>JEMP01000007.1:1070-143343 GCA_000738655.1 Venturia pyrina ICMP 11032
ATATACTTGTCTTAGAGCGGAAGAGATTATTCTATAGACGTTGAATATATTTAGCCTTTAACCTATAACCTCAGGCAGATAACTCCTTAACGGGGTTATAAGTAGGTACGGTTCTACGTAATAATAATTCCTCTACGATACTAACGGAGAACGGCCCGTAGTCCGTATTTATACTATCTTACTTAATATATAGCTTAGGCAAGATATAGGCTTCCTACTACTACGTATTAATAAAGTATATAGCCTCGCTGCCTATAGTAAGTATACGTATAAGGTTTAGTACTAATTTACGGAGTACCTTTAGCGAGGCCTAGGAGGTAGTACGTTCGGGGATACCTTTACTAGGATCGTATAAACTTATTCCGCTATTACTTATTTCGTTATCCTTTTAGGTAAGGTATACGCGTACTACCGTAAAATAGGAGATAGTAGGTATAATAAAGATAACTACTATTATATCGGATAGGAACTTTTTACTAGGTAGCGGCAGCCCTTCGAATTAGGCTTTAATATTAATACCGTACTTTACGTATTCGCTGATTTAGGAAACGAATAAAAGCGGAACGTAGTAGATAGTAGGGCTAACGATTATCGACTCTCTAAAGATTTAGAGAAGCCGCTCGATAAGTATATTACTATACTAGCTATTAATAGGCTAGCGCGAATTAAGTAGGCTCGGACTAGTAGGGAGTAGAACTAGGTAGAGGTATTCTCTAGCTTCTAGGGGCTCGTAGACTAGACTTAGGACTAGTATTACTAGGGTATATATCGTAAGTACGGGTAACGCTTCGCGATAGGAGGGGCTCTAGCTTTAATATATAATAGATTAAAGTCGGACGAGTAGGCGTTCTTCGGCTTTAAGGCTAAGGCTTTTCGATATAACGAGATCTTCGTTACCGGATACTTTTACGCTCGTAAGGGAAAATTAGGCCTCTTTAATCTTTTCTATTTATAAACGTAAAAGATAGTTTAAGGAGATATCTACGATATCTAGTCTATAAAGGGACTCTAGGGTTATAATATAATAATTAATATTAGAGCCTTTTTTACGTATCCCGTCCTTCTCTTCTAAGTAAGCTCTAATAACCTTAGGGATAACCTTAGGCGTATCGTCGATATTACGGGTACGGGATAATAATAAGATACTCTACTATAGTAATACTTTAATACTAGATAATATAATAGGATCCTAATCTATAGGAGGTCGAAAATCGGAAGCTACTAATATACGCTACTATACTAGTACCTTAACGTAGGGTACTTAAGGCTATAATAGATAAGAGTTATTTATAGTTATAGAAGAGTCTAGTCGTCTAAGGGTATCGTATTATATAATAGGATATAGGGTTTAGAGCTATTAATAGAATATATACCTAGGCGAGGTAAATACTCTAGAGTTACTAAGAGGCTAGTACTATATAGTCTCCTATAGGAGGAGGTCTACGATTCTATTATCTAAGACCTTATCGTTACTTAAAGGATCGTACTATACGGTTATAAGCTCGGCTATCTATTATAACGCTTCGTCTAGTACTCTAAGCTTCTTCGGTTAGGTCGCCCGGGAAAGAGATTATAGTAAGTTTTTTATAGACTCTAGTAAAGGAGTTTCTATTAGGTCGCCTAGGTTAGCTAATACGTCTTCGAGCTAGGCTTTAATAATCCGCGCGTAACGTATAATAACGCCGGTAAGTTCTTTATTCTATTTTAGTACTTTAAAGTTATACGCGGATAGTAATCCCGTTATATACTCGGAGTTCTTAAGGACGCTATCTATAGCTTCCTATATAGGCTACCTCTAGCCCTACCCGCGGTTAATAGTATTATAGACGAAGATAGTACCTATAGTAGTACTTCTTATCTATTATCGGCTCGGACCTTTATAATAAGATAAAGTCTAGATAAGTATAGATTAGAAATCGTACTCTATCGCGAGAAGGACGAGGTCCGTAAGGGTATCGTCTAGTTAATTATCGGGAGTCTAACTTACCCGCTCTAGGGATACCGCGGCCTCTAGAGAGGATAGAAGGGAGGAAGAGAACTCTCGTAGAGCTCGTAAGGCTTCTAGAGAGAAGTTCTCTAGATTATAGTATATAACGGGTATAATAGGCTTAACTCTAGGAAGCGTAGCCGAGTCTATAAAGTACCTCTTAAAAAAACATAGGTAGTCTAGTACTACGGCGTAATTTAGGACGATTATAATAGTAAAACCGTCTACTTCTAACTCGGAGATAGGGTTTAAGCCTAGTTTATAAGTATAAAACTCGGGCTAATACTAATATAACGAGGTACCGTTGGCGGCGTAGGAGTATTAGCCTTACTAGTTATTAACGTATAGGCTCTTATTATTATTATAGTACTCGCGGATAGTAGCGATTCCGTGTCTTATAGTAATATATATAAGGGACTTTATATATACGGTATAAGGCTTAGGTTTAACGAGTAGCGTAGTTACAAATTTCTATTAAGCTAAGAATACGTAAAGTAGAGCCCGGAGGAATAGACGCGGTAGATATATTAGTACTCCGCTACGAGTATTTATCGCCCTTATAAATAGGGCCCGGGGGCTATAGTCGTCGAAGTACTCGTTACCGAGGATTTCTATTATCTATTTATCTAAGTCCTACTCCGCTTCGAGAGTCTATAATAGGAGATCTAGTCCGGAACCGTAGAGTAAGTAGAGGGCGGATCGAAAGAACCCCGTAGCTACTACGCTATCCTAAAGACGTAGAGTCGTAGTAAAGACAAGAGGTAGCCCGAGGTTATATACGTAATAAGCGAGCGCGTTAACGCGATTATTATTAATCTAGGAGGGGTACTAGTACTTTAGAGGGCTAGGTACTCGGAGTAAGAGTATACTAATATTAAAAATATCCGCGAGAGGATAGGAGTAGTTTTAAAGCTAAGCTACGTTTAATACCTCGATAAGTAATACGTAGGTAAGTATAGTAATAACGGCTATAGTATTATAGACGGGTAGGTCGCGATAAATACCTAGATTATATTCGAGGCGAATCTCTACCGGTATAGAGGTATCGGCGTCGAAGTCCGGGTTTATCTTTTAGGGACTCCTTAATACGCCGGTAGTAGTAATTTAGGTAGTAAGCGTATATACGTCTAAGAGAGTTATTCCTATAAAGGGGCGGGTAATATAGAAGGGGTTATAGGTATAGTAGCTATAATTAATAGTTCTCTAACCGTAGCTTATAATATTACTTTTCGATAGTATAAATCTATTATAGGGGAAAATAACCTAGACCTTAGTATTATTAAAGTTATTCTTAGTCTACTTCCGGTTCCTAACTATTATCCTATAGATTATAGTTATCGCTAGGATTTTTTCGACGATTAGGAGCTAGTCGTCTACTCTAGTAAGGGTAAGGGGAGATTCTATCCTAACTAGATATACTAAAAGAAAGATAGTATAATTATCTATTCTATACTCTTCTACTAGCCTCCTATAAGATCTAGGCCTTTAGCTATATAATTAATAGGTTTATAAGTAAAATCTAGGCCTCTAGCTATATAATTAATAGGTTTATAGTAAGAAGGGGAGAGGGGAAAGGTAGAGAAATAATACTTTTTAGTAGAAAGAGGGAGTATAACGATAAGGCGATAGAAAATTAAACTTTAATTTTCTCTAATTTTCTATACTATTAGTAGGTATACTAATAATAGAGTATAGTAGTAGCGGCCTTTTAAGTAATAAGGGTAGAGAGAAGCGATTTGATATTTTAATATTCCTGCACCCTAGCCACTTCAGTCATAAGGGTGCACCGTAGCAGATCGCCGTCTTCAAGTTGGCCCAAGCCATTTCTCTTCTCTTCCTCCCTGCATCCTACACTAACCATCTATCACCATTCAGCTTTATCGATAAAAAAGCCAATGTCATCGCTCAGCTAGGTACACGTAACAGTCTCTCGCATCTTGGTCTCGAAAATGATGAACTTGTCGGTTAGATATGCAATCGGGTACTGTGAGAGCATAACCACTGACAATTTGCGCTGTTGTCATCAGCCGGACGATATACTATCGTCTCGTCGCAATGATGGGCACAGTTCCATGGACTTCAAAACCATGCCACTCCTGCCCACGGTCGCGGTAATCCACCTCGTTTGTCAGGGCAGGCCATGAGTTTGCCCTACTCTGTGGCCAGAATTTTCACCTCCAACTTTGAATTACAAAAGCACGCATCTTCAAGCCGCGCCAAGTATAAGTTAGTCAACCTCCTTCGTGGATGGTGAACGCGCAATGCAAAGGACTGCCATACTGTCAAATCTTGCAAGTGTTTTCGTGTTAGTTGACTTCAGCATCCATTTATACCAATGCTGCATATTTCACCAACTACCATACGCGAAAGCATCTCAATCCTCAATCCCCACTCCCCACTCCTCACTTCTTACTTGTTATCTCATTCTCACTCTTCACTCCTTACCTTATCTTTTATAACCACTACCTACGAAAGTTGAAGTCCAGTCGCTCTGTGCTCCTACACAAAAAGAGTCCACGCTAGTCTACCTAATATAGGAACATTTTAGTCTTAGCATAATAACATCGGCCAGCTCAATAATCCTCGTACTCGTAAGATACGATCGAAGCTATACCTCGTTCCTTTACGCACTAATTGGCAAATCGCATTACTAGTTAGAACCAAAGGGTAGAATGAGTGACTCGATCCCGAAATTAATTCGAGCACTTGGATTGAAATTTGACATGCAACCTCGACATCGGGAAGCAATATGAATCAGCGGACTTACTATGTCAATTAATTTCGATTATAAGATATCTAATATCTTCTTTAGCTATTAGACCACCAAGGAAGTACTACCTCGTCCCAATCAAAACGTCATTAGTACAAGAGCCGGACTACTAATCTTAGAGCATTTTTTCGAAGTATATACTATATAGCCTATATACTAAATCGGATATGTATAGCTCCGCGTAAATCAGCTTCTTCAACGCACTATAGATGGACGACCAATCCAAACAAGACTAGTAAATATCACCTACGAGATCAAGACTCGATACTTTTTAATAAGGATTCCAAGTAATGAAATTCTGTAGGATTTATCAGGATTTAATCGTTGGGGATTTATCGGGTGTTACATCCGTCGGCGATTTGGGGGAATTTGAAGCGGGAAGGAACGTTGAGGCCGGCGTAGAGAATCGGAAGGTATTATAATAATTTTGCTGGCTTGGCCGGTCGGATTCTTGTCTCGGGGAGATTGGCGGTTAGGAGAGTTTCGATCTAGATTTATGAGAGTAGGATAGTATACTTATTTTTACTACAATAGATTTTACAATGATTATTTCACCTTGACACTAATTGTATCTTACTTATTTAGAAAAAGCTATAGGAATTTATATAACAATACCAACATATTAACAAAACCAGGAGAAGCGACGACAACAGCAACCAAGGCTGAGACAAAGTGGGTCCCCGGGCCTATGAAGTCAACAAGGCTATCCATATCGATAGTAATAACCTCAAACACCGAAATAAACGCGAATCGATAACGGATCCGGGATCTCACACACCGTGGCCAAAAATGTAAGTATTTGGCTGCGGTATCGACTCTTTGAGATATAGAGCTGTAGTCGGAGGCTTTTGGTAGGTGGGTGTTTGGAGTTGGAGTTGGAGGTGGAGTGGGATACGAAAAAAATGGGAAAGGTCCTACCCGGGATCGAACTGGGGTCGCCGGAATTGAGGGAGTCTCAGAATCCGAAGTGCTGACCATTACACCATAGAACCATTGGCTGGGGCTGCGATGTGGTGTTTTTATTGAAGCTGGGATGGGTGGGTGGTGCGGGTGTTGCTTGGGAGATTTGAGGAGGATAATGCACGGCATTGAGGGATGATGGTGAGTAGAGCGCATGAGGATTGAGATGGGTTTGAAATGGATGTTGCAAATATAGATATTAGAACAGAGAAGGGAAGGAGGTTGACAGTGAATTTATTTTTGAGTTTGAGGTCGGAGAGGGTATCTTGATAAATAATAGGAGAGGTAAATAGTGGTGTAGAAAGAGTACGCATCGGCGAAGGAGAAGAGACGACAAAGACAAAAACATAACCCTTAGATAAAGAGATGGGGATACCTACTCGTAAAACAACAGAAAAAGTAGAAAGATTAAGACCCAGGTTGCAAAATAACCAGTCTTCACGTCTCCATCGAAGCCCCAAAAAATCTCCAAGAAATACAGGCTTACAAATATATATTCGACTCGAACACCTCGCTCAACCGTCAACATGGATTAATATCAAATATACATCAAGTCGCCAAAATTTTTACATGGAATGTAAGCTATATACAATACAAACCCCGCAAGGAGAAAAGGAATCTAGATACTAAACACTAGACACTAACATAAGAAACCCATCACCCAACGACTCTATCCCATAATCTAAACACCGGAGTCGAATTGGACAAGGCTGTTGAGTGCCGTGAAATCATTCCAAGCATTACAAGTGCTGTTAAGCGCACAGGAGTTGTTGAGAGCGCCGGAAGATTTGATTTGATCTTGCATCTCGACGAATTGGAGGGCAAATCCCATACTACGAGAATAATTAGCGAATGCGAAAAAAAAAGGACTGGAGTAGATGAAGGGAGGGAGTAAACGTACGAAGTATGCCATCCAATGTGGCAATGCATGAGCCAAACACCTGGGTTATCCGTCTCAAAAGCCAAGACGATGAATCCAGCAGCAGGCATAAGCGTCGTATCACGACGAGGCGGGTTATTCAACTGCAAAGTTATGCTCGAATCATAAGTTCCACTTCCCTCAGCCAAGATATAGAAATCGTGGCCGTGCAAATGCAGAGGGTGCGGCAATGGGATAGGCGACTCAACAATGACGTAGATCCATTGTTTGGCCTGCGTGAGTGGGATGAGAAGGGCACCACTGTCAGTTGGGAGACTGGTGTTTTGGAAAACGTGGAGGAGGGTGGGGTCGTTGTATTCAGCCATGAAGGTTGTGCCGCTGATGTACCACTTGTAGAGCTGGGCGGCATTGCCTTGGACGACGACGTCGAGGGCGCCTTCGGTTACATCGGCGGAGCCGACAGTCATGGGGGCTACTGGGACGAGGTTGGACATGGATTCGTCGATACACTCGCCCGTGTAATTATAAGCCGTTCCGCTGGATCCGTCGTTGACTACGGAGATATCGTAGTTGATGATAGCTCTGATGTCAAGAGCCTGGACAGTACCAGCGCAAGCATTCTGGTTGTCGGCGCGGAGGAAGAAACTTCCAGTTGTTTGTGTGGCCTCAATAATCACATCGTATCGTTGGCCGATGTTGATGTTCAAGATGCTGGTAGTGTATGGAGTGATTGGAACAAAATCGGCCGCGATGACTGTAAATTTATGGTTGTCGAGGTATACCTTATATGTTGACTGGATAGCGCTGTTGATGAATCGGAACAGGTATTTCTTTCCTGGTGTGAGAGTCTGGGGTGCAACAAATCGGGAGCCAGAAACATAACCAGCTTGGTCATCACCGTTCCAAATGTTCATTCCGTTGATGAGACCTGTGTCAAGCAAGACTGGGCCTCCATATGTAGCTGGGGCACCATTGGCGGCTGCGGCAGCGCCAGGAATAGGAGTAGCGTTCTGGGCAAGATCGTATCGGGAGTCAACAGTGAAATGCGACCAATCCTGGAGTTGGAAAGGACCCATATCAATATCGAATTCAGCGCTGTGAGGTCCGTCAATGATGAGCGGCCCCATAACCCCTTCCCATGCTTGGATTGCGAAGTGACTATGATACCAGGAGGTCCCGTAGTTCTCTGCAACCCAGGTGTAAGTCATGGAAGAACCTGGGGCAATTGGGCACTGAGTAATGGAGGGAACACCATCGTTCATGTTGTTGTTCATTTGCCGAATACCGTGGAAATGAATCGAAGTACCATTGTTGTTCGTGAGCTTGTTATTGACAGTGACGACGACAGTGTCACCCCAGCTGGCCTTGATTGCAGGTCCAGGCATTTGTCCATTAACCCACATAACTGGACGTTCAACACCATCTGGGCCGAAGGTTGAGCCAGTAATGTCGAAGTTGTAGTAAACAACTTTGCAGGTAATTGGCGTAACCTCGTAGCTGTTGGAGCTCACATCGTAACCACAGAACTTATCAGTTCCTGGTTGGCCTGCGCAAGGGGTGCAGTTAGGCAAAGTGGCAGCGGTCAGTGTTGGAGCTGTGAGGCAAGAACTCTGCGTGGTCGAGGAAGAGCTGCTAATCGTCGAGCTACTACTAGTCGCAGTGGCATTGGCAGAGGATGAAGAGGTCAAGGTCGAGAACGTTGACGAACTGAGTGAACTGCTAGCACTTGAGCTTGAAGCATTGTTGAAGAGCGAAGAAGACGAAACAGAGCTGAAGCTATATTCACTCGAAGTAATGGCCAAGGAGCTGGAGCTCGATGTTGGCAAGCTCGCCGAAGAAGTGATAGAGCTTGAGATATCTGCTACAGAGGTGAAGTCAGTAAGATTGATTGTTGTTACTATGAGCTCGCGATCAGAAGTGCCCATTAAAACAGTGTATCCAGATCAACATCGAATTTGCATAACTTCTGGCAAGGATCACTTTTAAGACTGCCAGAAATTTATCGACATTGATCTGGAGGCGAGGAGGAGTAATTGAAACGCGCTACATGTAGCGTACGCAGTGGATTGGAGTAGAAAGATTGGATGATGTATAACTTACCAGATGATGTAGTTGAAGATGCTGAAGATGACGCAGCTGAGGATGATGCAGCTGAAGATGATGCAGCTGAAGATGATGCAGCTGAGGATGATGTAGCTGAGGATGATGTAGCTGAGGACGATGTAGCTGACGACGATGTAGCTGACGACAATGTAGCTGACGACAATGTAGCTGACGATAATGTAGCCGAAGATAGGGTAGCTGAAGATGATGATTGGCTGGATTCGCTAGACGAACTACTCTGGATCACAATTGAGGATGAAGCGCTCGAGGAAACTTCGGCGGAAGAACTAACGGTTGGGATAGCTGGGATAGACTCGCTGCTGCTTCCAATCACGACAGAGGTACTTGATGAAACCACAGGAGATACTGATTTCGAGGACGAGGAACCGATCTCAGAAGATGACGTGACGCTTGGTCCGGCTGGAATAGACTCCGAGGAGGAAGACTTAGTCGATGATAACACAGAGGGCTCTGCTGGTAGCGATTCCGAAGAAGACTTAATAGTCGAAGAAATCCCTGCCGAGGAGGACGTGAAGCTAGGTCCCACCGAAATACTGATTGATTGGCTAGAAATAGAAATGCTAGGGCTGACTGATGGCAACCCAGTGCTGGAGCTGTTGAACTCGCCACTTTTTGAAGATGGTCCGACTGGGATGCTAATAGATCCGCTAGGAGTGCTAAAGCTGACGGTTCCACTAGAAACGGAGTGGTTGAAAGAGGCCGATGGGGACGCAATGCTCGAGCTTCCGAAGATTGGGCCAACTGGCGTCGATGATGGAGACGCCGATCCGGAGTGCGAGAATGAGTGGGACGCCGAAGATAGGTGGCCAGATTGCAAAGCGCTGGGAGATCCAGAGTTGGATCCAGGAATCGAGGACGACGACTTGGTAACGGAGGCTGGACCCCACCATGGGTTGCTTGGCTTCACGGAAGCAGATGAAGACAATGAGCTGATTGCAGTGCTGGTGGTGACGGGTCGTTCAAGAGTGCAGAGAGATTTGGTGACATATGGCTCGTAGGATAAGGACGAAGCTCCTTGAGTCGTGACAGTATGTGTCCTGGTCTTGGTAACAGACGATAAAGTGGTGTAAGTCTCAAGAGGGCAAACAGTTGGTGCGGCATATGTCTCATACGAGAAAGATTTGGAGCCCTTGTAGTTGTAGGTGTGCGTTTTGGTGTAGGTAACAGTCAATGTCGTGAACTTGCTGTAAACGACAGGCTTTCCTTCAGCACCTCCTTGAGACCCACCCTTGGCTGGAGTAGGGGAGGAGGCGGCAGACACAGCTGGCTTGATGCCGTTGCCACCGAATGGCCACCACCATGGAGACGAGGGAGCCTTGGTAGCAGAAGCAATAGATGTGACTGTGACTGTGGAGGCGTAGTCGTATGCAGCAGCCGGAGTTGGTTTGCCGTGGCCGTATCCTTTGGTACCATTCACGGACTTGGATGGGTAGATCGAGGCTGAAGCCTTGTACGAGCTGCTTAACGACTTCACGGGCTTGACAGGCATGACGAAGCTAGGCATCCCAAAGTTCCATCTCTTGTCATGCTTTGTGCCAGGCTTGCAATACCCAAAATCGCTCTGGCATCCGGTTCCACACACATCCGCCGTGGAGCCACACTTGTTGTTCGGTCCACAACAACCACCTATTGCCGAAGCATTAATATCATCTCGTGTTTACGCATTAAGTGAACTGACCATAGAAAGACTGCTTGCAGGTGAAGACGGTGTCTGGACCACAGCTGCCATCTGGAGATGTCCATAAGTCTTTTGCAATCGCCGGAGCGGCGCTCGCCAGTAGCACGGAGGCCACCAAAGCGTTCTTCATGATGCGTAAATCCCTTCCACTCTGATTGAATTATGTATAAAGATATTGCTACTGATAAAAGAGGGACAGTAACAAAGAGCAAAAAGACACGATAACGAGTGCGTGTCAAAAAAAGAAAGCCAAAATTGATGGACGATTGTTCGAACGAGAGAGGAAGACAGGAAGGCAATGTGAGCCTATATACAGCGCCTTGGGCTGGGCTAGGAAAATCGGCTATGCTTGGGATATCTCCTCAGTTTAGGCAAGCCCGGAGCATTGGTTCATCGGCCTGGCCTTTGGCTAGTCAGGGATCTATACTCCTGACTACGAACAATAAAGGAGATTGACGAGGTTCTCGGATCTTTGGCAATGATGGCTTGGTGAAGCATCCTTCAACATACTGTTGACGAGGGAATCCTGATGAGGCTCCCTGTCCATGGTACAACATCTGCTTACCACAGATCTGGAGTCAATGGGAACCTCGAGCGTGTTTACTTGCTAAATGTCAAAGGGGTATGATGTCTCGCGGGTAAGGTAGCGAGGCGCATGCTGAGCATTGGCGAGATGGTGCTTTGGTACCGCGATTGTGGACGGCTCCCCGACGGCAGCACTGGATCTAAATTTGACCTAGATAGTTGCTTGAGGGGTGTTGATGGTGGAAGAAAACTGGATCTTTTCTCCTTTGATGTCTTTCAGCTAGCAGGGACCGGCCGTTGAGCTAAGCGGATTCTAGTAAGTGCATGCAATCACTGTAAGCCATCGTTATGTCTGCCATGAAAGCCACGATACTCAGTCAGCCGCAGTCTCTGCCTTGTTACCTGGTGGCCCGGTAATCCCCCTGATTGTAGGATAGCAAGGAATACAAATAAGATGCGCTGGAACTCGGCGTTCGCTTTCATCTGCACTGTGATTTGAATCACTCCAAGACTCCAGTGCCTCAAACCTTCAGTGGGACGAGGATTTTGGATTTCGAATCTTCTCCCTATGGATGCTTCTAGCTCAGCCCTGTATCGCTAATGCCTAAATGGGTCTTCGGGGACAGGCATTCAGGAGAATTCCTCTTCTCGCTTTATGGGCAAAGCCTCGCCACCTCTCATATATCGATCGGCTCGGTTCTCGAAGTGTGTTTTTCATTAGTCAGTAGCGACAACAACCGACTCGAAACTCGTGCTATGCTCTGACGGTTCGAGACGAAAGGAGACAAGTCAATCCTCGGCTCTGTTGCATTCTTGATGTCTCGGAGGTTCGTTGTGCAGTGATTGTTGACAAAGAGACGCGCCGAGGTGCAGGCGAGCTGGAGGGGTCAAGGCCAACAGGCAGACTTTTCAGGCTGAAATCAGATTAATAAGCAGAGAAGTCAACACTCCCTGCAGATGTACCGTCACCCCCTTTATCGTAGGCGCCGAGCTCATTCATAGTCTCTGGTGTCTTCCTCAAGCATTCATTCTCGTCCAAGTCTTGACTCCCTCCATCCATCCATCGTTGAAATCTCACGTCACTTCAAAAAAGAATCTTCGACCTTCTGCTACCACATGCAATCGCGCTCTGCTCAAGGATGCCCTTTCAGACTTGATCATCACTGTCATTCCCTATTTCTGATTGATTCCCGCACACAAGCTTTACGCCCCTATTTCTCCAAATATCGTGGCGTCTCGTGGCGTGTGACTTTCGCTAGCGGCACGCCGAAAGATACACAATTTCCATCAATGATATCTCCAACGGTTCAGTCCGGGCCGCCGAAGCGCTTACTGTTTACGTGAGGATTTCAATCACGGTTCCAATATATTTGGGTCAGTGGCTACTTACCCTCTGCAGACCACGTTTCCCATGACTCCGGCTTTTTTAATAGCTTGCCAGTAGTCGCGATGAACCCGCGATGGCGTGTTCTGAGAGCACTCTAGCTAGATCCCTTCCCACGCGTCTGGCGTGCAACCTAAATCTTCCTCGGAAATTGAAATCGTGTCATACATGCAAAAGGAGGAGATGATACTGAGGTGGCTGCAGGAAGAACGGCGTGTTCCTGCAGTAGTGCTTTCTTCGTAATCGCGCTTCCTGGGTCGTACCAAAAATATATTGAGGCTTCATTTCCTTGATGGGGGTTTGACGCCGTGAATGCGGATGTTGTTTGCCTCGCTATCCGAATTCCCATAGCGTACTTGATAAATAACGACGATGGGAAAGCTTGAGTAATAGTAATACTTGACAAGAAGCACGAGACATTCATCGTTCATGGCGGCCACTCGCTCACAAAGCGGAGACGTCCCAATTTCTTCCCCAGCGTATTCCAGATTTGGGTTTGCATAAAGAAGTTGCTAGGAAAATAAAATCACAAGAGCTTCATGCTAGCCAGAACCATTTGCACCCCAGCAGCCATGGACAAAAATCCAAATATAGCAATCACTGGCAGGATAAGGAGTCGGAATCGTTCGAGACCCTATCTTATTCTCCATCTCTACCATCGGGCCAATTCCTGCCCAAATGGGTAAGCATCTTCCCTCGGCCTAGGATCAAAGAGTTATCTGATTTTCATGAGTATAGTTTAATCTTTCGACGTCGCAGCGAAATTCCTCGTGCTCTTTCTCTCTGAACATGTCAACTTTACTACTACCTGAAAGCGAACTCCCGGCTTCATTTTTAATTTTCTGTTCTTGAGGTTCTGGCGAGCACTCCCATTCCAGCATCTCCACATTGTGAATGCGAAAGTCATATCGGCTTGCAATTACTTTGTCTCCATTTTCATATCCAATCAACTGATCAACTTACCAAGCGCTAAATCCAGAGGGCAAGAATTCCCAATCTAGATCAGTATCGATCAATTCTAGCGATTGGACATATCGGATTGCCAGATCAATATCGGCGATCATCTCAACTTTATAATTTTTTGGAGTGTACAGGCTATTCCAAGCGGTGCCCCTTTGTTTAACGAACATTCCCCCCAATTACGACTTCATTACATCCTCTCCTCTTTTTAAAAGCTATCGCCCTGGTCAGGACTGATGGCCCACTGGAAAGTCGCCAAAGCCATGCCCTCAGCGCCCTCCCCCGCACCCGCACCCGACCCCATCGCATGCGCATCAGGTCTCAACTTATGCTTCGTCACATCATAGGTACTATCCATCGACAGCTTATCACCTTTCTTGATCTTCACAGCCTCGCTACAGGGACTGTAGCTCTGTATCGTTTCCCATTTTTCCTGTACCGGTGCGGCGTCGCCCTTGACTTCTCGGTCACCGCCGTAGATGGCATTGGACGTGCAGATTTTATTGCCGTTGAGGTAGACGTTTATGTCTAGTGCTCCATCGTGGCTAATGGGGTCAGTGAAGCTCTACTACTTGGAGGAAGGGGCCTTACAGATGAGGTGTGATGTTGACTAGGTAGCCATTGTGGGTCACGTCCCACTCAGGGGACTTGTACAGCATGGCCTTGTCCTTGGGTGGTTCTATGTTGTGTCAGCAGCTGGATGTGTAATATACATGATCAAAAACATACCCAGGGCTGTGACCATGCACCCATCGACAGCGATAGCGCCCATGCCAACATCCATCCAATCCGCTGGTCTCTTTCCATCAGGGCTCGAGAGGTACTCGTAATCTAACGTGACATAGATGTCGCGATCTTCTGGCTCATAATTGACAAGCTCGGCCGTCATGAACATTTTGTCCTTGCCAGAGACATAGAAACCACTCTTGACCGTGCTATTCGCCGATGCAAAAATGGAGCGACCAGCTTCGTTTCCCTTTCCCACAAAAACAGACACTCCGGCTCCAAACATGGAGTTGGACAATTGCCGACGTCCGTGCGAATGAGCATCAGACTTCCCCATCAATCCGCCCATCCCTCCAGAACCAGGCTTGGGAGCGCAGGGTGATTTGACTGGGTTTGGTACTTGGTTGCGACCCATATCCATGGTGATGAAGTGATGGGTATAGATTCCTTCCGTAATTCCTACCTTCTTGCCAGTCTTATCCGAGGTCTCCATGTTGGCTGTAAGTATCATGCATTCTGTGCAGATACCACCAAGCATAGCTGACTGCGTATCACTGTTTGGATCTAGCTTGATGCCGCCCGATATGCCTTTGGAGGGGTGGCTTGGTGCTTTTGACGAGAGCATCTTATAAGGACCAAATATAAGTCTCTCACGAGTCGCTGTTCTGTCGATTTGCGGCTCAAGCTTTTCCCTCGATAGTGGCGCCATTGGTTTTCCTAGGCCGAGAGCCATGAGGCCCCCTAAGGCGCCTTGTCTTCTCTCTAGATTTTCGGTTAGCTTTTCATATAGGCAATGATGACGAGTCGGAGAGACGTACCGAGTTCAGTCGGTAGAGAGTAGACGGCAGCGGCCTGCAGGAGGGCCAGAGAAATGCTCGGGAAGGATTTCATCTTGAGAAGATTGGAGAAGCGTCGGACGTAGAGAAAGCGAGATGTCGATTTTGGCCTACTCGAGGCGCTCAAGTTATAATCTTACCTCTTCATCAATGTCTTTCATGGTGTAGAGCGTTCAAAAAGGAGTGTCTATCCATGTCCCACCCATTTTGCTCCTAGTGCATAAAGTTCGAACTTGAGCAGCCCCGTGGAAAGAGCCCTGGAGGTTTCGCGACTTTTACTCGCTCATGAAGACCTGACGCCATTCTGAACACCGTTAGCAGACCTATATGTGCGCGAAGTAACAGCTAAGATGAGTCGAGGCATCGTGAATGTGCAGGCGGCTTGAGGACTTAAGACGGGACGCCGTTCTCAACACGGTCGCGGAACTATATCAGCGTAAAGCTATTGCTAAGATCAGTCAAGGCGTCTAAAATGTGCATGCGTCCTGAGAGATTATGATGAGGTCCAGAAGTTTCGATTTATCAATGCATCTAGAAGCACTATGCTATACTGCTTTGCTCAAGCCAAGGGTTACTCTTTGCAGTGTTCCTAGAGATATACGGAGGACTGAAACGGTGGAGGAGTTGAAAGCTGACTTGCTGAGTTCTTAGGCACGGAGTGAACAAAGGTAGGATGTAAATTGGAAGTAGCCTGCTTTGAGTACGGGCTAAGGGATAGAACACATCTTAACTTAGTTTTGCAAGTCCCATGGCGCGCTTGATGGTACAAGTAATACAAATGAGCGTCCGTGTGAGTGAAGTATAGCAATGCGATATACGAGAGTTGATGGAAGAGAAGAGAAAAGAGAGTGGTGATCTATCTTGATGGGTGCAAACATGACTCAAGTTCAGGCTACCTAGCCTCAAAGCGGAATCATGAATTCAGAGGAAGACTGCCCGGGCCTCCGAACGACAAAGCACAGTAGGGCCAACTACCTCATGCAATATCTTACAGCTATCTGTTGTCTCTCTACAACCTCACGCCCTCCGCGCTTTCTACAGCTTCTGGACCGCCCTTCATTGCCTGTCAGTTCTTCCGAGAGCATTCGGTCTCTTGAGTCGGTTGGTCTCATTCTACGTAGGGCCAACTGCCGTGCCAGCGCCGCCTGCGCTAGGATCCTTTGACATTTCTTTTCCGTGCGTCGAGACTGAAACCCTATTAAATTTAGCCATATATAGTAGTGAATTGCTTTCCTGCGAGTCATGTCAGTGGCGGCCGTTCTAAGGCTCACTTGCTTGTATAACGAAAACTTCCGCCTCTATTTGCACAACTTGCAATCGTTCAGTTGATTGATTAATCCCATGGACCTGATGCTGAAATACATGAACGCTTGTCTAAGCACTATTTACACAAAGACGTGTCACGAACTGAGACTTTAAACAAGAACTCCTTCCTAAACCCCCGATGCTCGTCTACATCGTCGAACAACTCCGATAACTACCCGAGATAGATGGAGAAAAATGTTGCGAAATGAGCTCATCTCCACTGAGCCAGTGCGGCTGGACCCTTGTACACGCTTGGAAGGTGTGCGGCCTCCTCGTCAAGATGTTGAATCGGTGCGCCACCACTAATGCGAAGATCGTTGCGTTGCTTGGTCGTCTGAAATCGAATTCGAGCTGCGTCCATGCCTTCACCTTCATGTTTGGCCGTGAAGTATGTGTATGGACCGGCGATTGCTATGAAGCATTAATTTCTGACTTTTCATGCAATGGATCATTTGAGCATGACATACCACAGAAGAGAAGGAAGATTGGGAGACCAGATTGTGGTGTAGCTTTTGGGATAGCTCGAACCATCTGTGGTGATGCGATAGCGACCATTTTGGATTTGATATGATGTTGAGATGTGTTATTGGAGGAGTTGTGTTCCTTGATTATTATTCTTTTGCAGGAGAAGACAAGAATAATAACCAACGAGTTCTTGATCAAGTCGGATCTTGAGTTGTGTGATGCTTGGATAGATAGTTGATGCTGGAGATGCAGATGAATGGGAAAGCAGAGGAAGAGACATTATATACTGGCACGAAGAGCGATGAATTGAAAACCCGGGAGAGCCCGACGACAGATTTGAACATCGTGTAACCATGGCATGATCTTGGTTTGTGTGGCAGTACCGTCGGGAGTTCGGAAGTACACGATACCTAGGCGAGGCTGAAAATCAGAACATGATGGGGTGATAGAGGATGCAATTCCAGGGGGAGTCGTGAAAGAGTGGACTCGGTGGAGTGATGGTGCAGTTTTTCATCCCCAAGGAGGGTGCCGGTCTAAGCCGGAATAGAATAATGTTCTCGGGCTCCTTCGGGTTGCGATCCTACTCCATCACTACACGTCCCAATTCTCATCCTCAATTTTCAGCCTCCCATCACCAACCTTGTGACAACAAGATCTGTGGTACGTTTTGATGACTCGGGTTCTGGACACAAGGATCTATCAATCCCAAAGGCCTTCCACATCGATGAGACGCAGTTTCCTTTACGGAATACCCGCACAACGAGGCGCACCCAGCTCTTGCCATGCCCACGAACAAAGACCAGAGGCCAGAGGCTAGAGGCTATATACAAAGGACAATATGATGGAAGAAATGGGTTTGTCGACACCGGCAATGACTGTTTGCAGTTCCGCTGAGTATGGCTGCTGGGGCTCTCAGAATTCCCATGCCCATCAGATGCCGCGGCGTAAGCCAGCGAACATACAAGTTTCTCTCGTTTTCAAGTTCAATTTGATTCACACCATTGATTACTACCAAGCACAAAGCGGTCACTTAAGGTGTTGATCCCTGCTGACTTGTGCTGTCGTGAGAACAAGGCCTCGCTGCGTCCACATCCCCATCTCAAGATTGCAGTATAGTAGCCTCCTTACCTGGCCTCTGAATTGGCCAAGACTCATTCAGCAACTCACTTGCACGTCGTCTACTTAAAGTACTGGGCTTCTGCGGATACTGCAGGCCGTACAACATGACACAAACCTTCATTTCTGGCATCTTGTCCGTCGTATGGTGTTATCTGCGCGTGGCAGCCTTGCCTCCGAAAACAGCTACAACAGTTATCTTGTCGACGGGAAACACTTGCCAAAAACAGATCTGCAATTGCCAGAATTGTCAAAAGTACACTGCTGCGATGTTTTACATATTAGGTAGTAGTGCTAAGTAACATCTGTACTTAGTAGGCGTGCATCTGCTCCACCTCTGCTGAAAATTTCAAACCTTTCACTTCACTCCACTTCACTTCTGAACAACCTACGAAACACCCTTCAACATCGTCGATTCCAACAATGAGGCTACTAGTTTTACTGTTGGCCTTGACAGCCTCCTGTATCTCTGACAAGTCACTCAACAACTGCAGTCTTGGAGGTCCTGTGATTGACAGACCAGGTGATTCAGGTAAGCTCTTCCTCACCTTGGAGTCGTGTCCGTTGCTCATTTTGCCGCAGCAAAGGTCCCGGGCACAGAAAGCGCCCCAGTCTTCACGCCCGAAAAGCTCTACCAGTTGACTGTAAACTTCCATGACACCTTTGTCTATCCGCACAACCTGGCTGAGGCCAAAAAGATCAACTCAACTATATTCTCCGAGGACTGTCAAGGAAACATTGACATTACTCGCACCTTCGTCGGCCGTGAATTAAACACCGAGTATGTCTTTGGCAGTTTCGCCCAAGTTGGCAAGGCCAACCAACTCAACCTTCTTGGATCACCGCAAACATGGAATATGACGCACTGGACAGGTTTTCAGAACAATGTCAACTTCGCTGTCACTTTCCAGATGTTCATTCCAGTCTTGAACATTACTCTTCCTCTCGAAATCTGGACCTGGTTGAGTTTCAATGTGAGTAGTCAGCCAGGTACCAAAGACAATTCTAACACAAGTCCAGAGCAAGGGAGAGATCACTCAATATGACGCTACTTTCAGATACGTTGAGTACTACCTAGAAACCATTCTCACGCTGGGAGCACGAGTTCTGCAAGCCACTTCGCCAGAGATGGCACTTGCAAACCTTCAGAAAGCGCTTGCCAATGGTATCTGCGAAACTGCTGAGAATTCTTGCACTGGAGAAAACACCCAGTATTCTAGCTATGACGCTTGCTACAAGTTTTTGACTTCCGGTATCATCCCTCTAGGCCGACCATATCAGGCTGGCCGAAATACAGTTATTTGCCGGATGATCCATTCGCCCATGGTTCAAGCTCGCCCATCAGAGCACTGCCCGCATATTGGGCCACAGGTATGGTTGCTCTTCCGTGTTGGCTGCCTTTTTACTCACTTCATTAGGGTGGTGGAATGTGCAATAACGATTTCACCTATGCACAGAAGGTCCAGGCTCCGTGGACGTTTTTCACCAATGCACCTTGGCTACCACGATTTGCGTCCAACTTCGGTAAGGTTGTCAGCACCGGCGGGCCGTTCCCAGTCCGGACCAATGCTACTAATGGGCAATGAGCGGCGTTAACTAGAATCCGACAACAATTCATTGTCTCGCTCTCTTCGTCACTCGTTGACTCCGTTCTCATCATTGCTTGATCAAGGCTTACTATTCTTTGTCCTTGTGTTGAACCTCTTAAAGGCAAAAAGGCATTCATGCTTCATCACTGGTTGGCATGAATAGATTGAGGCCTCAAAAGTTTGCTATCGGGCGTGCTGGATTTGTCTTTCGTTTTGTTGGTGGCAAATAGAAGCTTTTGAGATATGAACACGTAAATTGATGATCGACAGTAACTCTCTCCCTCTGGTTCGGTGAGTTTCCTGAATGGCTCGCCTTTTACAATTTGCTCCAATCAGTCATGTTGATAATTGTTCCGATAGTCTCCATCCCTCAACACCAGCACGCGTCTACGCGACTGACAACATCCACCCTCTATAAACACAGCTTTCGTCGCAAACTATATAAACTGACAGCCCAAAAGCATGGAAGACCAACTTCCGCTCTCATCAGCCTTGCACCCGCGACACAACCACTTCCGCGCGCCTACCTCACGCGATCCATCGTGCCTGATACTCCTGCTTTATCGATCTACCGCGCACTTTCTCATTAGCATAATCACTACCTATAGCCTCTTCCGCAGATATGGCACGACTTGAGCGAGCTGGCCCACGGCCCGCCACCCGACAAGTTCAAGGCTCTATCTCCAAAGATGGAGATGGGCAGAATTCGACCGATTCGCACGCCAGCATTTTTGATATTACCAAAGCCACTTCTTTATCGAGCTCATCGTTATCCACCCCCGCTCCACAAGACGTATGGTCCCGCGCATCAGTAGATGGTAATACGTCTGGCCTGAAAATCGCGGACAAGGTGCAGCCTTTTCCCACTCATCCACCTCTGCTCCTCACGCTAGATCAGCTTGAAAACATCTGGGGCCACATACACAAACCGACCGATCTCGCCAACCAAGCCCCGTGGAGTCGTCCCCTCCACTGGAAAGAGAAAATGGCATATATGTTTTGGAAATTTGCTAGTCAGGAGAGCATCAATGAATTGCTTGGTAGCTTCGCGAAGGAGGATCTGGTGCGGCCGAGGAGGGAGGTTAAGATGGTTATGGGCAGGCTGTTGGCTTACGATTGTGTCTATGATTCTGGGGAGGAAAGTGGGGATGATGATTACGAGGACGAGGGGGGAGATAGGAATGAACGGAGTGAGGTTGATTTGGGGGAGATCATGGAGGAGGACGGGGAAGAGGATGAGGAGGTCGATAATGTTGCTGCTGGCGATGATGAGATGGATGTTGAAGACGGCACTTCGAGTGAGTCCAGCTCTTTGTTGGCGGAGGCGCTCAGAGCCATGCAGGAAATGGTGTACGAGGACCTAGACACGATGGAAGTCGATACTGAGACATCATCGCCTCAGGTCTCTTCGAGCAGTCGCGATCTTGAGCCATCCAACCCAAGCGAGGAGCCTCAGAAAGAACTCACCGACATCACGGCCTCGAAAGCCGACAATATGGATCTATCGAACATATTAAAACTGGACTATTCTCTCGAGACAAAATCAACGAAGGCAATGGCACCAAATTCGACGTCTCCAGCCTCCGACTTCAAGCCACGGGAGTCGACCGAGGAAGACCAGAAAGAAGTCACGACCTGCAGTGCCCCGAAGCTCTACAAACCCCTCCCAGGTGACCTCACAAAACATCCAAAGCGCAGACTATCCACAAACACACCCCAACCCTCGCAACCTCCCAGGAAGAAGACACGACTCAGTCTCGAAGAAGCGAAGGAAAAAGTCAGCAAAGAACTCGAAGAAACCTGGCTCAAGGAACAAAAACCCATCGCCCCAGAAGTAAAAAGGACTCGCATCGCACTTCGTATCGTGGGAGATCGAGGCACAAAGTCCATCAAGTATAAGATCAAGTGGGCGGAGGTGGGAGATTATTCATTTGAGGATTCTTGGGTTGATGAAGGGGATAAAGTGGTGACGAGAGAAATGGTTAGGGTATGGAAGTCTGCGAAGGCTCAGAAGGGCAGAAAGTGAGATGGTGTTGGAGTTACTTGGACAATCGAATTGTGTACGGTTGGATGATAATCGGGATGAATATTTGGCGAGAACTCTTGGGGTTCAGGAACGCTGGGCCTTTGAAAGTATTGCTTTTTAAAGAGGCTGATACTCTGATGGTCCTCGAGGCTTTGAGGAAAGACCATCTCTGATATTCCATACGCTTCTCAAATGATAAGCCCACGCGGTTAATGCACTTCAAAGCCCCTTTAAAGGCTCTGAACAGCGAAGATTTCGTTAATTTAACAGTAGCTTCACTCTAGATCGATATCGATAGATTTACAAGGAGTATAGGCCCAAGACTTGGAAGACAGTTGGCATCGTAGTTTCTTCGAGACGTTAATGGACACAGAATTCCGAATCATTTTCTCGCAAAAGGTAGTCTTACATTGAATTTCATATCGTGAGCTGACACGGAAAGATGTGATACATTTATCTTGATGCGGCATGACAATGCAAGGAAGAGCGGCTCACTGCATATCATGCTGTGACCCGGCCTTGACGGTACGGCTCGCATTGGACGTCGTGTGACCTTGCGGACATCAAGGGAAATTTTCTACTTTCTAGTTGGTCAACAAGGAGCGGAAAAGTATCAGAACTCTTCTTGATGTGTAATCAAAATTATCGATTGAGATCCCGTGATGTCTTACAGGATGCATTGTCATTTTCTTTCCTAATCCATCCCCCTTACACAAACCAACAACCTTCCCCGCGCACACGACAGGCTGTCGTAGAACCATTGTCGCCCGCCCCTTGATCCACAACAACGGCCGGAAACGATGCATCCAATGGCAGTCTGATGGTCGAAGTCCGAAGCTGCGCAACGTCGACCGCCTCTTTACTACAACGCGTCTGTATTGGCGGCGCTTAGCTCGACGACTGTTGTTTTCACCACTTTCTCAACCTTGGGGCTGTGAATGACAATTATGGACGAGTCCCTTACTCTAGGACGATGCAGTTCAACAGTCGATGTCGCCGATTATCTTGGTGGGATTCGATAGGGAATCTCGCTTTCTTCTGCTTGTGATTTCCTTGCCTTCAGGTCATAACTCTAAATTTCAGATCAATCTGTACTTGAGGTTCATGCTTTTCCTCCCCTTCGATCCCCTGGGTAAATCACTTCTTCTTCCATCGTATCGTATCGTATCATGTCCAGCCTGCCGTCTAAATTCGATCACAATCACAATTCGTTCAACGTCTTTTCAAGGGTGTGCCGCACTCCCTCCCCTTCGATCCACATTTCTCTGGCAGAACCAAAATTAAGAGAATATCAAAGCGGCTCGAAAATCTCCAGCTGCGATGGGAAGAGCTTGACGGGAAACCAGGAGGTTAACGATGGTCATACTGAGTACGACCAGATCTTCGATAACTTCGTGTATTCCGAGGATGCAAAAGTTGGCCAACAACTCGGGAGAAAACACAATCTTCCCGAGCTGAGAATTGACGAAGATGTGGACACGCTCACCTGTGTTTTCGAGATGGAACTCACCGCGGCAACACCTATGAGCGAGAGGGGCCAATTGAGCTGTCGTCCGTGGCCTCTCGAAGCGCTTGGGATTGGAAGAGCGAGTTGTGACCGGGAGGAATTGGATCACTTCTCATGTGGCGGCACAGATTGTGGGTACGGTAGCTGTAACCCGCCGACGCCAGGAGAATACGTTTTCACACCGCTCCCGGAGGATGCTATGTCCTCGGTTGTTTTAGACCCAGCATCAGCCTCGCCAATGTCAACGCTACCACATTTCGAATCACCAATCTCTTTGCTTGAACTTGACTCGCCAACCCCGGGATGGACTCCTGCTTCGATTGATCTTGAGAAAAGCCCCAGTCACATGGCATTGGACCCAATATTTACGCAATTCAATATTGGAGGGCTACCCTCGCCGGACGACACGCCGACTGAAGACGATTGCTTGACTTCGTTATTTCCGCTGTTTGAGGCACGATATGAACCGTCGCCTCCCAAATTTACCACTCCGATGGCGAAGAGGTCAAGAATGGATTCTTGCATCACTGATGCCCCGAAGAAGCGCTCGCGGAAGAGGAATGATGGAGAGGCGGATACGAAGAAGAGACAGAAAAGCTGAGAGATGTAGGCGTTCTAGAGATATAACAATTCAATGACTCAATATACCGAAGCGCAGAATCGGTGATTTGTGAACATGCGTCCAAAATACCAACCTCGATCCTAGTGAACGCGAACACTTGACAATAGTCGAACCCCGTCCAATCTCGCTTGCTTATCACAATAGAAATCATCTCGTTATCCCAGTGCTGCTTCCATCTCATACCCATCATCGCCACTTCCTCAAGCCCTTCATCAAGAAATCATAACCATCCCATCTATCCCTCTCAACCATGGGCCAATCCACCAAAGTCTCCATCCCAACAGATTCACTTCCGCACCACAGACCACGTAAAAAAGTACCCTCACCTTTGAAAAGTCGTCAGACCCAAACCCACACCATCTCAAAAACCATTGGCGAAACCCGACAACCACTTCCCACCCTCGAACATCACACAGCAATTCCATCTCACCCAGGAAGTCTATCTAACCATTCCCAGCCAAAATCCCCAATCCACTCCATCAAGAACGAAAATCCCACATAAAAACAGCCTTCGCTCAACTGAGAATCCAATAAAGCACAAGCTCAAAGTATGTCAGGTTATACCACTACCTCCACGTCGTATCAACAAATGCTACTGCATCAACCTTGAATAACAGAGAAAATGACAGAATCACAGGATTTGAGAGGCGGTGAAAGGATGAATGGGCTTATTTAAAGGCTACTCATACTCACCGTCTCATTCCCACGGCTCGAAATTGTGTTCTCATGCTCGTACGCCTAGAGATCAGTATTTAAGCTGAAGGCCTGATTGTCTATACAAACAAGTTTCGAGGCGGTGCGTTTCTCGATGCCATAAAGATTCCTGTTAATTGTAATCACCATACACGCGAGGGGTTAGAAGACAACCTTCTCTCACACTGTGTCGTAGGGACAAAATATTATGTTGTCTTATCGTAAGGATGATATATAAGTGGGGCAAGAAGATTGACCGAACCCCAGAGTGAAGAGCGGGACGAGCCCTGTTCAATGATATTTTGACATTATTCCAACGACATGCTCCTATCAGACAGTCCAGACCTATCGCACACAAGTATAACTGCTAAAAAAGACATTACTGCTCACCCTCGTCTGATAAAGTAGCACCCATCAGCGCTGCATGCTCACTCGCATCAGTAGCCTGGCTCTCAGGTCTCTCGGTGGCAGGTTGATTTTTCTTCGCCTCAGCCTCCCTCGTCTCCTCTTCAACCAAAGTAGCAGCATCATCCTCAGCATCCATCCGCATGAGATAGGTTTCCCAAGTCTCGATCAACTGTAAGATGGTTAGCTTGATCACCATCAGAATAGGTGCCGGGAACTCGCCTCCTTTTGTGCCTCAACAGCACCCTCCAAATAAGTCTCCACACCGCTCTTGAACTCCTCAACCTTCTCTTTTTCAAACCGATCAAGCTCTTGCCTCAAGATACGACCCATGTCATCGAACAGTAATCGAGTCTGATGGGCCTTCTTCCCTGCGTCAGCAACCTCAGCGCTCAGTTGATTTAGTCGATCGGTCTGACTCCGTCCTTGTCTAAGAAGCTTATCTTGCATATTTTTCCTCTTCGCAAGATCAGATTCAGCCGCATGCCAGGAATGGTATGACTTTTGCCGCATCTCAAATGCCTTCTTGCAAGAGCCGATCAGACGAATATACTCGTCAATCACTATTCCGAGGGTGAGAACGTCCTGCTGAGCCTGGCGTTCATAAAGTTCGCGTATACGCATTTGCAGGTTTGACAGTTCGTCCAAGGGTCCAGAAAGCAATGGCGACAGCTCCACAGCTGCCAGAGAATGCAAAGAAGCCGAGAAGTCACCGCAAGCTTCCGCCAACGATTTTCGCTGCGCGATCACAGTGTCCGTTGCCTTTTGCAATGTTTTGAGCTGGTTTTCGAGCCCCTCGAGATAAATTTTGCGGTCATGAAACCAGTCATCGTGTTCAACGAACTTGCCAGTCGAGCCACCCATTCCAAAGAGACCCTTACTTTCCCCGACCAGCGGTTCTTTGCGCTCCTTGTGCTTGATGTCCACGTTGAATGCCTCGCTCTCCAAAAATAGCTTCAAATCCCCATCGTGTTGTAATGTGGGATGTAGCGCAATCTTGTTGAGCATTCTTTCGAGGGCTTGCCTGCGCGATTCAACAAAATCGGCATTGAATCTGCCCACAGCCTGCTTTTCCGGTGGAGGAGGAACGATGATGCCTGGGTTGTTTTGGTGAAGTTGATTGTAGAGCCATAAGAAATCGCGGAATCGGCGGGAAACGGAGAACTCTGGCGTGCGATAGGCCTTTGAGGTGGTCTGATGCCCATCATTAGTATTGCTACCGGCCAATGCAGGACGAAAATGCATACCTTAGTATCTACATTGTATTCCGTATGCGCACTTGTTAGATCTCCAACTTTATGCGGGTCACCAACGACAATGTGAAAGGTTGGTTTCGCAGCTTCCACCACATTCACGGACGGTGCTACCTGTCGCTGTGGCCCATCTGATTGCGGAGGTTGGACTGGCGGAGGTTGTCTGGGTCTTCGTGGTCCATTTCCTTCTTCATCCTCATGATCATCCAAATCGACCGATTCCATCATACCCCGGAGTGACGATTGCGTACTGGCTCCAGTCGCCCGCGGTGCTTGGAGGGGCTCATTTTGGTGCTGCGATTCGACGAGAGTTTCTTGGGATTGCGCGGGTGCTCCCAATGGTCCTAGAGGTCCAAGTGTGTCGTCTACAGCTTCGAGCTTCGTTGGCTGAGCTCCAAATCGAGCCGGAACCTTTTTCCCTCGACCTCGAGGGCGGGACGAAGTGGCGGGGGAATTGGGGATAGAAGTTTGCAGGTTTTGGGATGAGCCTGTCTACTGATTAGATATCATGTAAAATGTCCGTATGGCTGTAATGGCGCACCGAGTGTATTATCATCAGGGTTGGATTTAGGCAGATTCTGGCTAGGACTGGTGCTTTGGGAGGGGACATCTAGGCATTGGTGTTAGTATAGAGGACGTGAATTTGTCAGAAGATCAATTACCATCCCAAGGGGAAGCTTCGTGGTCATCCATAGTCATGGGGGGAACGTTCATGGCAGAACGAATTGATTGAACAGAGGACGGAGATGTGATGGGCTTGGCGCTGACATCAATTGGGTGAGGATCCGACATGGTGGACGACTATATCAACAACAAACATTCATGCCTTGGGAGTGTACTCATATTCAATCGAGAAATAGGGAGATGGAATGGGAGCTGCTTCCTGATGCGTGATACTGAACCACCTGCAGAAGGCGTTACTGAAAAGCAGCACCGACAGCAGAGGAACAGCAAAAGTTGCTTATAACACACTCATCTAAGACTTATTGCCAATTGGATTTGTCAAACAATGAATGCCATCAACACCCGTCTATTCTATTCCGTATCTACCTGCTTTGAAGATACCCCTAAACAGACCTGGAGGTATCACTTCTAGAGGTATTCTCATCATCACCGATTGCTTCCCAAAGCCTGGCATACAGATCTTGTCAAAGTGAGCACCAATGGCCGTTCCCATGACAGGTAAGGGCGAACTGATAAAAACTCAAATTGACCCTCATAGCTTAGGCTTCGTCATGAATTCAACCTGAGCCTTGCCATGCTCACAAGTATAACACACCTTCCCATCATCTTTCCTCCTCATAACACCAGTCATATGGCCCATGGTCTTTCCCAAATGTACGATGGTACTCTCAACCAGCAACACAGTCCCCTCGGGCGCAGGTCTAAGATAGGTGCAATTCAGCGTCCTCGAGACATGCGATCCATCCCAAAACCCCTCCCTTGCGACCGCACTGACTGTCATAGACGTGCAAAGATCGAATATAAGAGCGACAGCGCCGCCGTGGAGATTACTGCCGCCATTGCAGAGCGAGAGAGGGACCGTGAGCTCGAAAGTAGAATAGCCAATATTTGGGTCTTTGGTATCGCGTTCGCATGAGACGAGGCGGAGGTGGTCTTTTACTACGGAGTCGAAGAACTGGAGATGGCCGCCATCAGCACAGAAGTGTCTAGCAAGGAAGTACGACATACCTCAATCCTGTTTCGCATGATATATCCCCAGAAGAAATTGAGACGGTCGAAAGGCGTGTCCAGCTTGTAATCTCCATTCTCGTCTGACATTATGGCGGTCGCGGGACGGTAGGCTGGGTGTAGCTTTGAGAGAGACAGTAGTTTCCTAGGAGTAAAGCAGATTTGATACTTCTACATGATTGCGCTGCATCTGATTGTGCATACCTGAAGGCATGGAAGATGAGACAATGAGAGCCTCGGCCGCTAGTTGGCCAATCACATGCGAAGCGCTCGAAATACATCTCCAGCGCACATGGTTACGGAGCACCTTCAGCCTCGCACCTAGACATGGTAAATATTTTGAACACGGAGGCAGAGGGTCGAAAGTGGTGAAGAGCCTTGAGAAGGAAACATGGGAACAACCCGGGCCAATGCCAAGGGGAGAGCTTGAAGGATTGTCATTGTCTTCTGCATGCTGACAACCATCACCTCAGTCCTCTCACCAAAGCATATTCGGTACGGCGAGTGTTGCTTATACTCCTACAGGGTGTACAGGGACTCTTAGGCCCTTGTATTTTTTGGTACTTCTGACCATCAGATCATTCCGCTATACATCTAAACATCATTATTGCCTCAGGCTTCTTGCTTACGCCTCCCAACTTGCATACATTCACCATGCCCGACTTACTTACCATACCAAGGGAGCTTCGTCTAATGATATTTGAGGAGCTGGCGAGGTCAACTGTCTTCCATTTCCCCTCAAAAGCCGAAAATATTGCCAGCCTCAATACCCACAAATTGGCCCTTTCGCAGACTTGTCGACAGCTGTACTCCGAATCAAAATCCTTGTTCTTTCGCCATTCTTTGTTAGACTGTCGTGGTACTGAAAACTGCCTCGATGCCCTCTCTGTCTTGACTACGGAGCAACGGCAATCTGTCCGCTTTCTCAAATTCACAGGAACGCCAATCGTGCTACATAAAGGCGAGGATCTGCAAGGGACAGGCATGGGACTGGAATACTCGGTATATTCGGCTCAAGTTGTTCTTCAACTTCTGTTTCCTGAGCTACAGCTCGACACGTTGATCTTCCTCGACCCTCATCATGGACCTTCGGACTGGGTCTTACATTCGGGGCGGCATTTTGGTGACTACCAAGCCTACAGCCAAGTTACCGAGCTCATCAATCACGGGAATGGCTGGAATATACTTCACTATATCTCCACCAACACCGCGTTTCTTCAAACCACAACATTGCCTCAGCCAGCCACATGGGACACCTGTATCAAAACCCGTGATGGTAAATCTTCTGGTGCCTCTACTGAGATCTTCATCGCCAAGAAAGAGTATGGTGAGATTGCTGGAACAAGATCGAGTTTGAACATGTGGGAAGCATTCGATGAAAACATCCTCAGAAGTGAAGTAAAAGGACTGGAAGACGAGCCCAACAAGGAGCTAGCATGGTACCGCAATAACAAAGCGATATTGAAGCGCAACATCATGGTCAAAGTTCGCCGAGGGAAAGGAGCCAATCATGATGGTGGCGTCAGTTTACAGGACACAGAAGCCAACGTATTGCTGCGGGAATTGTATGAGCAGCAGGGTTGGAAGGATTTGAAGGAAGACAAGTTGAAGTGGTTCCAAGTTGTGCCATATGGGGGACAAACGAGAGACGGCGGTCAGATTTAGCAAGTCGAGATGTGCGTCAAATTTCCGGACGCAGACACGAACATTCTGGTGGGCTAAATAACATGGCACCACAAAAACAGCTTCGACTAGAACTACCCTATGGCCTCATCTCCCACGACCCCATCTTTTCCTACGCTCGAACTCGTCGTCTTCTTCTGGATCCCCGGTCACCACACCTTGCCCATCTCGCTTTCTCTTCTCAGCCACCGGCTTCAGATTCTTACTTCTCTTGTGGTCCGCTTTCGCGCTATACGCATTTGCTCGGGCTTCAGATTTTGCAAGCATACGAGCTTGGGAATCTTTCTCATCTTCGGGAGGAACCCTCGTGGTCCTCGCAGCATTTTCGCTTTGGGGGTAGCTTTGTCCTTTCTCCGATAGCTTTGATCCGTTGGTCTCCGGGCGTGATGAGTTCTTGGATTGTGAAGGTATTTTGTTCAGTAAAGAATTCTCGTGGTTTGGATCACTGCTTGCTACAGTTTCGTCACCAGTTCTAGGTCGTGCTGGGGAGTTGCGCCCCAGATGATCATTTGCATTGCCTTCCGCTTGAAAATTTGAGGCTTGGCCAGCGTGATACTGACTGGTAGATTGTCTTGCCGACCTTGGTTCAACTCCATCTTTCGGTTCGATCAGATCGAGGTCACTATCCCGCACGTAATTATTTCGCAACCGGTTGTTGCCTTCGTGGGGTTTGGCTTCTCCGTTCCGCGAGTCCGTTAGGCTGTTCATGGCCTCCTCCGAGTTAGTCTCATGGTCGTCTTCCCGCTGAATCTCCTTGGACAACTGCCCACGCTCCGCGCGTACGCCCCTTCCATCGTCGATAACCCTTGAGCCAATCTGGGGTTTCCTGCTCCGCGTTACGGGTCTCCTGATCGGGTCAGGCGAAAGTTGATCCAACTGAGCAAAGTCTTTCATTTCCTCGACAAACCCCTCAACTTCAGTACCGAGACCATCTTGGCCTCGCTTGCGAATGCGAGTCTCTCGATTATCCTCGCGCTCACGAGGTATGTCTGTGCCAATGTGCGCTCCCAAGTCATGTCTCGAATTGCTGTCGGGCCTGAGACTTTCTTCATGTCTGTATGGATCTCGATCGAGTTCTTTGGCGAAGCCATCGACGTCAGCATCATGCCATCGTGGTTGAGGCCTGGCTGTTCTGGTGATTCGGATCTGCTGATGCTCCACTTGATGAGGTCGATGAGCTAGCTCAGACAATTGATTGCTATTAGATGAGCGGCTTGCAGCTTGTGGGCGGTCATCACTCCTGTCCAGTCGTCTTTGCAAGGACCTGTCGAGTCCTCTCGCGCTCCGCCTGATGAATCGATTTTCTTTCTGCTCTTGTTCATTGAAAGACAATCTTTTGTTCATCTCTCGAAGATCGTAAGCAGACTGCTCCGCCACCACAGATTGAGTCTCGATCTGCAATTTGAGGGATGCGCTGACAAGGTCAATTATGATCGGAACCCAACAATCATCAAACACTCACATCTCCCTTTCAAGCCTTCGTTTTTCCGTGGCGCAACCACACTGATCCCACTGCAATTGCAATTCATCGAACGTGAGAAGTGCGATGAAGCTCTGCATGTATATGCAAGCCGTACCCATATTCAACTTCAAATGTCTAACCGGATCTTTGCGAAACACATTCCAAAGGAAATGATCCCACCACTTCATGCCTTTTCCATCACTGCCTTCAAGTCGCTTCAGAAGACTACTCATCTCACGATCCACCTGTCGGCCTTGCCAGATGAAACCCGCAATCTTCTCGCTCCATATCTTCTCACCTCCCCCCTCTTCTTTCTTGACACACTTGTCTGACACCCGATAGAATCCGTTCAGTATATTCCCGAAATTGGAACAAGAGATTTTGAATTCGTTGATTTCCTGCGGTGCGCTCTCCAGGTCACTCAGTCGTGAGACGTATTTGGCGATTTTCTTTGCTAGTCGAAGGATAGCTACCACGCCTCCTACTCCTGCAAGATCCATTGTTAATCAGAGAGTGAATGGAAATAAACGCGTGGAACTGGTAGAAGGATAAATGTGAGCGATCTCTCGGGCGGCTTGCACTGTCTACAGCTATATATTCTTGATCCCAACGTCAAGTAAAATGCCTACCACACCTTTTTCACAGCCATAGCACAGCCTGTATCTTCGCTTCTATCGGATTCTCTTTCATGTATTCTCAGGACCGGTCAACATCAAGGTGGTCTCGAAAGAAGAGGGGTGCGTCAGGACGACATATGTTCTGCATGTCCATCAGCCAATCGGCCAATCACACAACCACGGCTTGGATCGCCCATACCTTCAATAGGTTAGATCTGCTCGGGTGACTGACAGATCATTGCGCCCAGAAGCGTTATTCTCATTCGTTGTTGGTTTCTTGAAGAAGCTGCCAAGTGGCTTACACTGCCCTTGACAGAGCTAACGAGACTCTCCATAACCGCATTCATCTCATGTTGATCGACCTCACCTCGACCCTCAGATCGGCTTCCGTGGTTGCGGAATGGCAGATTGGGCAGTCGATCTCGAAGACGGGAATACGCTGGGGATAGCGACTGACACTGAGGACATCTTCAGGTTGGGCTCTTTCTCAAAAGACATGCCTCACTCATGACGAATGACTGGAAGTGCCTGAGATAGAACCCTGGAGAAGTAATCAGATCGAGATTTGTGGAGAAGAATCCGTATCGAGATATGAACATTGAAAGAGACACTAAACCTCAACTGTCCGTTAATCTGAACCACGGTTTCCATGGTCGAGCGACACCTATCGCTGACGTCTTTCGTGGCCCGGTGAAGCGGCATCGTCGAAACTATGATTGTCTCTCAAACCCCGAAATTGTGAAATCCTTTCCACATTTCCATATTGGGGCCGAGATCTCGCACCAACTTCTCGGTTTCTCTTTCTGCGTTGTGTTCGGCGGAAAGTGGAAGAGTTTGGGGGGATATTGGGAGGCCGAACTGTGAATACCAGGGGTGTCGAATGTCGTCGAGATCAAGGCTGTTCCTGGGCAATGGATAATGCCTTAACAAAGCAACAGGCTCAATTTAGGCTGTCGATCAATTCGCTTCACCCATGGTAGGAGTGAAATGAGATGATGAAATCAAAGCAACATCACATCAGAAGACATCCCCCCTCCGTCCTTCCACCACTACTCGTAGTCGTCTTCGCAGCCGTCCTCGCAATATCCTCCAGTACCTCGCGACACAGCTCCCCAGTCACAGCGCTACACTCAGCATACCGATCACACCTCATCTCCTGACTCACACGCAAACCCTCCTGCGGCATGACACTTTCACCCAATCTCCCAGCATCCCTCTCCTCCTGCGTCCACTCCTTCCTCAGATCCCTCTTCAATCCCAAGACGACAACAGGTATCTGCTCATTATAATTGAAATTGCCTTCAATTGTACTCTTCCATTCCGTTTGCAAAGAGTACAGTGTAGAGCGCCGCGTGATATCGTAACAAAGTATCAAGACATCAGGTCGCAGGAGTGTGTAATTCTGGGGAGAAGCGGTGTCGTAGAATTCGAAGCGGTAGGGACGATTGTACATTTTGATGTCGAAGAGGAAGGGTTGGTCTAGATCGCGCAGGATGGGGAGTTGGGATGCTGGTTGTGGTTCTGCTCGCAGGATGGGCTGGAGACTGCGAGCTCCTAGAGCGAGTCGGCTATGGTCATGTTAGGATATGATTTGAGTGTGAATAGGAGTACATACGATAGGAAGGTTGACTTACCAACCTCATCGTCTCCTAGTAGGAGTATTGATACGGTTGGCTCATCACCAATTTCATACGAGGACATACTCAGATAGGGATTCAACGCTTTCACCCTACAAGCTCGTGTATAAAGCAGCACAGGTGCTTCAGAGGAATATGAAGCGGCAGTGAATTGATAGCCATCTTGTTGCGGTTGGTTTTGGGTATGGAGATCCCACGGTTCGTGAGAGTTTGGCTGGTCTGGTCTTGGCGAAATTGCTTCTTTCGGCCGTGGGGTAGATCTTCTTCCATTCACAGTCTGCTCGGCTCCATTCCTTTTGCAGCAACGAATCTTTTCTTGTTTCTTATGTTATGGTGGAATCTATTGTCCTCGCAGATTTCTAATGACACAATTCTAAAGCAATCAATATTCCTCACCTCCATCCAACATGGACAATTCGGGCAGGACACTTTTGTATAGATATAGAGCTTCAAGAGTCTTACAGTGCCTCCAAAAACTATCTTGTTTGACTCCACACAAGGAAGCCTCAAAGTCTTTTAAAAGAACTCGAGTAACGTAGCGAAGAGGGCCTATTCCTGAGCAAATGCAGACAGTACTTTTAAGAAACCACCTGTTTGTCAGATATTAGCCGTCGTGGGCTAACATCTAAGCACCATATACAGAGTCCTCAGAATCTCGACTAGAAAGCCAAAACTGTATCGAATATTCCCAAGCAGAAGCTTTCTTCTTACAAGCCCGAACGATTGTCCAACGTTCTACACGACGTCAAGCTCGGAGATGAGAAAACAGAAATGAGAAAGGCAAAAGGCTAGAATGACGGGGAAGCAGGCGTCCCACACGATCCAAACCACCAAGCACCATTCGAGTACATCCCAAATATACCCCATTGGCGCCGCCGTGTCGTACCTCTCTATGGCACATGGTCGCACTCTACAGCTAACTTACCATTCTCGTCATGGCCATTATCGTCTTGATGGTTGTTTTTACGGCGAGGCTGCATTGGGCGGTAAGCAGAATGGAGCCTGGGATTCCGGTTTCGTTTCACGCTTCTGAGAGCGTGGTTCCTGCTATCACGATATACTCGACGATCAAGGCGTCGATGATGGTCTACTCGACGGTCGACGGCTCGGTCTTTACTACAGAGGAGTTGGCAACGGAGATAGTTGATAGTACGACCACGGCATCTACGTCGATCGTACGGGCAACGAAGCCAGTCGACAATCCAAAAATCGCGTTTTACGCACCGCGGCCGATTACGAGAACTACAACAGTCGGTGCTAGGAAGAATTAAGGGCATGTGGCGCTCAGTCAGCAGTCTACTTTGAACCGAAGGGGTGAAGATTGTCTGAAGATCATGAGAAGAAAACTCAGATGTAACAAATATAATGGCATACTTCTTTATTCCTCGAGACAAAAAGTCTTGATGCTCTCCCAGACCAATAGTAGACCTACATAGAGGCAGAAGCACTGTGATATTAACAAGGTCCACAACTTACCATTCAAGATCCTCACACCTACAAGTAAGCAAAAATCACGCTCAGCCTTGTATGCAAGAAGGCAACTAAAAGAACAAAAAGACTAGGGCCAAACCGGGATTTGAACTCGGGACCTCCTGCACATCAGATTTTCAGCATGGCTGAAGGGAACAACCCGAAGCAGGCTAACTTGGTTAGCCAGGAGTACGCAAGTCGACTTGCTTATTGATCTCATTACTCACAATCATACCACTAGGACTTGTTAGTCGGGGTGAAGGGAGCGGGAAGAAGAAGTCGGCTTACCTAGACCATTCGGCCAATAATGTTGAAGAAATCTTGGGCATCGGACTATGACCATGTTGCGGGGTTTGTGTTCCGGGTATAAACTTGTGGGCGACCCGCCCGTCGGCCTTATACAGGCTGCGTGATGCGTAACTACCAGGAACGAACCAAAGCTTTGAAGCGGAATAAATTGGAGATGGACGCGGGGGGTTAGGGATGAGTATTGGGGGAATAGAGGTGAAGAAGCTGGACTGGAATTGACTTTGGAGAAAAGATTTTTGGCGACTGGAGCTAAGAGAGCTAATTTGCCGTTATTGAAAATGATTGTTAAACGGCTGTTTTGGGGAAGGTGTATCCCTTGCTTTGTTTCTTACCTATATCATCGCTTTTTTTTCTTTTTCCTCCTCTTTTCTTCTCCCACAATGATATCCGGGTTGCGGTTTCTTATAATCTCATGATCATCTTCTTACCCGCCTAAACTTGTGAGAACCTATGATACCACCGGCATTAGGTCCCATATCATGACAAGTCAAGTACACGGCATTATCGAGCATCGTCAAGATCTTACCCGTTGCAGTCGCAGGGTTTCACACCACGGCAGTCGCAGGGTTTCACATCACGGAAGGCATAGAATCTTCAAAGATCATGACACGATCCGATCCGATCCATCGACCCAGCCATAGGAACTCCAAGGACGCCTCAACACGAACATCTCGTCACGACACAGCTTCCGAATTCTCAGAGTTCTACATACCACAGCCGAGTTGGAACGGCAAAGCCAATAATACTTCAACAAACATGGATATTGTATTCATGGTACCTATGACCCGACTTTGGATTCCTCATTAACATACAACTTCCCATCTTTCCCCTCCGTAAAAACATCGCCTCCAACGCAGGGGAAACACCACAGTACATTGTTCGGATCATATTTTTGCTTAATTTTCAGCAGCTTCTCATACCTCTCCCCACCCCCATAAAACGTCGTCTTCCAATCCTTCTCATAAGGCGACGCCTCATTGATGTACGCCCCATGGTTCTCTGAAAGCGCATCGAAGAGTGGAACGTACTTATTCATCATCCGTTCCTCGACTGCTAAGATCTTCTCTTTGGGCGCCCAGGCAATTTCGTTGAACCCTTGGCTTCTGCCTAGACTTCGTTTTTCTTGCTGTGGTAGCACGAGTTCGTCCTGAACGTTTTCTGGGAGGACCATTTTTGTTTGGAAGGGGAGTTTGCCAATGCCGCCAGGTAAGCCGTCATTCCACATGGCAATCACGTGGAGAGAGGATGTTTTCCACGCTGGGTTTAGGCCAATATCCCATTCTCGCGCTTGATGTTTTTCGCCGGGGATATTTGGGTAAGTGAGGAGGTACATATTCGGATCGTCCAAAATCGTTCTTATGGCCGCGGTGATATTTGCCAAATTCGCGGGATCCGAGAGAGCTTTTCTCGATAGCAGACGGGAACCCATGACGAATGGGTAGCCGGATAGCTCGGATACCATGCTTGATGCGCCTGAGGAGCCGCCGAGCAAGGTCGATGCCATGGTGCTTAGTGAGTCTGAAATCGGGTAGCTGAGGACTGATGCACCTAGGGAGCGCATTTTGATGACCATGGGATCCCAACATGCATTTACGTCCTCGACGGATTTGCTTGGGGCCATCAGGGCGCCTAGGTATGATTCGCGTTTCAGCACGGGGTAGCCTGATAAACCGCAGTCGTTGAGAGTTGGCATTTGCGAGAAGAGGTAGCCGATAGCGTTGTAATAGGCTTCTTGGCTTTCGGGTTGGTTGTTCTTTGGCGCAATATTGAAGGCGAGGATCGTTGCTTGTGGCATTGGGTAGGCCTTGTAAGTGATTTTGGTTACTATGCCGTAGGTTGAGGCTCCACCACCTCGTAAGGCATAGAAAAGATCGGGATGAGAGGTTTCTGAGGCTGTGACGATGTCTCCCGTTGGCGTTACGACTTCAAATTCGAGAACTTGTTCGGCTCCGAAGCCATACTGGTTACTGTACGGTCCGTGACCACTAGAAACCGTACGTCAGTATTCGCTCGGGAAAGCAATCAATTGTTCCATCAACTCACCCTCCTTGAATCCACCCTCCACCGGCCCCCACGGTCCCTTCAACTCCAGCCACAACGATATGTTTCCGTTTCGCCATCTCCCCATTAACCACATTCCAGATATTTCCACTCCCATAAACAGCCGCTGCACCCTTCCACCTGCCCGAGACATCCGGTCGATTTGTAGTCCCATTCCATTTCTCCAAGAACTCAACCCCCTTCAAATGTCTCGTCCAAATACTCAATCCACCAACATTCCTACCGAGGAAATCATGACCGGTATTCTTCACACTGACCCTCACACCCGCCTTCGACGCCCATTTCATCGCCGTCGCGATGTCCTCCGCGCTTTTGGCTGCGACGATATAACTGGGGTATTTCCCGGTGGTACATTCTTCTGCTGGGCCTGGTTGCAAGGAGCCTCGGGAGACGGCGGTAGGGGGACACGGGTTCCCAGCCCATTGGGGCCAATTGGTTAGGCCGGGGGTGTCGCCTAGGTATGTTGCATTTTGAATTTGTTTTTGGTATGTTTTGCAGCCTGCCTCGTCGAAGGTGGGGCCGTAGCAAAGGGCGCCTGGGTTGCTGAACTTTACCAATCGTCCTGAGATGGAGGTGTTGAGGGCTTGCCATTCTTCTGGCGATGGATAATTAGAGGAACCTGGCTCCTTTGTAAGGGAGGGGTGGTTAGTGGCGTTGTTACTTTGTATAGCAGCGGAGGTGAGCTTACTGCTTTTGCCAAGCGTCTAGTGATGCCATTGGTTTGTGCCTGAACCGATATCACAAGTAGCAACCAAGCAAGCGGTGCGTATTGCCAAATACAGTTTCCCATAGCCATTGCCATCAGCACAGGAGAGAGAATGGATCGATCAATATTTCGAAACAGGCTGAACAATCGCAGACGATGTTATTATTATGGAAGAAGGGGAGTGGCAAGGATCTCCACAAAAGCATCGACTACAGTAGACCCTTCATGACTATATTGAACAGTACTCTCCGGATACAACTGACAGATAGACTGCACAAACGAGGGCATTGCCGCTAAAGGAATAAGAATGCTCGGTTATCGACCAACAGCAATCGTTTCTCGCGGAAGGACTAAACAAACGCGATTCAATACGATTCGAAACACCCCCTTTGATGCTTATAATATTGTGTGTATAAGAATACCATGGTATTTATTGCCCAAGTTAGATTCGGCGACGGCTGATTACCTACTCCATCCTAGTTGACCTGTAGCTTGGCGCCATGTCGTTCGCAGGTATAGTGGTGGAGCGACCCTTTACGGCATTGGTACGAGAATGCCCTAGTAGAGTACTCATGTAGTGAGAACAACTGAGTCAGGCCAAGTGACAATTCCTTCCAAGCGGTATTCATTTCAAAATCCCATCCTTGTCACGCCCCGTCAATCGAGAAGGAATCGCGGAATGCTCCCACATTTCTAATAACTCAAAGTTTGCTCTCCCTCTTCTTCTCCCAATCCCGAAACTTAATATATTCCTTCAGGCAATCCGGATTCGACACAGTGCTCGACACTTTCACTTCCCCGCCACTGATGATTTTCTTTACCGCAATCTCCACTTTCTTTCCGTTGATTGTGACAGGGATCTCGTCCACGGGAAGTATGAAAGCCGGAACATGTCTTGGACTTAATGAAGTGCGAATGGCCGTTTCAATTTCGCTCCGTAGAGAATCAGTGAGCAAGCGACCAGAACGCATTTTAACGAAGAGGAAAACGGTCTCGTCGCGATCGGAGGCGCGTTTGCGGCCTACACATAGGGTGTCGCTGAGCAGGATGTTGAAATGGGGACTTTCCACGATTGAATAGATCTCGGCGGAGCCGAAGCGGATGCCACTGGGATTAAGAGTTCCGTCGCTGTGGTATTGGGATTTAGCATGGAGGGCACGCGATGGTACACAGTATGAATTTGTGCGGGTACCTACCTCCTTCCATGGATCTGGGCTCCGCCTGTTTTGGGATTATATTGTATCCTGTTGAGGATTTATTAGTGGTTCATCGTTCTCTGTTATACTGGGGGTTAATGAGGCTCAATTTACCAATCATGCTGTGCCCACACTTTTATATGATCGTAGCGTTCGAAATAGGCCTCGCGATACTTTTTTCCACCGTCATCGCCAAAGAAGTAGATTGGCATTGACGGAAACGGACTTCTGCAGATGAGCTCTCCGGCTTCTCCAAGCTAGCGTGCTATCGTTAGTACGGTTTCTTTTTCTCAAATAGCAGAGATATGAAGGCTGAACGAAGCAGGCGATCGAGCTTTGTTTTGATTCGAATCTCGAGATCGCGAAGGCTTTGAAACAGCAACACCATGGCGCGCTCTCGCCGCTCTCCATGGGGACTGCGATGACGTACATGTTTTATACTCTCCCCCGTCTCTGGATCACCAACATCGACATCCTGCCCCAAAGCGGGTATCTGCATCTCTCCTGCGTACACTGGCCCGGCAGGATCACTCGCCATCCAGCTCGTACAGATTTCCGTCCCACCAGCCACACTGCTCAGATGAATGGATTTTGGAAAAGCCTGATAGAACCAGCCAAACTGATCAGTCGTCAACGTGGCACCTGTCGTCGTAACCATCCTCAGATTACTGAGATCAAATTCCGACGGTTTGATGCCGGACATTTCCAGTTCGAGAAGGTAACGAGGGCTTGTGCCGAAGTAGGTGCACTTGTGGTGTTGAAGGATGCGTAGTTTTGTTGAGACGTCTGGATAGAGGGGGGAACCGTCGTAGCATATCATTGCTGCGCCGACGCTGAGGTGGCCGTTCATGATGTTCCAGAGGACCCAGGAGGTACTTGAGTATTGAAAGATGACGTCTTTCGATGTAAGACTGTTGTGGAGGATGGCGATTTTTTTCAGCTGTAAAATGATCCCATGCTGATGCACCAGACCTAGATTTAAGCGTGAGCAGAAATTCTCCAGATTGCAAATACTAGACTTACACTTGGGCGGTCCTGATGTTCCGCTAGACTCTCGAGTTAGCAGATGACTTCAATGTGAAAAGCTGGGAATAGGTACCTGGAATACAAGATCAACATCGGATACGAGAACGGAACTCTCGCATACTCCAATGCAACCACTTTCCTCGACTTCGCCAAAAAGTCCTCGAGTAGGGGGAATTCGTGAGCGTCTTCAGCCAGCGGTACAATAAACACATGGGGCTTCTTCTCAAGACTCTTCACGACAGCTCCAATCTTCTCCTTCATGCTCCGCCTTCTCGCCTTATAAGTCTGATGACTATCCGCAAACATCACCTTGGGACAGCTCTGCACCATCCTCACCACACAACCCTCCGTCCCCATATCCGGCGAAATAGAGGTGAAAACAGCACCAATACATGCCGTTGCTAAAAAGATAGCAATCGTCCAATTGGAGTTCGACATAATCACACCCACCACATCCCTTTTCCCTACACCCAGCGCAAGTAAAGCGGACCGGACTTTCCTCACATTCTCCCTCAGATCTCCCCATGTCCATACTTCCCCATCTAAATTCTCCCCTTCTCGTAGGCCGATCAAGGCGACGCTGTTCTCATCGCGTCCTTCAAGAACATTCTCCGCATAGTTCATCTCAACACCATCAAACCATCGCGGATTCTCCTCAATCCCCTTCCCATCATCAAACGCCTCCTTCAAACCCGTCGGTAAATCAGGCTTCAAACCGACATAAGACCACAGATCAATCCAGAACTTGTGGCGACCTGGACGAGAAACCGACCAAGCGTGCAGATCATGCGATGTTTTCAAGTCAAGCGAGAATTTAGAATTGATATGTCGACGGTACTTTGATATTGGTGTTTCTTCTGGTTTGGTGGGTTTCCAAAGAGGGATCGATGGGGGAAGTTTGTGAACCGCCATTTTGCCCCAGTGTTTAGAGTTCTCAATCAATGTATACAGAGAAAAGAAAATGGTTTGAGATATGAATAAGTTGATTTGATGGCATGCGGTATGCAGTATGTAAGCTCGGTATACATGCTTTTCCGGCTCTCGTCGGCCGGTTTCGGTCCCCCCGCCACGAGGATCGTCATCGGTGAATTGGCGAATGAGATGGAGGTGGGGCAGACGTGGCAGATTCCGAATTACTCTATTGGGGTAGGTGAGGCTGGTGAGTAGCCGTTCCACCCGTCATATAGCCGTCTTTTCTTCATGTGAACAATTCCAGAAGAGAGAGATATGCCACGTCGAGTCACAGACTAATCTGAATTTCCGGAGCAAGAGACAATAAATGACGCTGGATTAGGCGTGTGGGGGTTACGTCGATTACTGTAGAAAGGGCATCGATAATTTCCTGAAAAACGTGAGATCTTACTTCTCCAGAAATCCAGCATCAATGCGGGTAGATCGAGGATGTTGTATCAGAGAAAAATTCTTTGTGGACATAAAACTGACTGTGATATGTTGGGCCTCCTTTCAGACCCGCTTGATTACTTCCATTCCTACTGCATTTGTATGAAATCCTAACCTCAATTGATGCGATACACAATCTTAGTACCACTAATCTTGCCGTTGCGCATATCATCCAAGCCTCCCAGAATGCCATCGAGTCCACCCTCTCGGACCTCATATCTATGCGCCCGAATCTTCTTCTCTTCAATTAATTTCTGCGATAACGCAGAGAACTTGGAGCTGGATGCCAAATCATCAGGATTCGCTTCAAACTTACGCCCAAATTTTTCAAAGGTTTCACCCAGCGATGTATAGCCTAGTGTAAATGTAGATGTAACGTCGTCGCGAGGACACTTGACGTTTAGTATGGCGCCGTATCGGAGGGGTTGACCGCTTGGAGGTTCGTTGGAGAGGGCGTCGGCGCACACTTTCGCAGTTTTCTCCTCTGATATCGTGTCCCAAGCGTAGTACAGTTTGTTATTCGACGTCTTGCGTAAGTCGGCGGCGCATGAGGGCGATGAGTAGTCGAATACGTGGTCTGCGCCTAGGGACTTGACAAGCTCGAAATTGTGTTTGGAGCAGGTCGTGAGCACCTGGAAGCCGGAGCTGTACATGAGTGTTAGTCTGACTGTCAACGCCATGTTCAAGTCTAGATCGGTATCGCCAGATTTCTAACCACCCACGCTTTTGAAATTGCAGGCAATGTAGCGATATCGATCTGAACTCAGATACATCCACTCGCATCGAGAGTAGACATGGCAGGCCCTGGGAAAAGACTTACAGTTTCGCATACTGAATAGCCAGCACACCCGTCGCCGAACTTCCCCCATAAATCAAAATCGACGGCGACCCCATCGCTGGGCTGTCCGGAAACGGCAATCCCATCTTCTGATACATGCCCTGCCCAACAGTGACCGTCCCAACCCCCAAAGTAGCCGCCTCCTCAAAACCCATATCATCTGGAACCCTCATGATCGTAGCCCCCTTGGCAAGTAGATATCCTCCAAAGGATCCATCTTCAGGGGATCCAGTGTTCCCACCATGCACAAAGCCAAAGACACGGTCGCCTTGCTTCCAGCGTCCTTGTATGTTGTCTCCTACTTTCTCGACTGTGCCGGCAAAATCGCAGCCGATGGTGCATGAGCTTTCGACGAAGCCGATGTGTTTCCAATCTGTGGGGTTCAAGGCCACGGCCTGTGTTTTGACGAGGACATAATCAGGTCGAAGGGAGGGGATAGGGACGCCTTCGTCTACGGAAGCTGTTTTCGCGCCGTGCGCTTTGAGGGCTCGCATTGTTGTTGCTGACATGGTGTTGGATGGTTGTTACGCAGAGGTATTCCTGAAAACAAGCTATTGACGATGAGGGCGAACCAGTTACGGCTCTATCTACCCAAGAAGATGATTACTCCATAGTGCTTTCATTACCAAGCTACCCAGGTCATTGGCGGATATACTACTCCATTAGGAGCATTCCCAGTGGACCAGTACGAAATCGGGCTCCAGAAACATGTCTCCATCTGTGCGGATCATGACGCGACCATCGGAATCGAGGAACGAGCATCGTCGAGACGTGATTATCCCGATCGTCCTGGCAACTTGGAATTGCATAGCGGAGGGCTAAAGGATGTATCGTGATGCCCTCCCTGCATTATGGTGTCGAGGTTGGGGTTTCCAGTACTGTGACGAGATGGAGACTAAAGTTTGCGAAACCCAATTTCTCGTGAGTGCAGGTTTACAGTACCATGCGAGAGCAATTCAAATAGTATACTCGTAAGAAAGCTTCGGCAAGTAGAGCCGCTGGCAATGGCCAAAGAAATAATCGTACTAGCCAGTAGCATAGACACCTCCTTCCATCGAGCTTTTGCCGAAAAACATCCCCCACATACCCCGGAGCTATCGACGTCTTTCATAAAATCATCCGCTCATCAAGCCATCCATCGTTACAATATTACATTACAGAATCATAAAAGGCCCAGCCTCACATCGGCCATCATAACCCATGTCACGGAGTGAGAGGCGGGCTTGCAGGTCCTTCACTGCTATCATCCCCCTCCCTGAAGAAGGTGCTTTGACTCTCCCTCCGCTGCCATAGCGAAGAGGTCATTTTGGATTTCGAATTCCTCCACCAAGCTCCACTCCCACTATTTCTTGAAATATCATCCGCGTGTGAGAAACCATGTGCATGATATTTTCCACAGCTCCTACAAGCGACGAAACCCGAGGCCATTGCCGGGTCTGGTTGCGTGACTGTCGAGCGATGTGACAGTGACATGGGACTCGATGGAACTGTTGGAGTCGCAAGGGGTCTGAAGATGGCCGGAAGGTCGGGGACTTCATCTTTCAAAGATCCCAATGAAGCCACAGAATGACCCAACTCAGGATCGAGAACAGAGTTGCCTGTTGCTCGAAGATCGGACCAGATTGTGAATCGCGATGATAGACCTGAGCTGCGTAGCCCTAATCTATCAATGGTGTTGGGAGTAGTAGATCTCCAAACGGAGCCTGGGAAACTCAATGGGCTCTGCGGTGTCAGATCGAGATGGATCGGGATGCCAGGCTGGCCGAACTCATAAGCGACAGCAACGAGAGGAGACATAGATCGAGGGGGGCCACCGAATCCAGGTCCCAATCCAGACGTATGAATCTCGCTCAAGGAAGGGGAGATAAAAGCTCTTTGGCTCTCGGGATTCTCGGCGGTCTGAGGCTTCTCAGCGATATCTGATGCGCGCGCGGTAATCGTGTGGGATATTTCCAGGAAGATTTGACGAAGGGAGGGTGCGCAGGCGCAGATGAGCGCGAGATGATATTCGAATAACGAAGCTAATATTGCAAGGCCTCCTATCCCTGTGATAATTCATCATGATTAGTCCAATGACCAGCAGAAGCATGGGGAATGTGGACGTACAAGTGAAGTCCTCTCTTACTTCGACCAGCTGAGTGACGAGAATTGTCCTTGCTATTCCGGCTCCAACAACGCTGCAGATTAGATAAGCAAGTTGATTCAGAAACTGACCACAGGAGTTACGTACAGAAATCCGACAGCAAAGATGGAATACAAGCCAATCTTCTGTCTCGTTGGTTTACGCAATCCGCTAAGAATGACCAAGGGAATGATAACAGCAGCCAAATCAGTCGCAGCGCTAAGAGCAGAGGCTACAGGCCAGGTAACAGTGTCGGCGATACAGGCATAAGACTTCGTATACGTTGGATCATACATGTCCCAGTTGGCAGAGATCGGAGTACATTTTGTCAAAGGTAAAATGGTGAAGACAAGCATGTACACGACCACGAATGCTAGACAGGCTCGGATTGCCCACAGTAAATTGCGATTGTTGAACATATTGATCAGTCGGGAGTAGAGCAGAAGAACCGATATTTTGTTGAGAGACGTGGCAAGAATGAAGAAGAGTTCAATCAGCCAACCCGACTTGGAATCTGTTAGCAAATAGCTGACTACAAGGATCAAGATATAACTGACAAAGGCAGCATGCGAGTACTCGCTGACAGGTACATCAAAAATATGTCGATTGTATCCCCAGTACATAGACCCTATCCTTGTCAGTTTGATGTCGAGAAGCCACGATGTTTTCGTCTCATACCCAGTATCCCGAATACAGTGAGAGTTGTGCCAAATAGCTATCGTTCGATTAGCTTGTGGCAACTTTTTTCATGAGGATGCGTAACTGACCCAACCAAGGACAAGAAAAGCATCGTCTGTCCCTGCCTTTCCACTTTTCCTGGAAAATCGAGAGTACAGCCTTAATGCGAGGAAACCCGTTGAGGTAATTTGAAGTGCTATCGCAACGATCGAAAGGTAGTTGTGCTGTTCGTGTCCGACCACTTCGCTTGCCATCATGAGGTTCTATTGGTATACGACGATGAATTAAGAATTAAGAAAAGAAACGAATGATGAAGGAAATATCCGACAGGCTGGAACAGAAAATGGGTATGTCAAAAGAATGAAGACTTCACGCGGGGTGCTGGTGGCTGGAAGGTACGGCTGGGTACTTAGGTCGATGATTGGTGTTTTGATAGGCAGAGCTAATAGAACGTTCGAAACTGCCTGTGCAGGACTAAAACAGCTTGCCGATAGGGCGAGGCGTAGAATTCCGCATCACTACCTTCACCCGATTCGTAATAGATGCTGCATAAACCATCCTTCGGAGCAGGCACAGCTGACTCGTCCGCACGGCAAGCTCGAGAAATCTCAAACCAACTGGACCCTAAGAAGAGCTGCAGTCCAGGTACACGCAGGGTCGCTAGGCCAAACTGAGGCTGTTCAATATTTGGTATCCTGCAAGGCAGAGCAAATCAGGCTGTGGATAGACTTTCTGCTAGACTTCCACTCCACCACAACCACGCCGCGAGGGCCGGGAAGGATACAGAGGCTACAGAATCTTTGACAGCAGAATAAGGCGGCTACGTCCTTCCGCTATCCGAAAAGGGGCTATCAGTGTAATCTGAAGATTGTTCAAGCCATGAGCTGAGGAAAACGACAGCAGTCGCGACGAGTTTTCGATATTTCTATGATTGGTCCGGCGCATGGAAAGCTCTTGCGCTTCGACTCGGAGAATTGTCATGCGAAATCTTCCTTCGTGCTTCACGGTCTCTGGCGCTTACAGAAAGATGATGGCGAGGCAGTCAGGCAAGCAAGCTCATGTTGGGGTAAACAATGGAGAGCAGCGGTGCATAGAACTAGAGGTCGCATCAATGGTCGACTCGAGCACCTAGCCGAGAACGAGCATAGTCGATGCAGAAATCCAGTCTGGGCAAACGGTCCAAAGAGGGGCTGCCTCGAGTCTGGCTTCCGTCTCGTGTGCTTCTTCGGCGAAATTGATGTGGTCGGGTTGATGAATCGATGGTGCGGAATATGGCATGGCCTACGGACCTGGGCGAAGCGGCCTCAGCAACATCATTGCTCAATTGGGATACAGGAGAATAACTCCAGGGAAATAAAACGGGACTGCTGCCGGGGATACGCGGTACAAACTTGGTCGAGTGACAGAATGATAGAAAGTTGGTACATGACCCAAGACGATGGCCACACTTGCAGCAGCGTACCAGCCAGATGTGGTCAAGTCATCGACTGCCTGACAGGCGTAACTTATCTAGCCTAACGTCAAGTCTGTTAAGTGCTTAGCTGCTCGAGTCTCTCTCGGTTGCGGTATGAGAAGTAATGTCCGTCGTGGCTGGAGTAATGTCCGTCGTGGCTGGGAGATTCGCGTGTTCGCGTGCTAGAGGGATCTGTGGCGGCTGTGGCGGTGAAGACGAAGGCTTCTGTGGCTACTACTACCTCCGTAGTACCTCCGTTACTCCGTAGAACTAGGAGGTACTGTGTACACGATAAGTGGCTGTGGTGGCGAGTGCAGGAAACGACGATGCCGAAGCCGAATTACTCGCGAGCATCCGATTGTCCAGACGCGGCAAAGAAATACTCCTACCTTACTCTTGGATCACTTTGCGAGCTTTGCATCCACATTGACCCTGAACATCTCGTCGACCAGCGACCATGCTTTCGCTATCATTCCTTCACTCCTCGGATCATCCACCAGCACTCGACCATGACTTTGCCGTCTTATTGCGACTCTCTCTGCTGCCGCTTTTAGAAACAGGTTTACAATTGCTGTTCCCATCTGCACGTCCTAGGGAATACTATGCAGTCCTAGGGAACGCTCTGAAGTCCAATGGACCACTCTGCAGTCCAATGGATCACTCTGCACGTCCAACGGATCACTCTGCACGTCCAATGGAATACAGACTTGTCACCATGCAGTAAGGTACAGCAATCGACCAACGAACGACATATCCTGTCTTATCAAGGACCTCAAACAAGATTGTGTTCAAGAAGGAAACAGGCGGGAGGCCCCGGAGTCATGGAGAGCCCCCGGAGTCACGGAGAGCCCCAATTATTCTTAGAACTATTCCGCCGAGTGTCGTTCCCACGTCCCACCGTCTGGCGACGACTGTCCTGTGGGTGCTCATGAAACTCTGTGGGCCGTACTACCGCGGTTTGGTTGCGGCACGGATACATAACAGATACAGTCGAAAGGAAGACGCGGATCAGATTGCGGCTTACATGTTCTAGAAGTAAACCGCGTGGCAATTCGCATCGCTGCCATTGAAACGACTCGTGGAAGTTTCGGAAATTAGCACAATACGACGACGTCGTCGTCGTCGTCTTCAAAAAGGTCCGGACACTATGGCAATCCGACCCGACCAACAATTAGGGGGATCCCCTACTTTCTCGCTTCTTTCTTTTAGTCCCCAGGTTTAACCACGACGAGTTAAGTAGAACCAGATGGGTAAAAAGATATTTTTAGACGAGAAGAACTAATCTCTTCATGATTAATCGGACGAATCAGTGAGTCGAAGAGTAAGTCGAAGAGTCAACCTAAGAAAGGCGGGCTTTCTCCCTAGGTAAAGATTAAGTGACGTATCCAGACCTTCTTGGACCCGACTCGTAGCCGAATCCACGGCACATTGAAGCAATCGATAGATCTAGATTTCGGCTCAGCAGTATACAAGTGGGTTAGCTGTCCCAGATGTCACGCACCTCTCGAGAGGGACCATGTTTACGTTTCCTGGAAACAGATTGCAAGGCTTGTGCCATCCGGTTGACACTTTTGACAGGAAACCACCATTCACGTTTCGAAACGGCTCGGCACTCATAAACGGATTTCTTTGTGTACACATTACATGATCAGAACGTCGCCCTCTTCTCAATCCTCCACATCCCTCGGAGCATGCAACTTCCAGAAAGCCTCGTACTCTTCGGGACTTTGAGTTGCAAATTCCGTTGGGCGAGTCAAAGGAAGGAATGGTTCACTCCTGTCTTCGAACTCCTGCAACCTGCGGCGTGTCCTTTCTTTGGCCTTATTGACGCTATAGATCTTGACACGATGGCATGAACTTGTCACATGCAGCCCCCAATTCCAGGCGGACCGTACGAAGGTAGGTTGGGTGTTCAGTGAGTTGTCCCAGCACCTGACTGTCAACTCCATCCATCCTTCATGGTCGACAGGGAGATCGATGTGCCAAGTTCTCCATGAGAATTTGTGCTTCTCGCTGAGGTTCTCCAGAGGCACCTAGGTTATCGTCAGTTCGCAGGTATTTCAGGCCGAGAGAGTGAGCGTTTGTACGTACCTCATACCAAACATATCCGCCATCAGGAGACACTTCTACACGTTCTGGCCAGCGGCCTCCGCCGGAGTACGCCCACCCTTTCACGGTAATCTTGCCTTCGTGGACGACGACCTGTTTTGACCACGGCTCCATGATAGCGGAGCTGACTGGCATCTCCTGGATGTTGATGCCCATTGAGTACGCCTGGTTGTGTTTTCCAACCTGGCTGTTGAAGTAGAGATACTCTTTGGACTGTACTGGGGCTCGTGATGGCTGGTCGATTACTTTGATCCTGTAGAGCCATTTCACTGACCGTGCTCCAATGTAGCCATACACCACTGCTCTCAACGGAGCTCCATGGATCTTTGGAAGTGGCTCACCGTTCATCTCCCAGGCTAGGAGGACCTCATTAATCTTTACCTTAGAGTATGGCACACTGACCACATAGTTCATCACTTTATTCTACGTCTTCAAGTCAATACCAGCAAAATAATGGGGCCAATAAATGTGCTTACCTGCTTGAAGTAGGTGTCAGCTCCGTACAACTCCACATGCTTTCCGCCATCGATCAAGCCTCCACAATGCTTGATGACCTTCTTCAAGCTCACGCCAGTCCATCTGGCAGTTCCGATGGCTCCTTCGGCCCAAGGCGCGTTGATCATTTCGTCACCTTCACCAGGATACTCATTAATCTGTTCAATGCGTCTAGTCCCGCTGCATTGGATCGTTACGAGAGTCGACTGTCGTGGGAATAAGCTCTCATTCTGCAGGTCTGCTAACGACAGCTTCATTGGATTCTTGACAAGGCCATCAAGTCTCAGCTCGAACGCTTCGGGCTCGATATTAGGAATACCACCATGGTTGCGAACAAAATGAAGCGGATTGGGCGTGATCGGTTTGGCTGTCACAAGACGCTACAAGTGTCAGTAATCAACCGACCGCGCAGTTTCAAAAGCTTTACCTTCGGAGGTTCACCATTATACGGAAATTCAAGGAGGTGCAGCATATCCGCATGATTCTCCTGCACAACCCTCAGCCAACTCTCCTCGGGCACACTTGTCAAAGGTCCCCCAACAGCCTTGTGCCACATCTTCCACCTCACACCCTCCAATACCGGATTCGTCGTGGGCAAATTTCCATATTGAAACTCGGGTGGGGGCGGAAAGATTCTACTCTCTAGGATTGCAGCCGCTTTGGCTTTCTTCTCGGGAAAATCTTCCCATTCTATGTAACCTTCCCAGCCTGGTCGCTCCTCGGCGAAGATGATGGCGCGGTCTTCAGAGGTGCCGTCGGAGTCGTGGGGGTAATCTGGTTCGAATGTGCCGGTTGTTTTGGTGTCCTTTGGGGGATTTGATGGTTCTTTAGATTGGGAGGCGAGATCTAGAATGGGGATGTTCGCTGAAAACCCCTGTTCGAGCAGCCATTCGTCCTGAGGCTTTTTTGCATTAGTTTGCTCACGATGGAGGAAATGGTTGTGGAGCCGATGGTATACATACCTGTCGTGCCTCACTGGCCATCATTCCGGGAGCCATCCGTTCTTGCAATGATTAGAGATAGGAAAGCGGTATACAAGGGCACTGTAGCGTTCCGTTCTTTTCAACAGGTCTACCACCAGCTTCTATATACCGCACCACGGCCACCCAAGGCTTAGTCAAAATTATGTGAAATCATGGTTCTGCAGCATAGCGGCTTTAGCCGACAGGGTCATAGACACGACATGAAGTATCTACTCGTACAGGTAGTGAACCATCCCCAAAACGTGCTTCCACCGAGAAAAATACTCCACAGAAACCACTCCTTCAAACCTCTGAAAACGATGAGCTCATCGAGGACTTCGGAGCGACTTTGTCCGCTCCCGGCATTCGCTTGCTATTTGACCAGTCATGGAGAGGGCGTTCGCAGACAAGTCCTCCCATGGCCCTTTTTCACCATGACTGCTTTATGTTCATCATGTCCCTTGTCGTGAGGAGAGATTGTGCTGTTGCATTGTGAATTGTCCGCTGGGAGGGGATGGGAGAGAACAACCAATTATGACGTCCGATGTACTTTTGCGGCATGTGGGCCGGCGGGTGTAAGCTTTATTCATCAAGGTGCAGAAACCATGGAGAGAGGCAAACGACTTTTATAACAAGGGAGACGGCGAATTCGAGTTTATTAGTACTGGTAGGTTGTGTTGTTGTCTCCGGAATATCAGACTTGATATGTGTGATTATTATTCATGTTGACGAGATTGACCGCTCTGGCTTCTGTGTTGGATTGGGTAGAGTATGTTGAGACAGTTAACAGAGGATGAGCTCGATGTGCGCAGTCAGCGATCCTCCAAGTAAGCTGCGATGCTTTGCCTGTCGATATATGATCGAGGTGCCCATGTGTAGCCACCGAATATTCCGTGGAAGCAGTACCCTTCAATGACGAGAACCCACTCAGTGAGAGGGGTGAAAAGAGGTTGGGGGCGTAGGTAAGTATGATATACGTATACGTATATACCTCCACGTATTCTATCGAGCCGAGACGAGACCCTGAATATCATTCGGGAACGCGAGGCCTCCCTGGGAGCTCTCACGAGCCAAGACAGAAGCAATTTCTCCATACACTTCCGCTGCTTTCAAAGGAAATTATTATAGACAGCAATGCTCTTCCACTCCTCACTGGCACCTACACTATGAGTTTCCCCGGTCGTATACTCGCTTCAAACAACATCTTCAAGCCGGCCTTGCATTACCTGTCCAATCTCGACCCCTCGAACAAAGCTCCCTTGAGCCCCCAGCAGACATATGCGGATCCGAATGACATAGACAACTCGCCTCCAGGACCATCAAACACCCAATATATGGCCCCACTACGGCCATGGCATTCTCGCGACTCGTCTGGGGAATTGGACCATGCTGGCGGAATACCATTGATAGACTACTCGAGGACACCGTCTCCCTCGCCTTATAAAACGCGAACGAGAAGTGCCACAACGAGCGAAGATGAGGATGAAGCTGTGCCTTTGTCGTTAAGACCGCTGGTTGCAGATGGAGAGGATGATGTGGATGAGCTGAGGAAGAATTGGTGGAGGATTATCACGAATAGCGGGAGTCTGGGAGAATTCCTCTTTGGCACTTGGTTGGGATGGCAGGTCTGGGTGTGTCTGTTGGTTATCTGGAACGTGGGTGTTGGCTTCACTTTGACATTGATGAATCGATTCATTCTCTGGAGTAAGAAATGGCCCGCCTTCTCTACAGAGACAAATGCTGACGCTTTGTACAGCCGGCACATACAAGTTCCCCTATCCCCTTGCTGCGACATTCATACAGCTCTCCTTTACGCATGGCTTCCTCTTGCTCGCCGCAAGTATCACAAGAGGCCTGGCAACTCCACTTAAGAGGATAGGCTTCTCAGCTCTGGTAGCACCCGCATATCCCAGTATATCTTCACGGCCAAGTGAACATAGAAGACGAAGATTTAATCCTTTCCGACTTGTAACATGGATCTTTGACAAATCAGGAGGAATAGCTGGAGGCGGGCTATTGGACTTTGACAGAAAGACTGCATGGAGCGTACTCCCCCTAGCACTCGTCTATGTCGGCAAAGTTGTACTAAGCAACATATCCTACGCGTATGAACACCTCAAACTCCCACCTCATTCATACGAACTAACACTTAGCCCAGATACGCCCCATTATCTCTCTACACCCTCTCCCGCACACCAATGATCCCAACAAGCTTGCTCCTAACCTCCCTCCTCACCCGAACAAACCACTCCATCTCAACCCTCAGCTCCGCTCTCGTTGCGGTCCTTATGCTCATGACAGCATCCATCCGCCGCTCCGAGCGTCTAACCTGGGAACCTATCGTCGCCGGCGTCTTCTCCACCCTCTTCGTCTCCCTCTATCCCATCCTCCTACACCTCACCCATAAACAACTCACAACGCGCCAGGTGCCACACTCCGATATCTTGAGCTCCTACGAGCCGGCAAGCCAGACTGCGGGTAGGGGAGTGCAGACACCAGGCTCTGGTACGAAAGAGGAAACGAGGGCATATTGGCAGTTGTTGCATTATACATCCATGCTCTCACTCCTGATTCTGTCTCCCCTGCTCGTTTTAAGTGGAGAGTTACAAGATATACTGAGGAACTGCTATTTCCTAGACGTCCCTTGGTTTTGGTTTCTCTCTCTCCTTGGTGGGCTGGCATCCTTCGCTGTATTCTCAACTACACTGGCATTTGTACGGGCTACCTCACCGCTTACAGGCGCGTTCGTGGGTGTACCGAGAGCGGCATGGCAAATGGTTGTGCTGGAACGATTCAGATTACCGGTCCATGCATGGGTTGGCGTGGGAATCTGCTGGTTAAGCAGTCTCTGGTTCGTCTGGGTGCGAAGAGAAGAGAGTCGGAAATGGGAATTGAGAAGGATAGGTAGGGAACGGCGTTAGTGCCAAGTACCACCTGGGTTAATGATTTGTTTCGATTTTGAGCGTTTGAATGTACAAGTCCTGTATCCTCCATAATCCAAAATACTCCCATGAGTTCGTCACATGCCTTGTATGTCCTTCCACGAGCTTCATGTTCTCTTCCATCTCTTCGTCGAAATCGATTTCCAGTTTTGACCTAATTGTCAACTGATCGCGAGGGGAAATCTTACCCTTCCCCAGACCCATTATCGATGAAACACGCTCGCGTCCCAAGCACCAACTTGAACATGTTTGTATGCTCCCGTCTGACAATATCCAGGTAAGGATATCATCTCCCTTCATGATTATATTTCTTCCATCCTCTTTCACACGCCCGGGTTTACCCTATATTTTCTCCAATTGACAATACCCTCCTTTGCAAGTATTCTGGTACATGCGTCAATTCAAAGGTTGTAAAGTTTCTATCTCGTTTTTCATGGCGTTGTGCTACTTCTTTTGTTATGCATGGATGGATGGATGCATGGATGGATGGACGGACGGATAGTAAGACGGATAGTAAGATGGTATAGAAGTCCCACCCGTTTAAAAAAGAATTGGACACTAGACGCACGAAAAGAAAACACGGTAGATGAGTATCCTATCGAATTCACATGGTATGATCCCGAGTACTGGATTATGCATGAATGGATGATGAATAGCAGGAAATCTCCACTTGCGTCAAGGATATTTTCTACTCGGCAGAACTGTATTTCTCCTATTTTCAGCTGTTGGAATAGCGGGATCCAAGTGGCCGGTATTCAGTTCCAGAATTCGAGGTTAATTCGCCGGTCGACTGGGTATGGAATGTGGGGAGGGAATAGAGGATGGCTCCGAGCCTGTCATGAAAAAATAGGGGGGGAAAGAGTCTCGATTACTCGGCATCTGTGGAGAGCGATAACGAAAGAGCGGGAAGTGAGGTGCTGAAGAACGGAGAATCCTTTGGTGAATCTGTTGCCGAGGTGCCGGCTTGAGTACCTCCAGAGTAGAAGAGGTGATGAGAACAGAGACGAGATTATTGATGAATTGACTAACACAATAGTGCAACAACCAATCGACATTCTCACCCAATCGTCTGGATAGACCGCAGTGCATAAAGATAGAACCATGATTGATTCCCAAGCTCTTGCTTGCTATACACAATATTGACACAACTACTAGCGAGAGCAACCCCGACAATCCTCGCCATCCCAGCCTACATCCAAAATTGATGTTGAGATCAAGTCAGATAACTGCTGACAATGACCATGATACCCGATAGTACCACCCAGCGCCATGCATGCAACAGTTAAGTCATAAGTACGTACAATGAAAGAAACAGAAGCCTAAACCTCGACACCATTCGTGAATGCTCCAACGCTCAATAGCAAACAAACAGCAAATTAGTATGTTCAAGAAATGAAAAGAAGGCAAGATCATTACCTAATGACACCCCAGTTCTCTACTGCACCCAAACCGGTCACCTTTTCCTTCTTCTTGAACGCATTCCAAAACCTCAGCGTCTCGTCGCCAGCACCGGTCACAATTACCTGGCCGTCTGGACTCATCGCGAGATAAAGCACACGATAGGTATGCCCCGTGAGACTTACAACTTGCTCCATCTTCGGGTACTTCCAGACAATAATCTGGTTTTGCGAATATCCATGCGTCGACACGATTTCGTTGCTGTTCTTGCTCCAGGCGAGATTGCAAACTTGCGATCCGGTGTCGAGACTGCTTATGAGGTTGGCCGGCGCTGTAGGCGAAGCAGGTTCGTCTGAGAATGCCGCTGCCGCCGCTATCGATGACGGTCCATTTGCTGAGATTTGGGTGTTCCAGAATTTGATGGTTCGGTCTGCGGTACCACCCCCGCTGGCCAAGAGACCTCTTTGGTGAGGACTCCACGCAATTGCCTTGACAGCGGCTGAGTGTTCTGCCCACTTGTACGTCGGTTCTGGATTCAGATTGTCCCAGATCATAAGCTTGTTATCGTTGCCACCTGAAGCCAATTGACCATCCTCGGTGTTCCATTTCAAGCCGCACACCTCCTGCTTGTGACCAGTCAATTTCCGCAGCCATTGGTCAGGTGCTCGCACATCACGATGGTAAATATGTCGATCGCGTGACCCTGAGGTCAGAATATGCTCGTTCCACGCCAAAGCTCCTACTCTAGCGGTGTGTCCAGTCATTGTCCGTAGCCTGCGCTGACATGTTGCGTCCCAGATCTGAACCATTCCCTTGCCTGTACCGATCGCGATATGGGACCCTCGTTGTATCCAATTGACACTTGTGACTGTATCGTCCGTCAAATCGCAAAGTTTGGTGACTCGACCTGATGTTGAGTTCCACATGTATACACACGATCCCAGGCCCACCCCCAGTATATTCTGACTTCCCCAATCCACGAGATTGAGGTAAAAATCATCGGCCAGATCCGGTGCATCCAGCACTTTATATGGAACTTTGCTGACAGTGCGAGGTGTTTTTCGCGGGCTCAGTAGCATTTTCTGGGAGCTGAGTTTGACAGGTGATAAGCTATACATTTCTGAGTTTGGGTTCATGTTTATCCGTCTGCTGGAAGGCGTTCGATTCGGCGTGGAGAGGGAGTTTCGATGTGGCGTTGAAAATGTGAACAGGTTCTTGTGAGGCGTGGAGGGGGTCATGGCAGGACCCGGAAAGAGAGATGAAGTCGCAGGTGGGGTTTGTGCCCTGCTGCTATCGTGTGATGCCTGCGGTATTGACGTATCAAACATCTCAGCTCGTAGTAATGATGAGAACGTTCGATCCGCAAGGTTGTCTGTTTAGTCATTAGAATCAAGTCACCAAGGGTACAAAAGATGGCCTACTCTTCTGAAAATCTAGTTCGCCATTCGACGCCCGTTTCGATCTGGTTGCTGGGGAGCTTCCGTCTTGTAACACCTGATATCTCACAGAGGGGTCTTCAGTTGTCCGGTTGGGAATGAACCTAACCTTATCGTCAGTATATCCGCTCACCAAGCTCACCACAACCACAAACTCACCTATCGCCAACAATTCGTTGTCGCTTGTTCCGTCTCGGACTTGCCCCAGGTGTCCTTTCTCGTTGTCTTCCAGTCTGCTCGAAATTCTCCAGTGCGCGACTCAACGCTGAAGCGTCAATAGGTTGTGTAGTTGCGCTACGCGCTGGGTCTGCATGCCGTGGGTGCATGTCCGTAGGAGGGGTTCTTGATTCTGGAGGTGAAATGAGTGTAGGCGTTCTTAGATCGCTGGGACCAGTCTGTGGTGGATTGGAATCCAGTTGCGACATAGTGCTTGTCGAATGTTTGTTGACAGAGGCAGATGTGATATCCCGCGGCGGGATAGGCCTATAGATGTCGGCGTGGATGATTATCGATGGTGATATGTTTTCAAACAATGGCTAAGTGAATGCGCTATTGTTTTTGAGGGGGTTGGGACGAAAGTTGTGATATTGTTGTTTTGGAACAATATGGGATTGTGTTGTCGCAAAGGGTTGTTGACGCCCCTTGAAGAAGATGTTGGCTGGGAAGCGATAGATGTTGAAAAAGTGAGAAAGCCAGGTCTCAATTCAACAGCGATATGCGGTACCCGCATATATCAACGATTGTTGTGGTTGTTGTTGCTGTTGCTCTGGGCATGGGCAGTGCGGGTGGTAATATGGGATGGAGATCTGGAGCTGTCGTCTAGAGTGGATGCCAAGAATGGCCGTTGGTTCGGTCGGGAGATTAATGGCTGTTACCCTGCAGACACCTCAGGGAAACGACAGGATACTGAGTATGCTGTGATAGTCGTCAACGACTGTGTATCGAGAGGATTGAGGCTGTCGGAGAGTCGGAGGAGAGGAAGCGAAGAGTTGAATCTCTCTGGTTTTGTTGATTTCCGTCACGTCCAGAACCTGGAGCTACCTCGAGATTGTTTTGATCGCAGCACAACGCGCGAGGTTCCTGATGATTGGCTATCAATCGATGATTCGAACCCACGGCTCTGCTCAGGGATCTGTGGGTGCGCTAAGGACTGTCTGGGGCTGGGGTTGGTCTTCCCGTCTGTATTACTGTGTAGGTGAGCGAGCTACCTCGTACTGTGGTAGGCAGGTGAGCGAGCTACTGTGGTAAGTGAGCGAGACGGGAGACGGCGAATATAAATACTGCAAGAGACTGCCACGATGTTACAGGGAAAGACTATTGAGTTATTGTACATGGACTTGACAATGCTTATTCATTCTTCGCATTCACAATCCATTCCACAATAGCACGACCTGCTGTTGATACAAAACCTGATCCATTGTTATACGCTAGGTACGCTTCTGCAAGGGTCAACGAGGTTAGAGCCGTATAGGGAACATTCCAGCTAGATAAGGCATTCGGCGGCCCGTAGAATGAGTAGACTGCTTCATAGATAGAGGCCATAAGGCTATCGACTGTTCTCCTCGGAGGTTAGTCTCCAGGTCAATAGAGAAGAGCAGAACTTTCTGGTGAGTGAGATTTATGTTCGTTCTAGATAAATATTGACTACCTTTATGTAACAAGGTTCAATTGTCCTCGAGGAGCAAAGAATGGCTGTACTGTATGGTGTATTTTCCAATCTGGGAGCTCTGCGCGGGGAACTACTCACCGCGACCAAGACCAAGACACTGGCCGCTTTGAAACAATGTAACACAGTATGAACCCAGAGACATGATTGCCATCTAATATATCCCAAAGTAAGGATGGACATAATTGTCCGCCTGTCCTCCAAAAGGATTCTCGGAGTATCTCCGATTGGACCCTGATCCCACTCTCGTTTAGCTGTTGTATCGGGATTAAGCTTTCGATAACCCCCAGCCCTCACGAACACAATACTCCTTACATGTCGCTTCGTTTGATTATCAGAAGCAACAAGATACCCCGATATAGCTCAACTCAGCACAATTTCCTATACAACCCAAAAAGAACCATGGCTTCCGTCCAAGCTGCCCAAGACTTCCTGACCTTCGTCGATGCTTCTCCAACACCCTTCCATGCTGTTCACTCCGCCAAAGAGAAGCTCGAGAAAGCAGGATTCAAGCATATCAAGGTTTGCATCCTCTTTAGCCAGTAAATGATGATTCTGATTTCGCTAGGAACGCGACCCGTGGTCGTCAATCCTTCAACCAGGCGGCAAGTACTATCTTACACGAAATGGATCCACCCTCGTCGCCTTTGCAATCGGAGAGAAATGGAAGTCTGGAAACCCTCTTGCCATGATTGGCGCTCATACCGATTCTTGCACCTTCCGCATCAAACCCGTTTCGAAGAGACAAAATGACGGCTTCATACAAGTTGGTGTTGAGGCATATGGAGGTGGGCTATGGCATACATGGTTCGATCGTGATCTTTCTTTGGCAGGACGCGTGATTGTCAAGACGAAGGACGGTAGTTTTGAGAGCAGACTCGTCAAGGTGGAACGACCAATTTTGAGGATCCCAACTCTCGCCATTCACTTGGAGAGGCAGGACAACTTCCAGCCGAACAAGGAAACACAGATGTTCCCTATCGCGGGTCTTGTTGCTGCAGAATTGAACCGAACCGGAAAGACTGAGGCGGATCAAGCAGCTGAGAAATTAGCAGAGACTACGATCAACGAGGAGACAACCACCTCGTACGAGCCCATGAAACTCGTCACAGAACGCCATCACCCATACATTGTTGAGATTCTTGCGAAAGAGGCGAAATGCGCGCCATCCGAGATCCAAGATTTCGAAATTGTCCTCTACGACACCCAAAAAGCAGCATTAGGTGGCCTCAACGACGAATTCATCTACTCCGCTCGTCTGGATAACCTCGGAATGACATACTGCGCAACACAATCCCTCATTGAATCCCTCGCCTCTCCCTTCGCACTAAAAGATGATCCAACAATCCGCCTAATTGCCCTGTTCGACCACGAAGAAATCGGCTCCCGGACTGCTCAAGGCGCAGACTCAAACATGCTTCCGGTAGTGATCCGCCGTCTTAGCGTCTTTCAACCAAGCTCAACCACGGACTCGGACTCGTCGTACGAAAATGTGGGCGAAGAAGGAAGCACAGCTTATGAGCAAACGTTGTCGAAATCCTTCCTCATCTCGGCAGATATGGCTCACTCAGTCCATCCGAATTACCCAGGCAAGTATGAGGCTAGTCACAGACCAGAAATGAACAAAGGCACCGTCATCAAGATCAACGCAAACGCACGCTACGCAACGAACTCCCCGGGCATCGTACTCCTCCAGGAATGCGCACGCCGTGCAAAAGCTGGTTCTTACCCTGCCGGTGCGGCAGCGAAATCATCAAAAGGCGTCCCACTTCAGCTTTTTGTTGTGCGAAATGATTCGTCCTGTGGTTCAACGATTGGTCCGATGTTGAGTGCAGCGTTAGGAGCGCGGACGCTCGATCTGGGAAATCCGCAGTTGAGCATGCACAGTATTCGTGAGACGGGCGGAACGCATGACGTGGAGTACGCTGTGAATTTGTTCCATAGTTTTTTCGAGCATTTTGGGGAGCTGGAAAGCAAGTTTCTGATAGATTAGTATGTCATCCAGACTATGTTGGGGGTTGTGGTATGATGCTGACTTTGGGGGCATGTAGTACGGGGTGGAGGCTTTGAAAGGGTTAGCGAGGCGTGATGGGTGTGGTGAAATGTTAGCGAGATGTATAAATAAAATTGATGGGGATACGTACCTACACGCCTTTTTGCTTTCTCTTGCATGTCATGGAGGACTTGGAAGAATATTCACTGCATTGCATGGCCGTCTTGACCCAGGTATTTACCGACATCATAATATTTTCTTGGAAAGAAATGAAATCGTATCTAAAATATCGAGATTTGATGAGGAGCTGAATCGTCTACCCACGAGTAAGGGAAACCGATAAGGATATTTTTTTGATGTGCGCCTTCAAGAGATGGCTCAATACTACTTTCTGCTCTCCCGTCGAATTTTCAGGCGTGTCAATACCGTATTCATCCCGACTTACACAGTAGGTTTCCCCCTGATTACTACGGGAGGGAGGGGAGTGGTGGTGAAATTTACTGTATTGGCTGTTGTGCTGTTGTCTTGTTAATGCATGTGTTGAATGGTTTAGGTTGTTAATCTAGGTATGAGTGATGAGATGGGGTGAGTTTACAGGGGTTCTGAGGGTAGCTCGTATCTTGGGGAAGAGATATTTTTGATTCTCTTGTCTTTGAATCTTTGAGCGTGAAGGAACGTGGCGGAGGGAGGTGGATTTGAGGGATTCGAGTCTTGGTTATTGGTATTGTGATGGTATTGTGATGGTTATGTGTTGATTTAAGATTATTTTGGTACGTAGTTTTACTTGAAGGAATTGTGTATTAAAGCGGGTGGATGTTTGAGAATGTGTCTTTGAAAATTGGACTTGCTACTGAAGGCTTTGTTTTGTGATTGGTTTTCTCCTTTCTACGCTTCCATTGACGGATTCATCTGCGTCCCGGTATAGGCATACGCATGTTGCTGAATACGAGTCATTGAACTGTAAAGCTCTGAATCCGAGAATGATTGTAAATATATGTGTTCTGATGACAGGTAGTGTGACCGACAAGGGGAACTGAGCCAAGGGATTATCATGATAGGTAATGACAAAGCACCTGAAGTTGATTTCTTGACGATTCTCTCTTGCGAAAGAAGAGGTTTTGAAAATCGCTGGCCAACAGAAGAGATGGTTTCACTTGATAGGTGAGAAACCACTGCCACTCCCCAAATAATGTGCTGATTGCGCATAGGACTATGCGGCCAAGGCCTGCTTTGATGTTGTTTGAAGGAGATTCGAAACTGAGCGCAAGCATTCCCTCACGCACATCGACTGTGGGATTTCGTGGGTAGCGAATCTCGAAGGAAAGCTGCAAATCCAGCGAAAGTGTACCAAAAGTCTCGGCCGGTAAGCAATTTGTTCGCCAGCATCTTGGTATGAACATACACAGCTTCTACGTGACCACTTTCCCGCTGCTTTACCAAGTGGCAGTCCAGAGCCCAAGGATCCTACTAATTTTTCTAGTGAGTGAAAAGATTTCCTCTCAACTCGCCGCATCTAAGCTGGAGAATCTAAAATTCATGCCCCACGATTCCTCTTGCAGCCCCACGCTCTTGCAGCCGAACCGACCGAACCAGGAAGAAGCGGATGAATCTTCCAGGCGGTCGAGAAATCTCCTCACTCCCTCATGCAGTGTGCAGGATATTTCCCGACATATATCTTGTTAATATCAACTCATCACTTCCAAGAGGTCCAGCTATTCATCACGCCTCTTCACCGCTGAGGTCGAGAGAACAACGAGCGTGAGTCTAGAATCAGTAGCACGGGTCGCCTTTTAAGAAGAGGATTTTAATCCCAGCCAGCAGCCTCACTGGAACGCGGTCAGTAACGTGGTCCATACATGGTAGTGCCATGTTGGGTGTCAGGCGGTGTGAACCTGAGGCCAAGGTCGAACTGGAGGTCGCGGATGGAAAAGGTCGAGGTAAAGCACGTTTTCGGAAGCACCCTGGTGAGGATGACGCCATATAGCTCCGAGGAGAGCGTTTGGAGGGAAAACATGCGATTGAACGGCTTAGTCTTGCAAGGAATGGCTGTGCTAGGTATTGTGATGGTGGTTAGGATGTCCGCGTTGGAATATGGGTTAGGTTTAGAGAAGCCAGTTCAGCCAGGGTGAATGAGGAGAGAAGAAAGGATGCTCGGACCGGCTTTTCTACCGCATGCAAGGTTCGATGGATTGACTGACGCGAACCACATCCGTCTCGAGGTCCGTTCGACCATTTTGGCGACTGACCGAAGCTCTGATCTGCGAGCTGTTGCGAGACCGAACGGAGAAGATGACGATACACTACTGTCTTTGTGGTTTCTTCGAAGTCATGAGAAAATGGCAGTACTCCCCTGCTGCGTATCAAGCGTAAGGCCGACTTGGCGACATGTGGGGGGAATTTCACGATAGCTAATAATGCCGTACAAAGATCGAGTGAATCCCAACCCCAGATCTGGCACTACTGTAGTACTACTGTCCACCATGCGCCGGGCAGCCTCCATGGAGTCGCCAGCGTAGCACCCGATAATATCCGAATCTGGGAGTGCGGACAGCTCTTCCGATCGATTGTTTGTATAGAACTAGACAACAACAACAACAACAACAACAACAACAACACTGTTGCTTAGTTTCTCTCGGCGGGCGTCGGTGTGACTAACCATCTGCACTTTCACTTTCGAGACTAGGACGTAAAGACACTAGAGATCTGATCTGAAGATAGCGGCGACGCGAAGGGACAAAGAGAAGAAGATGTGCACTATGCATTGCGCAGTAGTGTCTCAGCCCGCCATTTGTCCTGGCCACACCATGGCCACACCAAGGACAGCAACGTGAATCAGGTTGAGGAGTCAGGACCACTGCCAGCCGTTGAGCCCGATCCCGTTGTTTCCATCTAAGAATAAGATACAACAACGTTGCCCAGGCGAATTGACGTCTGTCGGTCAAGCCCAATCATGAATTGAGAACATGGCCGCTCAGGGTTCCGCACGATTCGGCGCGCGTTCGTGAGGCGGAAACAGGCGAGGTCGATCATACAAAGCCTCGTGCTGGTCCACGGTGTGGTGACTGTTCCAGGACTAACGGAGCAACCTCCCGATGGCCTTCGCAGTGGAGTGCGCGATTGCGTGAACGAGGCGAAGCCTGAGAGGTTCGTGGGAAGATGAGGTTGGTGAAGATAGATGGAATCCACGAGCACACACGTCAACCAGGTTTCTCTTCATGATGCGCACCACACCTTCTCGTCGTCGATGGTGCATTTCAATCTGGTCTGGAGACTCAGAATCTGCGGCGACATCGAGTTCTGGATGTCCAGAGTACACAGTAGCATCAGGTTCAATTGATCCGGCGGATAAGCCGATGTCTCATTGCACTATCTAGGGTTCTCACGATAGCGGGGTATGGTGTTTTTCATCAACCGGACGAACTCTGATGGTCTGAGCCGCTACGGGAAATGACAGGCCCCCACAGTCATGCAGCAGGGACCAGGCCTTTGATTAGCGACCAGTCAGAACAGATTGACTGGAAGGCCGTTGGCGCACAAATTCTCCTCGTTGATGCTGCAAGCATCCTCTCGGCGCATTTCGTCCCTCGTGAGTATCGGACTGTCGGACAGCTTCACCGCCAGATCATGTCGAGTTGTTAAGGACGCGTCCTGCCCAGAGGTGGTGATGGTGAAGTGCCATCTCCGAAAGTACTGGACGTCAACCAATTCGAAACGTGCAGTACATAGTAGAAGAGCTGGTGGGGTAGAAGTCCAGCATATCATATCCCACAGTACGGAGTACGGAGTAGGCCTGACAGAAATGGTTTGCAGATTAGAGTCGTCAAGGGTCTACTAATCAAAGCTTTAAATAATACAGAAGAGACGATGTCATCCTGCAGCGTTGAGGCAAAGACGAACGGGGCATAGCCTTTCAAGGATGCGTTCTGTGCAAGATTTGCAACAGAATCTTCGTGATGTGCCCCACGATTGCGGCAACTTCCTGGCAGTCTTCTCCGACACCAACGAATTGCGTCCCTCACTCCCTCTGTGTGAGGGATGGCCAAACTCTCCAGCTCGCCACATTCTGTCGACGGCCATGACAGAGAACCATGGCGCTGGGCTTGCAACACCATTGCAGCGACAGGGTCTGCCATGTGACCCGTACAGTCCAGGTAATTTGTGAAATTGTGAAATTGTGATAGAGAGACTGTTTCGGGTACGGATAGACCCTGCGGGCTTGTTACACGGCAGCACGCGGCCATCAAGGCTCTAACCGCGTGTGAGGATTGGGTGGAGTCAAAGGCTGCGCGAAAGGCGGCAGCCACCTCGACTCAACTCCAAGATTTTCGTCTTCGACGCCAATCCTTCTTTCCTCTTTGGATGTCGCAGAATCGCGTGTCCGGAGAAGCGCCCATGCTGGTTAGTCAAGACCATCGCTGCTAAACATACATGCATGAGTGCTCGCGCGCATGAAAGAGTAAGGTTGGGACTTCGAGGACGTGAAGATTGCCTGTATCGAGGTCACACGGGCTCTGGGCCCATCTGCTGCAAGTGCAGCGGTGAAGAGAGCAGAAATGAAGACAATTGTGTGGTTGCTCGCACGATATACATAGAAGCACTTTGGCCTGTGTGGTCGGTGTTTGGTATAGGGAAAGATTGGCGACGCGGTATCTGAGGATCCATAAGCACGCCACGATGAGAGGTTAGCTAGTGAGCAGACCCATGGTAGGTCCGTGAACCGTAGCGAGAACTGAAGCCAGGACAGGGCCTTTTGACTCGTAGTGGCCATGGCCTCGTCGACTTGAATTGGGATATCCTGGCGTGCCTGGACAATGGGTTGCTTTCAATGGAGGACAAAATGCGAGATCGTCGAGAAGATACTCTACGATACGATTCACCGTATGGGAGATACAATACTGCTGCTCTCCGCCCCCTCACACCAGTATCGTTACTGTTCAAGAATACCCGCGGCTCTTGTTCTTCACGTCCAGATAGCCTCACTTCGCAGTAGGCCATTGCGGGCCGTTAGGTATCACTGGCGTGCTGGGTAATTTCCACATCTCCACTCTCTTCCTCCACCAAGAGGGTTGTTTGTGTTGCTGGCTGTCGCGTATCAATCACCTCACTCCTTCTCTGCAACTCCTGCAACTCCTCCTGCTCTCTCCGCCGAGCAGTATTGCTACCTGCAACCTCAGCTGGCTGCCGTATTCTCAGCCTGCTCTTTTCTCGCCTGGCGCTAGACTCTAGCACCCACAGGATATCCAGCTCGGTTTTGATTGGATCCGTTGCTGTGGGCTGCATATCAGAGGTGGGCATCCGTCTACTTGCCTTCCCAGTAGTAGTGGTCCTACCTGGACTCGGCCACGGCGATATTGGCTGTGTCAAGGTCTTCTCTCCTCGTCCTCCCTCATCCTCTCCCTCAGATACTTCACCCGGTCGGAGTCGGTAGTGGGGCTGTTGAAGAAAAGCAGGTGCGAATTGAGATTGTATGTTGTTCCTCTTTTCTTCCAACTTGGTTGAGGGTTTGCGACAGGCTTTCGTTTGAACCTTCAACACCGTCTGATCTCTGGCGAACATTCCAGTATGACTGACACTTATCCTACAGTATCCGTTCTGCTTCTGCCTCTGTACCCGCCAATACCCAATGTCTCGGAAGCTTTCGACTACCTCCCTCATCCTCTCTAAGCGCTCCAACATTTGAACCCCACATCGCACCAAGCCACACAAATCTGGTCGCGTATCTGACTGCCACGAGTGCGGATGTATGCAAGAGCACCTTGTTAAAGCCATGGACACTGAAGATGGAACGACTTTCATAAAGGTACAGATCCCCCATACTGTACCACCCTATTCCTTTGTTTTTCCACGAGTCTGACCATTGACCCCAACAGAACCTGGCCTACTTTGTTCGCACCCACGAAAAAGCCCTCGCAAACGCTCTTCAACTTCAAAGACAGAAGTCTGGCCATGCCTCTACCCCCTCAGCAAGCGGCGTCATTTCTCCCGTCTCTGCCTATCCAACCACCTCCACATCCTCTACACTGGCATCCGCACTGTCGTTGCCGTATCTCAACTTTACATCGCGGAATATTAAGCCAGCAAAACTCACGCTGACCCCTCATCATCTATTCTACCTCCTCTCTCGGTTCTCTGAGCTCGGCATAGAAGTTGGGCCTATGGACATACGGTTGGAGAACATCAACACAGATGTCGCTCCTGGCAATTACGTTTCCTTCCTCAGCGAAGCACAACGCAAGAAGACCCGCAGTTCTGACCGGGATTCTATACACTCGGTCTCCAGTATGAGAAGTGTCATGTCGAGTATGTCTTCGTTGTGGACCAACCTAGGCATTACTTCTGAGGCGAAGGTGATTGCCAAAGCTGAAAAGCAGAAGGCTGTCGTCAAGGAAGATCTACGCTATCTGTATTCAGCGTTCACAAAGGTGCCATGTCTTCGCCTTGCACCAGATCACCGAGCCCCGCTCATCGCTGGCTACGAGGAATTTCCTTTTGACACTGCAGTACCACTTTTTGCCTTCAAGAATGTGAGCGCACTTGAAATCAATGACATGGACTTTCGACAATTTTGTGGGTGGGATCGAATGGCAGATCAGCTGCGAAGTTTGACAATCAAGAGAGGCAACTTGGACGACCTGACTGATCTTATTATCAACATTGTTTTGGATGACATGGACAAGCGCAGAAGACGATCTGCAAAGGTGCCTACATCACCGGTCACCGTTTGGCCAACGCCATCGTTTAGACAGTCTGAGATCGTTTCCACCGACTCAACTCCCGAGTCACCGCCCACGCTGAATCGTCCCGAGTCCTATGGCTCGGACATCAATCCTCTGGGAAATAACAAGTACCAGGGTAGACCACGAAGCACTTCCCCTGCCCGTCCATCTGTGTCTCGTCATGGCTCTCACGGTCATTCAAAAACTGGCACACCAAAACATCGTCGCTCATCTGGTAGCTCAGCTTCGAGTGCTCGAGTAAGCACGCCTCGCGGTAGCTCATTTAATCTGCTTGGTTATGGCATTTTGCCCATGTCAAAATGGAGATTCTTGCGGCATCTGAGTCTTACTGACAATGGTCTAACTTCAGTGGCTGGAGGCAGTCTGTCTCCGCTTGCCAACACTTTGCAGTCGTTGGATCTGTCTAGTAACCTCTTCACTGAGATTCCAGACAGTCTCGCCTCTCTTGTCTCTTTGAGAGCTCTCAACCTTTCTCACTGCATGATCCAGTCATTGCACTCACTCGGAAGAAATCCCTTGCCTGCAATCACTACCCTGAACCTCCGTGCCAATCGATTGCAATCACTCGCGGGGATTGAACGGCTCCTGTCCTTAGAGCGCCTGGATCTGCGTGAGAACAAGTTGTCGGATCCAAGAGAAATTGCTCGCTTGACTGGCATTCCCAACATGACCGAAATTTACGTCCACAAGAATCCTTTCACTAAATCCTACCCAAACTACCGCGTTGAAATTTTCAATCTCTTTCGCAACACGCCGGGCTACATCGACGACATTTATCTCGATACCACACAGCCAACATACGGTGAGCGCAAGAATCTCGTTGATCGCGTACCAGAAGCGCCCAGCGTCCCTGTGGTCAAAGCGAAGCGAGTAGAAGCACCAGTCCCATCGATTCCACGAGAGCCCATCATCGAGCCTTTCAACGATCCGTTCTATGAAAGACGTAAGAGTCAGGACGTGCTACGGCAGCGCAGAAAGAGCGACTTCAACACCGGCTCTCAACGGCAGAAGAAAAAGGGTACCAGGAGACGAGTTGTCGAACTTGTAGAGACAGACCTTATCACAGAACGCCGACCCGAGCCGATACACACAGAGTCAACACCGTTGGCCACAAAGGCGAGCCTCACTGATGATAGCACATACGGAGGCAGCGAGGTCGAATCCACCCCTGTCCGCACTCGCACGTTACTCGATAGTTCTGGGTCCGATCTCACTCCAACCCTCCTCGCCACGTCCAACGATTCTCCTCTCCTTCACCGAGCCAATACTGAAAGCACGGCTCAGGCTCTCACTCAGCTGGGCGCTGACAGCGAAGCTTACAAACAACGGATAGAAGTTTTGCGCAATGATTTTGGCAATGGTTGGCTGAGTGCCCTTAGTGACGATAACTGGGAAGTGCACCAGAGAGCACCAGGGTTCGAAGCGGCATTTGGTACAGGTTCACCATTAAGTCCGCCGCTGGGCCCGGTGCGGACTGCCAGCCAGGCAATCGTTTCTGGAGGCCGCACACTCGGATGAGCTTGCATGGTCTTCCTCGAGTATAGCGACAATCATCACTCCAACCGAAGCGCCATCTCCACTACGATTCTTAGTGTTCTTTCCACCACCTCCTATCCGCTCCATCCCCTTCAAACCCCTATTTGAGAGATCAGACCACCCACAACTGGTTTCTCCACCACTATACCCGCCACTTTTGGCTTTCAGATATTCAGACTCCCCGCTTATCTTCGATCCGTGGGAATACCCGGCTTCTGGGCAGCAAGCGAGCGAGGCGTTAGCGTTTTCATTGTATCCACAGTTTTCAGTTTTCTAAGTTCGCTTTTCCGGTTTTGATCGTAACTCAAATGGTGGCATGTTCTTGCATTGTTCTTATTTCGGTTTGGTTGCAGCATTGTTAATGGAAATAGCTTTTTGGTTGTTTGGCATACTCGATTCTTTTCACTTTCGTATTGGGCATATCTTCCAGGGCGGGAAATGTGTTATGACTGTTCTTTGTATGATAGATTATTTCTTGGGATCGGCTTCCGTGGTTCTGCGGTTCGAACTGCATGGTAGATGGAAGACGCTCAGAAGGGTTGGCTTGCTCTGTTGTCTTTCTCTATTCTCGTATGGATTCTGTTTGTGTTGTTGGCATTGATAACGATGGAAACGGCTGGTTATTTTGCTAGACACGAAATGGATACTGCTTCGATGCCAAGTTCCAATCCTCGTGAAACCCTTCTTAATGAAAAAAGGCATGGCGTTCACTTGGTACATGAGGCTGAAGGTGATGTCTTGGCCAGATGCACAGTTTCCCCACGTATGTACATCTGTCATTCGTGCTTGATCCAGACCGCCAGAACGGCATCCACGAATCAACAGTTTGACTATTCGGATTGGTGGGCCGGAAGTGGAGTCAGAACATTACTGTAATAGGCTGACCCTGGTCGATGAAGAAGGGCATTTCAACCCTGACACTGGTGGATGGTAAGGTAAAGCGTGTATTAGACGGACATCAGTGATGGCCTTCACAACATCCCCCGGGAAAACATGTAGGAAGTGGAGGACGACAGCAAGCCCACGAACAACTCGGGCAAGGTGACGGGATTGGCAGAGGCGGCTTCTTTCAATGGTTCTTCCAGAGTCGAATGCTTCATCGATATTTACCAGTTCAAATGGCATTGGTTCATCGCTTAGCACGAGCTCAGATTCCTACGGTGACGAGCAGGCCTAGACATGGATGGCCCAATATAGCCACCAGGAGGATCCGGGTACTGCATTGTTCTTCATTCGAGGAGGGCGAGTCCAGTCCAAGGATGCCCTACAGGGCCTGCTTGGCAGGTGGTGTCGAGTGGACCTGAGTCGCAGCAGTGCGAGCCCGTCAGAAGAGAGAGAGCAAGCCTCATTCCAGTGAGCGAGCCCCTCGATTGTTGATGCCGTACCCGTACAAATAATCCTGCCATTTGTACATAGATTCCCACCATATGTACTTATATTTCCTGTTGTTGTTGCAAGTTAAACACGGGTGGGAAGCGTATTTCGAGGCTGTCTCCAAGTGCCCGTGACCTCTGGCCCGTCGGTTGGATTCTCCTGGCCTGGGTAGACTTTGAAACTACATACTCGTCTGCGATAGTCACCACACAACCTCAACAATCCCACTCCAAGCACCTCACCTCTCGCTGCGCACATCTCGCAGCGACTCCATCTCCTGATCAGGTAATCTACTATTGACCTCCGCACCTTGCCAAGCCATCCTCTCGGCCTTCCTCGCAAAGCAAGCGCCCAGCCGAGCAGAAAACTGAAAACACTCTCAACCCGACCCCCAAAAGACCAACACAACAACAACGCCGCCCTCAGCCGTCGACGCGATTGTACACACGTGAGCATCACACGGCCTCATAATCCCACCAGCAGAGGCATCACATCCACCGGCACGCTTATTGAGCACCCACCGCGCCGCGTAAGTCAGCGTCCAACAGAGGGGCTTTGTGCCATTTCTTCACCTACACACACGTCGTGTCGCGGATCCCCCGATAGTCCCGCGCACAACACGACCCAGTCTACTCAGTGACCTTCTCAATCCCTCAGGTAAGCATTTTTCCGGCTGCCTGAGACAGCCCCGCCAGCCTCACACACCTGCGAACTCTTTCGCTCACCCCATCCGCCTGTCCCGCTTTTATTACCTTTACTAACCGAATATCGAACAACGACAGGGCCTTCTCGACTGCCGTTGACACCACCTCAACGACTTGCGCTTTCTGGAGGAGCGGGTGACGGGATACGCGGAAGACACTTAATTGACCCATCTGCCATCAACACCGGTGGCTATGGCCAGCGAAAATGAGGTGGACCTCGACTCCATCATAGATCGTCTATTGGAAGTTAGAGGTAGCCGACCGGGAAAGCAGGTACAATTGTTGGAGCAAGAGATCCGATACCTCTGCACCAAGGCCCGCGAGATCTTCATCTCTCAACCAATACTCCTCGAGTTGGAAGCACCGATCAAGGTAGACAGAGGCAGAATTGTTCAAACGGCACTTGCTAACATGTTTCGCTTAGATCTGCGGAGACATCCACGGACAGTACTATGACCTCTTGCGCCTTTTCGAGTACGGAGGCTTCCCTCCGGAGGCCAACTATCTCTTCCTAGGCGACTACGTTGATCGGGGCAAGCAGTCTCTCGAGACCATCTGTCTGCTGTTAGCATACAAGATCAAATACCCGGAAAATTTCTTTATTCTTCGCGGTAACCACGAATGCGCGTCCATCAACCGCATATACGGATTCTACGACGAGTGCAAGAGACGGTACAATATCAAGCTATGGAAGACGTTCACCGACTGCTTCAATTGCTTGCCCATTGCTGCCATTATTGACGAGAAGATATTCACCATGCACGGCGGTCTCAGCCCTGACCTGAACTCGATGGAGCAGATCAGACGTGTCATGCGACCAACAGATGTATGTCCTCCTTATAGTACTCGTTGTCTTCAAACATGTTTGCGATTGCAGACAACTTGGAGGCTTCTCTCCGCGACCTGCTGACATTCATAGATCCCTGACTGCGGGCTTCTCTGCGATCTACTATGGTCTGATCCCGACAAGGACATCACTGGATGGAGCGAAAATGACCGCGGTGTGTCATTCACATTCGGACCCGACGTAGTCTCCCGATTCCTGCAAAAACACGACATGGATCTGATCTGCCGAGCGCATCAAGTGGTAGAGGACGGTTACGAGTTCTTCTCGAAGCGACAACTTGTCACTCTCTTCAGCGCGCCCAACTACTGCGGCGAATTTGACAATGCAGGTGCGATGATGAGTGTGGACGAGAGCTTGTTGTGTTCGTTCCAGGTATGTATTGCTCCATCGTTCGTTGATAAAAGTGCTTCACTAACGTAGCCACCACAGATTCTGAAACCTGCAGAGAAAAAACAAAAGTACGTTTACGGCGGCCTGGGTAGTGGCAGACCCAATTCCCCTGCCCGAAATAAGAAAAAGAAGTAATTTGAAGAGCACAAATACCAACTATCGAAACAGCAGGTTCGGACGAAGATAAAGCACACCTTTCCCTCTTCATATATGTCCTCGGTCACTCCTACGATCCCGTTCTCGTCGACACGACTCTCGAATACACATACTCACAAACGGCAAAATACACCAACTCGTCTATCATACCCTCTGTTTACGGCTCGATTGTTGATGTGTTTGATCTTCTTAGGATTGAATGCCCCAGCCTTCCTCGTTCACGAACATCGTCTCAGCGACCTCCTCGTCGAACGAGCAGCACGTTGGGGGGGTTCTTAAGAGGAGGTTAACGCGTCCTCGTCTCGACTTTCTGTTCATCTGTAATCGAGCATTGTCGGATTTAGACAAGTTAATGAAAAAGCTGGTAAACGACTATTTCCCTTTTTCAAAACACACGATTGACATGCCCTTTTGTTAGGTGGCCTAGGTTCCGACACCTCGGCTGCCAATGACATGGGTTACGATGACGACTTTGCGTTTTGCTATACTCAACCTTGTGGGTGTGTGTTTGTTTCTGGTTGTTGCATCTGATTTGGCAGTGTCGTGGTGTTCTGGCAGCGGCGTAGTGGAGCTCACAGAGGTGACACATGTTTGGTGGGTGCGAAACGGAGATGGTGGTTGTACGATGTTGTCGAAACGGCCCAGGCCTCCTTTTACTTTTCCACGATGCGATGGTGGGTTGTGGGCAATCATGACTACGGGGCTCGAAATTTTCTTTTTGGAATGGGACGCGGATGTTGTGCGCTCTGATGTTTTTTCCTTGCTTTTTACTCCCTCTCTCTCTAGGTAACCCTTGCTACCCACTTCCCTTCCGCAAATCAACTGTTCATCGGGTATAGCCTTGTGATGCTACATGTTGACATATTGATGTTTGTGGCATGACGGGCAGCCTGTCCCTCGCTCGCCAACTCCGCTAACGCAAACATTAAGAAACTTCCGCATGGCTATCACTCACGATTTGCTTCCAGCTATGGGGGCTAAGGTGGGTGCAGTATGCTTCAATTGCTGTTGCTCTGGATTCATTGCCTTATGATACCGTATCCCAAACCGATTCTTGAGCAGCCAAGTGACGGCTCATCTGCGCCGTCTCACACGACGTTTCTGCAGGACTAATGAGCCACATTTTCTAGAAACCTGTGTCTTTTTTGACCTGGTTGCTTATGAGCAGGGAAATGACGATGGAATCTGGAGGAGAGACAAGGATGAGGATGGAGAGAAGCAAGGAAGTCGAAGAGAAGAGAAGGAAAGAGACAGTATTGGGATCGTTCCTAGACGTGATTTCGCATTATAGACTGTTTCTTCGATGTTTCTCGATTACCAGTCTGTTGCTGTCTGCCCATCTACCTAGCCCCCAACAAACATTAGGAAACCAGCACATACAAGAATGGTTGCTATACACCCTGTCTGCCCTTGGAACATCGTACCTTCCATTATCCCATTCCCACGTCACCGAATTCTAAACTCCCTTCGTCCCATTTAGCAGATACATTGAATCCGCAATCTCAGCTTTTCATCCCTTTTTTTTTAGCTATGTGCCATGATACCTAAACATCAAGATTTATTCTATAACCCCTCCTCCTCCTCTTCCTACCAAGACACTTATGACGGGTTATATTCTCAACGCGATGAATACAGCACTTCCCACGATCCCGCTTTTTGGAATCGAACACGTGGAATGCGGGACCCGGATGTATCCGAGGGGGAAAATTGGGGGTTGACGTCGTTCTAATTGAATGAGTGAATGAATGTGGGGGTTTTTTTTGGGGAGGGGAGATATGTTGATGAATAGACGGCTCTCCTGGTCTTAGTTGGGTGGATATTAAATCAATGCGGAGATGTCGGATGATATTGATACGTGGATGAAAAACGGGGAATAGGGTTCTGCGGCATGGATTTTGGAAAGTGTGAGGTTGGATAGAGAAGGTGGAGGTGTTTATAGAGATGAATATCGATTGGATAACGTTTAGTGAAGATGGCGGACCTTAGTTCAGTTGTAGCACAGGGGAGATTTAGAAGCATGGAAATTTGGACGTGGATGGTTGAAGGTATACGTACTTATCTACTTTATTGATGAAGAGAGTGAAGGGTTTACTACATTGTTGGAGGCATGTGGTTGCATATCGTCTAACAACACAAGAAAACAAGACGAAACAATAGGCTTGATGTTTTCAGGTTCTACAGACGATTTCCAACCACGTAACACATCTAGGTAAGGACGGCTAACCAAATAATATCAAAATACTGCAACTTGGAACCCATCTCACAAACCACACAAACACCCTTTTCAAGGAATAAAGTCATCACCACGTCCTGGCTGCCCCTCACCACTCCCAGCTCTCCCAAACCACTTCCTCTCCATCTCAGCCCCATGATGCGAAGTCCAAAACTGTCCGCTGGATCCATGATCAGGCGTCGGTCTCTCATGATGTTTTTCATCATCTTCATGCATCAATGATCTCTGTTCCCACGGACTCGGCAATTGAGAAGTGGCGAAAGACCTCATAGGCGGCCTTGGTATCCTCGTCGTCAGCTCATCAGGACAGGGCGGCGGCTCAGTAGAAGGAATATGCGTGACCCCATCAACTTCAAAAGACTCATCTTGGTGCCTGGACGTCTTCGTTTCCGACGCTCGACGCTCGGAAGGAAGAGATTGGGACTCGGAAGAAGTGAAATGATGAGAAGATGTCTGAGTGTCGTTTCTTTGTCTGTGGTTTCTTTGTCTGTCGTAATGACTTGATTTACGTTCGCTCCGTTCGCGCTGACTAGGATCAGAAGCCTGTCTTCGCCTATTCCTAGACACGCGGCTTTCGATACTTTCACTGGAGAGAATCGGCTCAGGTTCCATCACGGATTTAATCATGTCAGAAATCACAGTGGACGTGGGCTTCTCTGTCGAGGCAGGATCAAAAGGCTCCAGCGGCCACGTCGATTGATTCCCACTGGGACTCTGGCGGTAAGGTGTCGTAGGTACAGAACTAGGCACAGAATTGATGCTGGTCCTGGTGGCACGCTGTACGAGCGCAGCATCGCGATCGTATTCTTGTTCAGGGTCCATCATCACTGGTTTGCGTTCGTAAGAAGAAGATGAAGCGTCAGAGGGCGTTGGCATATTCGAGTGAGTGAACATGCCCGGTGACGAAGCTCGCGACTCAAGTTCTACATATTCGCTTGGCGAGATGAGAGATTGTCCACCTGGAGAAATAGTAGAACCACCACGCGGGATCAGTTGTGGGTCTGCAAGGCTTGAATTGGTTGGTGGCACTGGTGATGCAGTCGATGGTGTTGAAGGTGTCAAGATAGACAGGGCGGGCAGTCGTTCTAAAGCAGCCTGTGACAATACTGGACGAACGGCACCTGGAGAGGGAGCTCGCGTGTTTGGTGGCTGTAATGGATGGTCTTCTTCTGAAATTCTGATCCTAGGAGGCGTCACTGTCCTAAACGCCCTCCTATTCACCGTCGATCCAGTTCGTCCCAGCAATGGTGTTTGGTCATCACTTACCATTGTAAGATCAGGCTGGGTGATGCTCTTCGGAAGGCTATCGCGACGTTCTGCTGCAAGCTTGCGTGCCAGAGCGAGACTGTCTCTCTTATCAACCATGACAGGCAGGCCCATGTCTGAGGCTGTCTTATTGATGAGCTGAAGCAGCTTGGGGACAGAGGTCGTACGTCGGCGAAGCAACCTGGGTGGTTCTTCCAGAACTGTGCCTCTTGGAGATGCTGACCTAGAACTGTGCAAACTCTTGATAGAATGCGAAGGCGAGAGATCGACTGGAGAAACTGCTTTTGGACTTCGACGTGGCGATACTGAAGGACAAAGACGCTCCTTCTCGTGAAGCAATTGGTGAGACTTGGTGATGACCGTCTGTAGAGCAGTGGTGTGCTCAGTAAGCACGCTGTCGATGCTGGAAAGAATATCTTGGACCAAAGCACTGTCAATGTGATGGACCGGAAGAGGGCTCGATGGTGGTACCCTGAACGCAGGTGGAGAGCCCAACGTATTCGTAGGGGGTTCCGTCCAGTGCTGAGAGAGTTTGCGTGTGATATAGGTTGCGATAGAAGGTTCTGATGGTCGCTGAGGTGCAGGAGTATGCATTTCGGCCTCTTCATTGATACTAGGGGGACTCATAGACCTCACACGCTCGAAAGCTTTGTGGGACATCGGTTCTCGTTTCGCAAGAGGACTTGCCATGCTTATAAACGAGCCACTACTATCTCTCCTTACGAACGGGTTCATTCTATCTGTTGCGGGAGATGCTTGAGGAACCACTGGAGCTTGTGGTGGCGATAGGTCTCCATAGAACAGCCCTTGCCGGGGATCTGTATAAGAGGATCTGGACCTTTCACGTGAGGTACGTCTGGTTGTCCAATCGCATTTGCGTTCCGGGGCAGGATCCAAAGACCAATCTCGAGCGTCATCATCAGAAATGGAAGGAATCGAATCTTCAGACATTGGCTGCACCTTGATTGTCCGTAACGATCTTCTCACCGAGCTGTCACGGCGGCTGTCGCTCCGCTCCAGAGGTAGTGCCTGACGAGACTCATGGGGTGGCTCAGATCGGGAAGTAAGAGTCAAGCTGGGCTTACGCTGATCGTATACACGTCTTGACCAACTATCTTTGCGGGCGACATCCTGCTGCCACGCATATTGATCTTCAGCGTGAATTCCTGTGATGCTACGACGCGACAGCTGCTCACGGGGTATTTCCCGACCCTCTTGAGGCTGGTTTGCGCTCGCTCGTCGGCTTGGTTGATCAATAGGGCTATGTCCACGAGGGATAGCTGGTGGTCGCGGTGCTAAACTTTTTCGTCGATGACTCTGGAATGGAGAGGATTCACCTTTGCTTTCTTGAACTTTAGGCTTCCAAGAGGGAATACGGGAAGTTGGCGGCTTGTCGGGACCCTCACGAATCGTCTCTGTTCTTGCCCTCCCTCTGCCTCTCCCAGTTCCCGTACGTAGCAGTGGAGGTGGTGCAGCAGCCGCCTCTTGCGCTCGCACTCTTGTGTCGTGCAATTGGACCAAGGATGCAACATTGCCGCGTGTGATGATCGGTGTCTTTGTAGGAGCTTGGGTGGTCGCCGGCTTTGAGGTTGGATTGGTTACTGGAGGCTTCCGAAACATGGCAGAGCCCCTGCGAGCTTAGTTGGGCGATCGAGACCGCTGCAGCTGGAGGAGATGCAGCATTCGAGATATATAGAGCTGAGGAAGAGATGTCTGGTATTGGGTGTGATGGGAAATGAGTGCGGTAATCCAGACAGTAGGGAAGATGTGAATTGGTGATGAATGGCATCAGAAAGTGTGCCGAAGGTTGTATATGGTTCCTTCCATTTCAACAGCGTCGCACCTTCTCATATTGTCCCTCGAGCTTACACGTGCTGCCAGAAGCGACCTATATCGACCGTGATGTGAGAATGTGACAAGTCATGAAGACAGATTCAAGCTCAAGCAAGTCTCCCTCCGAAGCAATTGAAAGTTGGCAGGATTGAGGAAGGAAATTCCCATCATCGGCGAAACTGTGTAACAATTTAGTTGGACCCATGACGAGTAGCCAATTGTGTATCATTCGATAATTTATAAAATCTGAACGAACACTTTTAGTCCAAGACTGACAACCACATAATGCTAGCCATTGTTCCGAACATTCACCGATACCGATTTCAAATTAAAATACTCGGATGTCGGTCTGGTTGCTGTGTTGCTAAAAGAGCTTCGAAGTCAACTCCCGGCGTTGGACTGGTTTCCACACATATCCATTTCAGCTCGTAGTCGATACGAAACGTTGGTATCGCGAGAATGGCTGCCGTGGGAATTAAAAATATGTGATGTCGAGTTATACCGACGTTCACCTGGTCCCAAGGTTGGAAGAAAGGGTCGAGCCTAGGTCCTATGGGCGTGTATTGTTAGCAAGTCTCAAGAACAACACTACCAAATAACAGATGATCGACCGACAGAATCTTTATTTGGTTCAAAGACATCAAAATCCAGATTTCAATCGAAATTTGCAGCGTTTGACCCGACAAGCCAAGAATCCTTTAGTCCCAAAGATACCTACTTAGTGTATGTCATATTTTTCGCGTCCTAGAGTATGGTGGAACCGCACTGGCTCAAGGGTATGTCGATTCAAGGTCTAAATATACTGTACATCGCATCGCCTTCAGTGCGGGCATCATGAACGCACATTTACTTCAATGAAGCTTGAAGACTCTCCAAAACCTGTAGATCCATATTAGCTTATTCCATAGAATGGTTATTGATATCCTGCTCACCTCCAATGCAATCTTGGCCTCGGCAATGTCCTGTTCGCTTCCACCTCCAGATGCAATCTTCTGCTCCTCAGCGATCTGGTTTCGTACAGCCTCCGCGCTGAAATCCTCAAGTGGGTAACCTTCCACCTGTAGCTGAGTTAGCCTGTGATTGTATATTTTCTAGCGAGAAACATACTGCGTTAATGCTCAGGTGAGAGTCGGGCTGAACAACTGCGAAACCACCAGATACTATTTATGATTATCAGCATCGAAATGCTCCCTTTCCCATTCAGAGAATCCCACTCACGGAAAAACTGTTTGCTGCCGGATTCTTCGATGACCTCAACAAGACCTGGCTTCAGTTGCTCAATGGATGGGACGTGCTGTGCGAGGATACCCATCTCTCCAGTCTCGGCTGCCAAGTTCACCTGAATGCTACGTATGGTCAGAACGGTAATGTAAATCGGAGGGTAGCCGTTTTATTTTCGCAGGGCGAACGTACGCATCGGCGGCCTTGTAAATTGCCTGTAGTTGTGTTGGTTAGCTTTTTGTCCTATCTAGCTCGAATCCGACCACCAATTGAAGTAGGCCAATGCCTCGCAGCATAGTATTACGGTATTGTAAGGGTTCCCACGAACCTGATGAGGTAGGGACAGAGTAACGCGGAGCTTGTCCGATGCTACGTCTGCGTATCCTCGACGGAGAAGCGCTGGGCTGGCACGGAGGGTTGAAGGGCGAATCTTGGGAGCCACGGCCCTGACGGCAATGCGAAAAGCGCTCATGGCTGTGATGGGTATACGGTAGCAGGTTCTGCGAGGATGGGGGGCCTCACAGCGATGTGGTGGAGATGGCAATGGCTGGATTTGGAGATGGAGTTCGCCGTCCAACGAAATCGTGAACTTTCGGAGCTTCGGTCGACGAAGAATCACGTGATACAGAGATCTGACGGGTGAGTCCAAAACTGGAAGGCAGAGATGTTTTGTTTTGATTTTGAGAAGACTCCATACCAGTATTGAGAAATCTTGCTATCTCTTGAAACATGTGCCTCTTGAAAATCAGGACATGCATTGCAGCTTGCACCACTGGCCAGATCCGTAAAAGTTTGGGAAGAACCGTATCAAAGGTACGGCGACATCTCTTCGAATCTGAAGGATGCTGTAATTTCCTCTGCCTGATCAAACTTACTGATGATTCGTTCATCTATAGATATTACCTATTATCCCGCGGCTATAATATTCAGAACTAGTTGATGTAGATGCGTGCCTTCCATTTTGGGACAAGGCCGACAGTAAGGCTGTCTGGCAAAACATGAAGCCTCCGAAGAACATGCATCAAATAATTAAAAAAAATTGCGTGAGGAAGTCTGAATGTATATCGTCATGATTTGTTTCATGAAAACTGTGTCATCTGCAAGAGCCGATCAAAACTAAGCCTATCCCCCAATCCCAAGTTTAGTAAGGAAAAATCACTTGGTGCCATAGCAGATCTGGAATACGATAGGACAAAGGGCATCGATTTTTTTGATGTTCCTACGGCTATCCAGGCTGAGGGAGAATCGTACGGAAGCTCCCCTGTACCTCAAAAACACTGTTTATTAATTATGTAGCTCGCAATTATTGCCATCCACAGGTCGATTGGTCTAGTGGTATGATTCTCGCTTAGGGCACACCCTGAGTTAGGTGTCAGCAATGACATCCGCTTGGTACATTACCATGTGCGAGAGGTCCCGCGTTCGAGTCGCGGATCGACCCACACCTAGTTCTTTTGCAGCTCTGGAGGCATTTGGAATGTTTGGAATTGATAATTTTTGATTTGGTTGAGTTATGATCTTTTTTGTCTGTCAGGGGGGGTTGCTGGGGATGAGATCTCGAGGACCTCCTTTTTCTTCTCTGCATTGCCAACTTGTTTTTAGTAATCAACAAGATCTCGACGCAGTGTCAGTCATGAGATGTATGTAGCCCGACTGTAAATCGTAGTCATTGCGGAGGGTTATATTTATTTCTCCACTATAAGGTACTGCTCATAACCTCATCGTGCCATTTCTGTGGCACTTGCAATTCTTGCCAGCTAACTCCTAGCGCATCGACTATTCAAGGTTGTTTATCGATTGCCGACGCCATCTAATACATCTACCCTTCATCCTTTCCAAGCTCCGACGCCAGCCGGCCCCTCTACCTCATCTTCAACCTCGAGACACTCATATCGCTTTCTCAATCCCCGAGTCTACAAACAACATCTCTGTCGCTACACAATCTCAAGAATCAGCCGCAAGGATACGAAGTATAAGTCGTATAGACCAATTATTTCAGGGCTAGAGACCATATGATATGCAGTACGCCGTCCTCATCATGTTGACATAGTCACGGAAGAAATCGAACTTCTTCGCAGTTCGATCCCTAACTCCTAATCGACCAGCACAAGACCCCGCCAGCTTAGATTGTGGAGATTTGTTTTGTTTTCGTCATGGTGTTTGTCTTAGCGGACATGGTGGTAAGACCACTATTTCTGAGAGTATCTATTCTCTGCTCTACCATCAATGATCTCGTCCCCGGATTCTACGACAAGAAAGGGAATCCAGAGGTTTCGCCTCCGCAATACCCTCTCAATGTCCAGAATTATAGACAACGAAGCCTAGACAGTGTATGCCTTTTTTTTGTATTTTCAATTTTACTCTCCATCGTAACTTCAGCATCTGGTTTGATCACCGCCGTACCATCAAAGCTCAGATAGCCAAACCCCTAAGCTGTTCCTCCAGATCGGCAGCGCGACTAACGCCTTCAACTGCTGCGTGATTTTGTCCCCCAATTGTGGCGCCACACTGCGGACAGCGCGCCGTTTGCATGGGCATGCCGCATTCGCCGATAGTAAATGGATGTCCATTTGAGCAGTAGTACTACTACTTGTTAGTAAAAGGTCAATATCACCACAGGAGAGTTGAAAAACATACCCAATGTCCGGTCCCACGGAATTCAGTAGCCATAGCTGCGAGAACTTCCTTCATCTCGTCGCTGGTAACTGGATCGTAGAAGGTGCCGTTCTTCAACATCTTCTCGATGGCCTTAAGTTCGGTGTGGATGGCACGAGTTTGGTGCTTGTAGAGCTCGGCCAGCTGCTTTGCTTTGTCCATGTGATCGAGGGCCAAGCGGTTCTTATTGCTTGCGGTTTGATCCTCTGCATTCAAGAATTGGCGCTCCAATGCGGTATATTGGGCGTAGAATATATGACCTTCAACCTCTTGGAGGCGATTCGACGAAGCACTTGCCATTGCGATCAGTTGCTCGCAAGACTGCTTATTTTCCGAAAAGTCGAATGCGATATATCCATGTTGCTCGTTCGTCGAGGCGTATTGACATAGATTGATGACATCCGAGAGTGTGACGAGGTCGGTGCGGAGGAGTAGCGCCATTGCCAGGACTGATGCTCTTGTCTGTAGAAGACTATCACCTGTATCCAGATCCGAATTGACACCTTCACGACGAAGGCGCGGGTTTTGGGTGAGCGTGAGCACTCGCTTGAATGGCTGCTCTTCAATGCTGACCATCGAGGCATACCGAAAGACTTCGACTCGTAACCTCAGCAATTCCTTGTATCTTGAGCCAGGGAGCGACCACAAGGCTTGTGCTTGGCCCTGGACATTTCCAGGAAGGACGAAACCATTGATAGATATTGCTTGGATGGCCTTTCCATCCTCTTTCTCTGGCAGAGCATCCTGATGAGTCTGAAGTGCCTTAGCAAGTGGAATATACTGAGCGTTCGACCACACGATGAAACGCTTGGTAGCTTCATCAAGCATAGCTCTCCTAATCAGGCGTCCATAGCGTCCAATGGACCGGAGCGAGCCACGACACGTTGCACAACGCTTGATCTCGTCGATTGAGAATGGGACCGACAACGTCTGCTTGATTCCGATAGTATTATCATTGTCGTCCATTTCGTAATATTGGCTCATTGACATCTGAGCGTCCATTGACTGTGCAGTCAAGAAATGGCCGCAAGGCGGGAAGATACACGGATTCGCATCCAAATCGACTTCCTCGTACGTGGACATTTCGATGAAGTCAACAGTCGTGGCCTTCACATCGTCATCTGAAGTACAAACTTGGCAAAACTTGACTGAAGGACAGCTCTCCCCACAGATTGATGGACCTATACCACGTCAGCTATTGTTTCTCGAACTGTATTGCCACGGAATGGCCTTCAGAGGGCCAAAATTGGTCTAATATGTTAAGTCCAGATCAATATCACTCAGTTCACAATAGTTTATGGAAACCAAATTGCTAGAAACTAGCGATATCGACCTCGAGACAAAGCAACTGGACTTCTGGATAACAATTTGACTGTTATGGAGCTGTGAAGGAACATGGCAGGGATTGGAATCAAACTTACATTGGTGGCCGCAGGTCAGAAGCTTGCTGCAACGCTTGGAGCAGGGAACGTGATTGCAGGGCGCACTGCATGGCATAGTACATTTACTGTGTTCACAGCCAGAACTGCAGGTTTCATCTGCGCAAGGACGACAAGGCTCACTACATTGCTTACCGCAGCGAGAGTGAGAGCAAGAATTGGTACAAGGACTCTTGCAACTAGGGCAAGTCTCGTCTCCATGACATGCCTGGTTGCAGGAATGATTGCAATTCGTGAACGGACGGCCGCAAATTTGCTTGCATGCGCCGTGCTTGGTTTCGTAAAGGACGCTATTGCCATCAACCGTTCTTGCAGTGCAATGATGACATTGATTCAAACATGGATGGCCACAGGGAAGAAGTGCTCCGCATTTGGCTTTGCAGGAATACATGGCACTGTCCACATCCTCGTGGCATTGTACCTCGATGGCGTGTCCGCAGCCTGGAACGCTTCGTTTGACTTTGACCTTGCACTGGACCAGATCGAGGTCCTGTGACTGCCAGCAAGGTAATTCTTTTGCCATGTGACCACAAGGAAGCATTCTGGTGGAGTCTAAGACGTTAATCTGGCACTTTGGCGGGCACTTATCTCCGCAATGCTTCGGGCAAGAGTGATCGCATCCCTTTAGAGGACGTGGGCAAGGCTCCAAACAATGAACCGAATCATGGAGGACCTGAGAGTGACATCTGGACCCACAACGATGGCCACAGTGTAGCCTATCATTACACTTCAGGCCACAACCACCCTCCGGAGAGAATTTGGAAAAATCATCAGGTGTTGTGATGGAGATCGGAGTATCGGGATGGCGCGGACATTGTAATTCAAGGCTGGTACCAAGATTACCATCCTCTGTCAGCATGGCCGTTATCTCTGCCCACATCGCGACCTTGGCACTTGCTGATTGAGAATTTCCTATGATGACCATGCCATGTTTTGCTCGACTGAGCGCAACATTGATACGATTCGATGTTCCCAGAAAGCCGACTTTGTTCTGAGTATTGCTTCGTACGAGAGACAAAATGATGACCTTTGCCTCCTCTCCCTGGAAGTTGTCCACGGTGGAAAGTCGCAATGCCCGTAGGAGGGTTGTCTTAGCTATAGACTGAGCTGGAATTTGGCCATCTTCCATCACCTCCTCTACTCCAGATTTATCTAGCTCTGCGACATCTCTGTCACTCAAGACGATCGCAAAGGCGCTGCCCAAAGCATTTCGTAAGCGTTGTAATTGGCCGAGATATGGAGTCAATACTGCAATATCTTCTGACCGATAAGCTCCCTGATTGACAATATGTCGAACCAAAGCGGCAGTCATCTGAACTTCATAGGCATTGAAATGCGACGTCTGATTGACATCGGCTTCCTCACCTCCTTCCGGCTTGGTATGGTCGAGCCAGAAGAGACGCTTTCGCAACCCAGTGATCTCCGGATACTCGTCCACATTCGCAGCATCCTTCAACGCTGGATACATAGTCTCACGGATCAATCGCGAGATGGAAGGATGCATGCGACGCTGTGTCTCCAAAGTGCTATAAGGAAGACGCTGTATTCCAGGACCAGGATGTACAAGCCGCTCAAATAGAGAAATATCGAGAGAGTATTGCTTTCCTTGTGGGCTATCTGAGCGAAGCTCGTAGTTCTGGACTTGCGGTCGGAGCTGTTGGTGGTCTCCAATCAGGATAGCGTGTTCGACTGACGGCAAAAAGGTCGTCAATAGGTGAGCCTCCAGAACCTCGCCAGCTTCTTCACATATCAAAACTTTCGATCTCAATTTGCGCAGCATTGCCAGATTACGTGCTAGACCCGAAGTCGTGAGTCCAATGATATTTGCGGCACGTAGACATCGCAAGTCTGTCTCTTCTTGAATGGCATCGAGGCGATCCTTAACACTGACGTGGGCTGTCATAGCATCAAGCAGGTTTTGCTCCAGGTCCTCCTGGAATTGAGTCTCCCAAGAATGGTAAAGCTTATAGCGCTCGGCTCTAGACATGTCAACCAAACGGCAGCTAGTAAGAGTTTTCACACTTCTAGGCGCAAGAAGACCTGGCGGGCCTCGTGACAGCCATGTGCCAAAGACGCGCTGCGGAGCTTTAGTCCGCTTGTAAACGACCTCTTGGAAGCCTTCTTCGTCCACGTTCTGCTCAAATAACTCGTTGTGATGATGTGGCCAACGAAGCAAGAGGAAGTCTTTCAGTGCTGTTGGAGAATGTGAGTCGTTTATGGTGTTTAGGATTATGAACTGAGGGTCCACCTCTTTCTCCTTCTCCTTACGCAATCGGAAGAAGGACGATTTCTCGTGCTTGGTTCGCTGCTCGGTTCTTGCAACAGAGCGCAGGTTGCAGTCTTGCAGCACCTCTGACTTGCATCCTGACCCAATTCGGATGATCTGTTTAATACCAGCATGGTGAAGATGTTCAAGAAGCTGATCTAAAGCATGGTTGGTGTAGGTGACGACGATGATTGGGCCGATATCATTACGTCCTAGAACTTTCATTAGTATATATGCGTTAACACAGTCGATTAGAGATCGATATTGAATGGATAGAGGGAAATTAAGACCAGCTGTAATTGCGAACCTACCTTTCGGACCTGTTTGGGGAACACCTCCTATCATCATCTCTTTGTTGGCTAGAAGCACTTTAGTCAAGGCGACTCCAACGAAAGACTTGCCAGTGCCTGGAGGGCCTTGAATAAGGGCCAGGCTACGGCACAAAGAGTCCACCAGAGCTTTGCTTTGGGCGTCATCCAGAAGCGAGCCTGTCTGCAATTTTTGAGCATCGAAGGGCTGACCAGGCGTGAGAAACAAGTCGCTGCTATCACTCATGAGGCATTTCAGGTTGTATCGGAAGCCGCGCTTTTGCGTATATGCTGGTGGGGTGATCTGTACCTGCTCCTCATCGACGACTGGGGATGGGACCAACATCTCCTTCAAGGGAAGATCGCCGGTCTCTTTCATTTGCTTCAGTGCGAGCAGTGTAGGCTTGAAAGCGGGAAGCAAAATTCCAGGAAATTCGACTAATAATGTAGTCGATCGACCCGCTTGACGCCGGCAAAGGCGTAGGAGTTTTCGTATATTCTCTGCAGTTGGATCCTCCAGAACGAGAGACACAAATCCTCTCTCCTCCGAAGAGTACAGAGCGCGAAACTGCTTTTCTGCTTTCAGGTCATCATGAGATTGACGACCGCGGTGCTTTTCGCCTTTCGGTTTGCTACCCTGGTCAACTGTACAGAAGAGAATGGTGCCTGTAGCACCTGCAACTTCAGCAAGACAGACCAAAGCATCGGGATCCAGTCGTTTCGATTGCAACCACCAATTCTTCCGAGCTAATTCGCCATCAGAAAGGGTGTCTTCCCTAGATCGAACAGGCTGATCGAATGATATCTCCACCTTGAAACCGCAGCGCGGGTCTGGCACAAGCCGTTCGATTGCGAGATTGTTGTAAGAATAGGTTCTGGTCCCACTCCGCAAATGATTTGAGACCCGATGCTGAAGCTTCTCCATCTCGGCTTGAACAGCATCACGAAGCTGTCCTATTGTATCTTCTCGCAAGAGCCGGAAATGGCGATCAAAGACACCATTTAGGCCTTGCAGATAATTTTCATCAAACTTCAGGTGGGGAAGGTATTCGGCGCGTCTACTGGAGATCTCGTCAAAGGTGGGCATAATTTCGATCTGGGTGATGTCTCCGAAATCGTTATTATGCCGACCGCCTGCTGGCTCTCGCTGCATGATGAAAGAAGCTTTGGCAGCTTTCGCTTTCCGAGTTGGTATGGCAGCTGGCAACTCTGATCCAAGTCCAAGACGATACTGGACGCGAGCGAGCAACATGCTGGCTTCCTGAAGGTCTGGCTGCTCGTGAGAGTCATTACGCTCTTTGATCAATTCTTTGAAAGAGTTAGCGATCGGGTGGAGAGTTTTGTTGACTTGGGACTCTGTCTTGGTGTCTATGATCTTGGCTAGAAGCTGTAAAGATACCGTGAAGTGTGTATCAATCTCCTGAGAATGGGCGGGTGTGTCTTTGAGTCCCTTGATCACCAAATCGTATAGACGGACAAGTCGCTGGCCCTCAACACCATATAAAAAGCCACATATGACTGCGACAGGCTCCTCCATCAGGAGAGAGGAAAAAATTTCAGGATGCGTCAAGACGTTGAATAGTGGAATGATTTGTTCGCGGAGTACGACTGGTGGCAAAATCACACCGAAAGGATATTGCTGGCTGGCCAGTTGCGCGACGCGTGTCAAGCCGCCTTCGGTGGCCAAGGACTTAATGACATCTTGTCGCACACCAGCTTCGCTATCGATGAGCTGTTGGGCAGTTCGAAAGAAATTGGAGAGTTTGTCGATGGTCAGCAAGGACTCTGAGCCCTTTAACTTGAAGCTCCAGGCGCGGAATTTAGTCTCTGATGATGTCAAAGGTGCTCGATCTTGCTGGCTGTTTGATGAATTCTGGTTTTGCAGGCCCTCATGACTGTAGTGGCATTTGTCGCCGAATCGACATTTCTGTCCGCTGGCCCAAGCGTGACAGGGTTTCCTGCAGAACTTTAGTCCATGTCTGCCAGATGTGGTAATGATGCTGAAGGGCAGAAGAAGGACTTACTTTTTGAAGCCCGCCATGACCGTTGGACGCTGAGGTAGGGAATTGCGACGCTTGGCAGCGCGGTAACGAAAGTACGAGATGTACAAACAATACAGAATGGTCAATGAACTGGATTGATGGTGAGGTGAACGTTCGTGGTACAAAGAGAGACAATGAGTCTCCAAACCAAGTGAGTTGTGGTGTTGATCGATGGTCGGCGAAGGACGTGGAAGTATCCCTATCTGATATCACGCGAGCACGGACTCCACAACATCAACACGCAAACCATGTTCCCGAATGTTGGTGCCTTTCCTGTCCAAGGTCGCCGACAGGCGTGGAAGTTTGCCGATTGGTCAACCCTGTCACGAATGTAAAACGACTATCAGGACGAAAGGCATAGCCACAACGTGTGTGATTACCCAGCCTCGATAGGAAATTCGCCTACCAGGCTGAATGCCTCGTTTCTACGATGTGGCAGCCTTTCGAAGCATTTCTGGTATCTGTGGCGGCGAGAAAGAGGTCATCCTTGATCAGGCTGCTCGCAAAGACCGGTCTGTTCACGGGTTCTCGCTCCTTTTATTGGCATTGAGGTGCAGCTATCCGCACAAAGACACTCCCGTACTCCGGGATTCAGTCGAGCATAGTCTTGTTCAAAGGGCTGTCAGAGGACTGGAGTACCACTTACAACAGTCTCTTCATCATTTTCTTTTACTTGCCTGGATGTCGGACCGCTGCGACCTCAGTCGAGAGAATACAGTTCGGTCGTATCATGTCCTAAGCATCATCCTGCTTTGTCGAAGGTGTTATATCACTCTTCGGAAACCCTCGGTGGTCCAACAACCTAAGCGCCAAAGAGACAGCACTGCCACCCTCCCAGGCCGCAAGCAGAGCCTCCCTCTCCATAATGCAGCTTGGAATCCTGTGGACTTCGCCTTTTGCACAGGAGGGCCATTCACAAACGTTGACCATACACTGTCGGAAGCAGCAGGAACAAAGTGCATTACTTCTTTGCTAGTGGACATTCAGAATTTACGACTTTTGTTCGACAAAAGACACATCGGATCCAAAGTGCGGCCTTCGAGCGTCCCTCTGTCCCATAATTGGCGAAGATTCTGGTTCTTCCTTAATGATGTAGATGGGTCATGCAGGCTGACGCTAAGAGCATCCTCTATGAAAGCCGGCTGCCTTCTGGCACTCGGTATCTCATTCGCAAGATGTTGTTCATCACCAGCAACCAACAGTTTATGCACAGCTCTTTTTGTAAGATCTTTCTCCATATTTGTTCAGGCCTGCAAGACACTTCAATCCAACTCACGACGTACTGTTCCCCCGCAAAGAATAACGCCAACCGGCGTCAAACAGCATGCAGTCGCAGCTGTGATCAAGATATGAAGTGAAAGAGTGTATGTTGGTAAGATGACGTCGACTGAGGTCAGACTATTCGCTGGTGATGCCTACCTATACGTGACGGACGGACTCCTGCATACAGGCCCAAACGACTGGGGATCGAGGATGCGGATATTCGAGTTTGAGAGCACAACAGGACGTGCCGCGTCTCGTGGATCATTCCAGGGGGCCATTCTGGGGACAAATTGGCAGTGTGAAGATGGACGTTCGACAGACAAGCTGGAGGGAGGACTGAAGAAGCGAGTGGTCGGCAGTGAACATCAGCGGCGGGAACAGGGCTCTCTGTGGCAAAGAAGTGGTGATGTTTACTCAGGCGCTTGGAGTTGCAGGTTGGTCGGAGGGTTTCTGGGCACGGGTGGTTTGGGGACAGCGTGTGGCGCCTTGGGAATCTGCCCAGTGTGCAGGAAAAAGAAGATTGGGGCAGCAGCGGGCAGATGATTGGGGGGTCTGCTATCAAGCTGATACGCTAGGGGGTAGGTCCCCGGATCGCGGGTTTGGCGCTTTCTGTCAGGTACCATGCACGAGAAATGACCAGGTACAGCCTGCAGGTGAGGACCTCGGACAGGGTGCACAGGTGCGTCAACAATGGCAGGGCACATTGACACAATGGTGAGAACGGCAGCAAAAGTAAGCCCAACACAACAATCTCAATCGATGTTGCTGGAATAATAACCTCAATTGTCGATGGAGTAACAATCTCAATTCATCATTTCCTCTCGTTATTGTGCGAGTACCTAGTGGTGATTGACCAGCCTATCGTATCTTTCCTGGGCACCCAAGAACGAGTCCTCGAACAATAGCACCGACAAGCGAGATTGATTGACGCTGGCAGGCTCAATAGCGGAGGATTCCACTCCTCCCCATTCACCACCCTCAAACAACACCCTACAAGATCCTCTCACTCGTGTGCTTCTCTGCACTGCTGCCACCCGCTTACCTACCACCAAACGAAGAGACGAATCCTCAAAGCCATGCGCTTCCCATCGTAGTCGCCCACCCATTGCGCTTCGTCGTACCACACTCATTCGGCAGATCACTGGCCTTTTCGCGAAGCTAGATCTCCTCGGGAAGGAAGGACAAAGACAACGCTTCCTCTACGACTACTGCAAACCTGCCTCTCTTCCAACCGGAATCCTCCATTGTCGCGTCAACACGCCCGAATATCTTATAGCTGCGTTCGGCTGGACTGGACTGCGCACACATACATACTACCTTCATTCCACTCCACCTCCGAATACCGATTACATCATGGGCAGTGGTGGGCAGAGAGAGAAAGGTGTTGTGTCGGAACAACAGAAGTGGGATTACATTGTATGCCATACGATAAGACAAGCCACCACGATACGAGCCGCCAGATACGAGCAGTCGAGACCAGTAAAACCCTACTCAATTGAAACCGGGGTCGTAATTTATTTTTTGGCAATTGGAGCAAGAAATGCCAGAATAATAGCGAGCTCGGTGTGCAATTGGATATTAAGAACTGATCTCAGCTACCCGCTGACGAGACATAATCGACGGCCTCGATATCATCCACCCAAATCCATGCTAACACGGTTTACAGACTCTCTCCGATTTCAAGGCAAAATCCTGCGGACCCTTATTCTCCTACATCTGGCTATGGATCCTCATCTTCATCACAATTGCTGTCTACACGGCCGACACCTTTACAGCCGTCAACTTGATCGGCTTCAACAAATGGACCAGCGGTTTGACGCCGAAGATCGACTTGAAGGTCGCAAAGTGGATCTTCTCGGGCTGTATTATACTCTCTTGGACACTCGCCATATGGTCATGGTTCATGGCGTTCAAGACCATGCGCCGTGGTTGCGTCACTGACGACTACTTGGACGACCTAGCCGTGGTTTTGCAGAGTATCAGATGCGGCACTGGATGGCAGCGGTTCCTCGTCTTTGCAGAGTTGACGAAGAGTAAAAAGAAGGTTTCGTGGATTGCTTTGTTCGTCTACTTCCAACGCAAAGGTACGTTGTTCCACGTCTCAAAGCTAGATTTCTTGTACAAGCCTTCGAAATCGAAGTCGGCACACGACAATCCTTGGACAGACCAGAATTGATCGATACTGATGAGCTGTCCGGAATTCTCGCCCCAAAGCGGATAATGACTGACAAGTTCACAGGAGCCATCCGCCTTCTCGCCGCGGATGGGCCTCGCCAGGTCGTCAACGCCATCACCCTCTGGTCGGTCGTTAGTTCGGAGTTGATTAACGCAAACGCTGACAACGTCAAACGAAGTGGCTTTGATCAGTTCTTCCACAATCTCCAGGTGCTCGGCGAGTCGGACAAGAAACAGGTCATCGTCTTATCAACTATGGCGTTTACACTGATCATATGGGCTTTGTTCATGCTGTTCTTGATCCTAGCACTCATTCTGTACATTGTGTTCCTCTGGCATTTCATCAAGAACGAGACACTCACTGGATTCTGCCGCCAGAAGGTCGAGACACGTCTTGCGCGCATTGTGAAGGCCAAGACGGACAAGATTCTTGCGAAGCAGCAAGCTAAATGGGAGAAGATGGAGAGAAAGGGAGCTTCTCAAATCTCTCTCGCTTCCACTTTGCCTCCCAAATTTGCCCGACAGCCTACACTGCCGACCATTGGAGGGTCTCCTCCGACCAAATCAGAATTGTACAGAAGCGATTCCTCCACTTCTACATTACCATTGTACTCCTCACAACCACCAACACCTGGGGATGGACCAGGAGGTATACGTCGTGTACCTACTTTGCCAAACATCACAGAGGCAATCGAGCGACCCTTGCCGCCATCCCGTTCTACCACTGGCCTGTCTGATGTAAGCTACGCGTCCAGCGCACCTTTGCTGAGCAAAGCCAGTGGCATGGGCTATAGTGGGCCGATTTCTCGACCAGGAACGAGTAACTCGAAACGTAATTTTGAGGGCTCGATGCTGATGCAAGGTCAAGGACGACCACCTTTGCCTCCACTGGCGACACAAGGACAGCCAGGACCCCGGTACCCACCTCCAGCGCGCTCGAATACAGGATTTAGTATGCAGTCACGAGAGTCTCACATGTCAGCTGGCACACCTTATACCCCTGCCGGTAATGGGCGACCATTTATGGGCTCCTACGACCACCGCACGCAAAGCCCCGCACAACACGCTCAAAGCGGATCCTATGAGCGTAGCGGAAGCTACGAAATGACACCGGTCGAATCTCGAGGATATGAGAACGGTTATTTCCCACCACAAGCACAACAAAACGGCGCTTACTTCCGCGGCCCTTCACGAAGCCAATCTCAAACCCCCTCGTCAGAGTACTCGTCGCAAACACACTCGAATGTCGGATTGCCAGGTGCCCTCCAAATTGGCGGCGCAAGGAGAGACATGTCCGCTCCTGGACCGCCAAGGTCACAACTTCCTTGGCCACCGACTCAACGGAGTGCGACGGCGCCGCTTCATGAGGATCCGAGGAGGCCTTCTAGAGGACCGGGACCTGGATATGGGATGCAGAGGAGTGCGACGGCAGGGCCGCAGGGCCAGGGACAGTGGTGACGGTGACGGTGATGGAGATGGAGCATTATTCGAGCAGATGGACTTGAGTAATGTGTAATTATGAATCGTATGAGTTTGAGATACCCCGTTTATGATTGGATGGAGGATGGAGGATGGGAGAGTGGGAAGTGGAAGGCGGGAAGGGGGATTCTGCCTATTATTTTGCATGGCTAGCATTGCATTGGGTACGTTACCTGTACCCACGTAGCAGATGACACTTTTCATGGAGAAGAATATACCGTTCTTGACATTTCTCAATTGAAGACGCATCACTCTCAGTCTCTGGTATTATCATTATCGGGATTCTTGTCGCTATCAATGTGACATTGAGAATGTGGGATATACAATACCCTCATACATCACACTTCTTCCTTGATCGTCCTGTCCTTAATCCCAAGCCATTTAAATGTACCACATCCGCGAAAAGATTCAGATCGAGATGGCAGCGGATAGAAGGCCGACTGACAGACCACCCGGCCTCGATGCTGGATTGGCTCTCAGCACTGCTGTCTTGGTTGTTCTGGAAGTAATGGACGAAGAGCCCCATTTCAGAGGCTTTTCTCTGATTTTGGAACAAGGTAGGAGAGACTCGGACGAGGGATCAGTGGAAGACATTGGTGTTGTCCGAGATATCTCCTTGGTGATGGTTCACTTCACCCCACTTCAATGCCTCCTACGTCTTTCTTACGGCAATTCCCCAACAACCTGGCGATACGCGTTGTGGAACCGTATGGATCAAACGTTGAGCCGCCCGAGCGTCGGGAAGGCCATGGCTGTGACTAAGGTACCGAGTATGCCATCTCCATCTCCATCTCCATTTCCATTGACTTTGTCTCCTTCCCCGTAATCCCCAGGAAAGTTGTGCAAGGTGCCTGTACACCCACCATTTCGCAATGGCACAAGTTTCTGCCTTGTTGAAGGCGCGAGTACGTCGGCCAACATATCTGAATAAACTCAGAAAGCCGGAAGACTTGATTGAACATTTCCCCGACGGTTCCTATATCGGATGGAGTGGCTTTACAGGTGTTGGGTATGTCCTCTTAGTACCTATTGCGCCGGAGAGAGATGCTAACTTTGCTGCAGGTATCCGAAGTAGGCTCTCCTCTTCCTGCCAGTCACCGACGACACTAATTTTGTAGAATGATACCAACTGCATTGGCCGACCACGTCGAAAAGAATAACCTCCAGGGAAAGCTCAAATACAACCTATTCGTGGGCGCGTCTTCCGGCGCTGAGACGGAGAACAGATGGGCAAGGCTGAACATGATTGAGAGACGGTCTCCCCATCAGGTGGGCAAGGAGATATCCAAAGGCATTAACAACGGAAACATCAAGTTCTTTGACAAACACTTGAGTATGTTTCCTGTTGACTTGATGTATGGATTCTATACGAAGGATAAAAAGACGGGACCGGGTCAAGGGAATAACAAATTGGATGTGGCCATTGTGGAAGCAAGTGCCATCACTGAGGACGGAGGCATCATTCCTGGAGCTTCTGTCGGAGCAAGTCCAGAGATCATCCAGATGGCCGACAAGATCATCATTGAAGTGAACACTGCGACACCCTCGTTCGAAGGCTTACACGATATTACTATGACCGACCTTCCCCCACGACGTAAACCCTACCTGATCATGGCTCCTGAAGACCGCATTGGCACACCTCACATCCCTGTCGACCCCGAACGTGTTGTCGCAATTGTGGAGTCGAATTATCCAGATCAGACGCAGCCAAACGACCCCGCAGATGCTACCTCCAAGGCAATCGCAAGCAATCTAATCGAATTCCTCAAGCATGAAGTTAACCACGGCCGTCTCCCAGCAAACTTGCTACCAATTCAGAGCGGCATCGGAAACATCGCAAACGCCGTGGTCGGTGGATTGTCAAGCGGTGGTGCCGACTTCAAGAACCTGAAGGTATGGACAGAAGTGCTGCAAGATTCCTTCCTCGATCTTTTCGACAGCGGCCATCTCGATTTCGCCACGGCAACCTCGATTCGATTCTCCCCTGATGGTTTCAAGCGATTTTACGAACGCTGGGATGAATATGCTCCGAAACTACTTCTTCGATCTCAGCAAGTCTCCAACTCGCCTGAGATCATTCGTCGATTGGGCGTGATTGGCATGAACACACCTGTTGAGGTCGACATCTACGCTCACGCAAACAGTACCTGTGTCATGGGTAGCAGAATGCTGAATGGTCTCGGTGGATCTGCCGATTTCTTGAGAAGCGCCAAATACTCCATTATGCACACTCCATCAACACGACCAAGCAAGACGGATCCAACAGGTATCAGCTGCATTGTTCCTATGTGCACTCACATCGATCAGACCGAGCATGACTTGGATGTTGTAGTTACTGAACAGGTAAGCTGGGTTTCCACTGAGGTTGACAAAACCGATGCTAATGATCATTGATAGGGGCTCGCGGATGTCAGGGGCTTGTCTCCAAGAGAGCGTGCAAGAGTCATTATTGAGAAATGCTCCCATCCTGATTACAGGGACATATTGAACGATTACTTTGAAATGGCCGAGTTCGAGTGCTTGAAAAAAGGATGGGGACATGAACCTCACCTCCTCTGGAACTCTTTTGACATGCACAAACACCTCCATCACCATGGGACCATGAAACTACCCAAGTGGGATCCAATTCTGTAAGTATATGGCAAGGAGATTCAGGCTGACTAGATGTGCGGTTTATTTTTCAGGAGAAGAAAAGGCCTTCAGGATACAACAAGTGAAGCATTGTGGAAATTTTCCCCACAATTAATTAGCTACCTAAATTTGAAAAGAAAAAAATATGCAAATGCTCAGTCAATGAGCCCGATACCATGCGAAGGGTAACAACGACTACCTGCCTCAATTAAACCTGCCATAATGGTGACTGAGCAAAGGTCTCCAACAGCCTAACGTCCAAACAGTCCAAACCATCCTCGGCTCTGTTTAGGCTCATCAGGGTTCCAACCTTGACCGAGGAATTCACTCTTTGGTTCTGCTTTTGGGGCGGCTTTTGCTGCAGCTTTTGGTGCAGCTTTTGCTGGCTTAGGCTTGGGGGCTTCTTCTTCTTCCACGGCTTCTTCTTCGGTCTCTGCTTCAGCGGCTGCAACCTCTTCTTCGGCCTTTTCCTTGGCTGGAGCAGGTTTCTCCTTGGGAGCAGGTTTCTCTTTGGGAGCAGGTTTCTCTTTGGGAGCTGATTTCTCCTTAGGAGCTGGTCTGGCTGGAGCTGTTTCCGCTTTCGCTGGCTCCGGTGCTTTCGCGGGTTTGGCCTTTTCGGTTGGCTCAAGGACATCCCATGTTCCATCGAAGCCGGTGTGGTAGTTAGACGATCCTGCGCCTACATTATTTTTGGTCAGCAAGCGACGAATCGGTTTTGATGGGTTGCACTGGTCAAAACACACCTCCCCGAAATTTATCCAACCATGACCCAAAGCCACCTCCACCTTCAGCCTTACCGGCCTTCTCTCTCAACGTTGCCAGATAAGAGGAGCCTGAGGATTGACGTTGTGGTTGAGCAATTGGCAAAGCCAAAGCTAATGAAGGCAGAAGAAGAAGAAGTGAAGGACGCATAGTTCACTGAAAGAATGACAGTTTTTAATGAGTGATAGAAGGGTGAATGGGGTTAGGGTGTTGGCAAGAGGAAGGGAGGTGATATCAGATAGGCTTTCACCCCAACACAGTGTAGAGCACCATGGGTATATGCTACTACGAAAACACAGGTGTAGCAGATTGACTCAATCACACACTGATATCGTTACAGTTGCCCATTGCGCGTAATGTCCGATCAGATCACGATATGAGAGGACAAGGTCGAATAGGAAGTGACGATAAGTCGGCTACAGTGAAAACCGTGTCACACAGACCCCGATCGACTCGTGATAAATGGGTTCCAAGATGTCGCTTCGGGTGGCCCGGCGACGACGAATCTAAAAAGGCTGGGTCACTGTGGTCACACACGATTGAGAGATCACGTGGCAATCAATTTGAGATTGGATACATGTTCAAGAAAAGTGATATATGGAGCCGCAATTATTTCTGTCTAGGCGTGGGATTGGCAAAAGGTGGATTTTCATTAGGGCTAAACGGGCGTCGAGGCACTGGTCTATCAGGTCTCGCTTCTCGGATTTTACACACTGCAGTACATAGGACAACGCAACAGAATCTGCCATCGGACAACACACGAATGTTTCGCGACTGGATTTGCGTGGCGCATCAAGCTGTACAGGTTCCACGATGTGACCTGGCGGAGATCATGACACGACTCGGGACTGGACCGCTGGATGGACAAAAGGTGAAGAGGCGAGGGCGACCCGATCTACATACGAACCCGACCAGTCTGGCATCTCTGCTCACATCGGATATTCGGGCCGCATGGAGCTCATGGAGAACTTAGGGTTGCGCTATCAATGGGAAGTGACCGACAACCTGAGACATTTGACATCTGACAGGTGATGAGTTCGCTCGCGCCCGGCAGGCTGAGATTAGTCAGCATCTTCTCAAGAACCGTTTGCCAATTCGAGATGAGGTGTTGATTACAAGGCATTAGTCAGGCATCCATATTGAATTTGGGTTGTCTGATGTGTCTGCCCAATCGAGTGACACGATGTCTCCTGCCAGTGGTTACTGCAAAGGCAAGAGCACGTGGTGGCGTGATGTACCAAACAACGCGCATATGCTTCGACTTCCATCATGACCAGAACATCAGGTCATGGAGGATGATGTCGTGCCTGACCATATGCAACGCTCCTTACAAGTTTGCTGGTTCTAGGTACCTCCAGCGACTTCCTTTCGACAAACAGAAAACTCCATTCTCTTCCACTTCCACAAATCAAACACTTACAAACTACTAGCCCAGTAACAATCAATCCGTAGAAACCACCAAACCTTGCGGCGAGCAGACTAATGAATCCTCCCAGGAAATGACAAGTCCACCCGAAGCACTCTATACCGTCAAAGCCACCCTCACAGACCTCCACCACGACTCCTCCGGCGCCCTCCAACAAGTTCAAATCGCCGGCACCTATACGGACCTCACCGGAGCAAAAGAAGCCGCAAAGAACGCTCTCTACACCCTCGGCTACTCAAATGAGGATCTACCAATCTACATCGTCAAAGATGCCTCCAACGTCGAGTCCTGGTCCCATGGTGACGGCGTCCTCGTCCGCGCCGCCGCCCCCTCTGGCGAGCAATTCTCCGTCTCCATCGAAACCTCCCCCAATACCTTGAACGAGAACATCCACATCGACGCTGAGTCTTCCAAAATAAACGATAAACTCTTCTACGTGTTACAGACAACCATACACTATGACATTGATGCCTCTGGAGCCAAGCGCGAGACCACGATTGAGGGAACCTATTTGTCACGTCCTGCTGCTGTTGAGGCTGCAAAAAAGACGTTGCTGGAAGACGATATTGTGACGAGGGAGAGTTATAAGGAGTGGGATGAGTTTGAGGCACAGGGGGATTGGAGCTGGGGTGAGGATGCTGTTGTGCATGCTGTTGCTGAGAATGGACAGAATTTTGAGGTTAGTGTTGTTGAGGAGGGACGGAACTTCTCGACTACGGATTCGGCTTGAGAGGGGTGAGTTGTTACGAGAGTTTCGACTCGATACCACATGGCATGGAGTTTGGCAGACTGGCAGCGGCGATTTGCCCAATTCTTGATTGTGCTTTGACTTCTCCATGGCGGAGGAGTCATTGGTTGCACGATGGGATACTGGTTTAATGGTGGATTATGCATAGAGTTTGAAGTGGATCGAACCTGATAATATGGGCATCTGCTGATCATTTCATGGCTATGAAATATGAAAACACTCTTTCTAACTCGTCGTCGAGAACGGAGCAAGACTTTTCATTGGTCGCAATCTGCCCCTAATCGCCATACCTTTCTTTCCTTCGAAATTAGAGTGAAGATGGTGAGTAAATTCCAGTGTCGAGACTTCGGATCCGGTGCCTCTTCTCTCCATCTTCCGGGCCTCGGAACGACCCTCTTCAGACAGCAGGGTCCTCAACAATTGCGCATGATTATTTTCAAGGGGATGGCGGAGCATGGTACCTAAGAGTATTACTGAGCCGATGTGTTTTGGAGAGACAGATGAAAGGAGACGGGTGCACAAGTTTTGTCACAGTGCTCGGCACTCGAACGGTCACGTGATCTGGACGAGATGAACCTCTCCTCCTTCAGAGATCGCCCCTTAAAGCAACACCAACCTCCATCATCGTGAACTCGAACTGAAATTGGACAGTGATGATATCTTCATCATAAAAACTCGGAATCGTGAGATTAGGAGCTATCAGCTTCTCTTTAATGTCTAGCAATAGTAATTTGGCCCAATGCAGGAAAATTATGGCTTTTGAGGTTCAGCCTTGACGATAATCTTCGGAAGATTGAGATTCTATTACTCAACTTCAGAACCATTCGAAGCGAGCCGGCTGTTCCCGAGAGATTCTGGTTGCTGGTGTTGATCATCATAAAAGAAAGAGCTTGGAATATGGTCATCAGAGAAAGCCATGCTAAGAACTGTCACAAAGATACTACAATAGCTATGGGCTAGCGCCTGAAGTCTCTTAAAGGGTGGCTGGGGACAATATAAATTTCAACAATAGTCAATTGGTATTGTTACACGAAAAGCGCCACTCACGTGACCCTTACCTTATAGTCCAAAGTCTCTCACCAAGTCCACTCACCAAACTTTCTTCGTCTTTCCATATCTACTTCACCCAGATAACCTTGAAAACATCACCCCTACTCTACTCTTTCTCTCACAGCTGCCAAGCAAGCCTTTTCTCCGTTCTTCTCTTCGTTTATCCAGTTCCAACACAAACGAGGTAAGTGAAAGTCTGACCAAAACAAGACCACCACCCTAACCAGCTGCCAGTCTTCAAAGATGCCTCCAAAGCGCAAGCTGTCTGAGATGTCTGTACCGGAGCTTTCTGAAGAGCCGCCTGCCATGAGTACCCGCTCAAAGCGCGCGAAGACGGTTGCTGCGACCAACCCACAGCAGCAGAGCATCGCGAAGTCAGTTGAGAGTGATGAGTCCAACGACACCAAGGCCGCTATTGGCACAAAGAAGAGTGCTATGAGGTCGAAAGAGAAAGTTGCCATTGCCGCTGCACACTCGATTCCAACACCATCACTCACTCCGTCTCCAAACCCACCAAAAGTTGAACAGCCGCTTCCACCAAGAAAGGCGACTCAAAAGCGCAACACTGCAAAGAAGACCTACCCACAAACCACCATCTCACAGTCTGATGCCACCTCGGCTGCTTCTCCAGTGTCGTCACCGAATTCGACACTACCTCAGAGCCGGCAGCACGAGTCGAAGCAAGAGACTCGAAAGCGCAAAGCCTCCAAAGCATTCACTCCACTCTCCACCAACTTGGATTCTGACAGCACTCTGGCTCCATCTTTCACGTCCTCTCCAGCTGAGGAGCAGCAGCAGCCCCTCACTAAAAAGCGAAAGATGACTCGAGGCCGCGCGACTGTCTCTCCACAGTCTGTCGGTCTAGACTCTGAAACTGTTCCAGCAGCTGAAGCTGTTCCAGTTGCGACTGTGCAGCAAAAGACGCGCACAACCAAGCAGAAGATGACCCGAAAAATCGAAGCTGCCAAATCAGCCTATTCAGACTCTGCCATTCCAGGCTCTGACAAAATCTTGGCCCCACTTCTCACAGCTCCTTCTCTTCCCACCGCTCCAACCAAGCAGCAAGAGAAACGCGCGAAGAAGCAGAATACGAAACAGAAGACGAGGCAGAAGACGACGCAAAAGCGTACTGCTGCCAAGACAGTCTCTCCAAACTCTGACGAAATTCCAGCTCCAGCTATTGCCACAGCACGATCTGAGCAGCAGGAGGCGCGAAAGTCAAAGAAGAAGACGACGCAAAAGCGCGCTACCGAGACAGTCCCCGCCTCTTCACCCATTGCTAGCGCAGAGAATGAAGACATCACTCTACTATCTCCAGCCGAGCGTGTCGCCAAATTCTGGATGGACAAGTGTCGCAAGGTCTTCCGGGAAGAAGACGGCTACGAAGTCACCATCCATGCCTTGGGTGACGGAGGCAATCAATCAAAACAGCAGGTTTTCGTCTGGGAGAAGGAGCTATACGACGAGGTGTTGCTCACCAGACCAAGCCCACTGATACCAGAATCACGATATGACCCAAGAGACATATGGCAGCTACCCGAACCATCAAGGATGCACATGGACGGCACCTGGTCATGGACGGAGAAAGATTGCGACTTCTTGGCCCTCGGCACCGTCCACCCACCAGCCACCATGGAAGAGTACGAACGTACGGCGAAGAAGTCCAAGTCGAAATTCGAGGAACGAGACATTCCCATCCTTGTCATTGAGTGTCGCGGAGCTGAAGCCGACGGCTACTGGGAGTGGAAGAACCCCAGCCCAACTGGCCTCAGTCGTTCGTACACGCAATCACCAGAATCGAAGATTCAGGCGGCTCTCATAGCACAGATTTACACATTCGATGACATCAAGGTCTATTGGGAGCCAGCCAAAGGATGGATGACCCAAGAGCAATGCTTCTGTGCGACGGCGATCGGCGACAAGATCAAGTTCTGGAAGCATGTCAGCCCTTATCCTCATTTGCAGGCATGGAGTGGGATTTGGGACAAGAATATCGACGAGGAGATGTTCAATGAGCTCGTAGACGAGAAGCTTGCCGAGGTCAAAGAAGATGGCTTCGAGTTTGCGATGGAGTGGGAGGGCAGAACGACCTTCACTCTTCCCTAGTTTGAAAACGACATCAGCGCGTTTCTGGCAATTGATGTTTCGAGATCGCTGGTGCAGGCGCTGGCGCTGAGACTTTGCCAGTCTCGTTGCGCAATTGGAGGACGGAATGAAATGACGAGGCTGGAGATTGAGAGCGAAATTGGGAGAGATGGGGATGAAAATGATACCCGGCTCAGCACGTTTGTTTTGCAGAATTTTTCCAAGGCTTTGGCTAGTTGCCAGCCAGGAGCTATTGGAAGATTGGGAGACGTATATACACGCCCGAAAGAGCCTTTGAGCAATGCAGATTTCTTTTTATACCCTGTTTGACACGATACTACCACGTCTCCGCCACTGGACAAAGTCTCAGATCTGGCTCACATCTTCACGACGCAGACAGTCATTTTTCTCTCTAATCTTCTTCGGGAATCTGTGTGAGATGGGTGACCTGCGATGGGCGATAAATGTCTGTCACAAGAATTCGTTGCTAAAAGTGCTAGATATTCATCGATGTCGATCTGGAGTTGGAGGACGTATAAGTCAGCGGACACTCGCTTTCAAGAGTCGCAAGAGCAATAGTATATCCGGTACCCACTTGCCGAAAAAAAGAGTCCGGTCTAATAACGCCAGGGTTCCGCCGTACCTGAACATGTCCAAGGGAGCGTGTCAAAGAACGACTACGGCCGACGCTATCGAGCACACGAACTTCATCGACCAACACCCATGAGACTACTGCGCCGTATAACCGCCATCCACTGGCATCATTGCGCCTGTCATCCACGAGTTGTCCTCACTGGCCAGAAACAAAATAGCTCGAGCGATATCCTCCGGCTGCCCAAGTCCACGGAACGGATGCATAGCACCAAGTCCTTGAGCGAGTCCCTCGATCTTAGCAAACAAAGGTTCCGTTAATCCGGTGTGTGCCCCTCGAATCGACGATCAGCAGATTCTCCCGCGTACGATTTGTTATGTCACAAAACTTACATCCAGGACAGACTGCATTGACATGCACTCTATAGGGCGCACAATCAAGCGCTGCTGTCTTCGTAATACCGGCGACGGCATGTTTGCTGGCGCAATAGGGAAAGGAACCGGCGAACCCAACTAAACCAACGATACTGGCTGTGTTGACTATCCAACCACGATCTCCCGATGGCCCTGGCTCCTGCGAAATCATTTGTTTGGAGGCGTACTTGCACCCGAGGAATACAGACTTGGAATTTATTTCTTGCTGGAGGTCCCAGGTTGCCTCTTCGACTTCCCACACTGGAGCTGTCTTGGAAAGTCCGATGCCAGCGTTGTTGACCATTATATCGAGGCGACTGTATTCTTCTACAGCTTTTTTGACAAGTGCCTCTACCTCTGAAGCATTCTTCACGTCGCACTTGACGTATATCGCTTTCGCACCGCTTGTAATTATGGTTTCGTGGGTGGGATTTTGAGGTTCGCTAGGAGTAACGGAGATGGCATCGGGGCGGATATCAGCGCATACAACGGAGGCGCCCTCTCTGGCGAAGAGAAGAGCTGTAGCACGGCCAATACCTATAGCGAAGGGAAGTTAACAATTGTCTCAGTTGTAGTTTGGGACTACGAAGTGCACGCATACATACCACTTGAAGCTCCAGTGACGATGGCGATCTTGCCAGCGAGGCGTCCAGTCATAGTGGCTGGTGGGAATTGTTGTAATGCCTAGGAGGTTTTCAGACGGTACACTTCGCAGTTCTGGTTACTCTGTTGGAGAGCTCCACGGAGGCGTCTTTGATGTAGCCTTGCGCAGTAGGTATACCATGGCTATGCGAGAAGAAACAACGCATCTTATACTCGTGGATTGTCTCACCACACCATCCTGTCACGCTCTATCTCAGCCTTCCGTGGTTGAGATCACTGCATGAGAGGTGCAGAGGTTACGAGGCGGGGGCTCTGGCTTTGGCGCGGACAGGCCGCCGAACAAGCACGAGATTCTGTATCGGTCGTCTAACCTCGCCCAACTGGATGGAAGGGCATCCTGATAGGGATTATAAATACTGCTGACCTGGTGTCGTTGCAGTTTTTTCATGTGGATGACAATGACCGGAGACGCACCAGTCTCAATGAGGTCTAGAGCATTAGAATAGTTCTAGTGATCGTCTCCAGGTACCTCCCCTCCAGTCCAACTCCCCGTCCCCCATCACTCCTTCACACTCCGAGTCTTCAATGCATCCTATCGAGTGAATCCAAGAAAGAGAACTCTGGGCCGAAGATGTGATGGGCGCGCGCCTACAGCAAGGGCGATATATCAAGACTTTGAACCTCCTTGCGAAATTGGCTATAAATTTCAAAACCCCAGATGAATGTCGCTGAACTCCTGGCAACAACCAAACTCAGAGTTGCCATATCTGTAGTGATTAAAACCTTACGTCTTCCTTTGAATTCTCAACGCGGTGATTCATTGTTAGCACGACTAGCTGTCATGGGAGATGCAGCCGAGTTCCCAATGGCCCGACTCTATGTTTCTTTCGGTAATATCCCGACGATGTCAGACCTCAGAGTATCGGAAATTTATCCACGTCATGACGGAACCGGACATCACAAAAGCAGTATTAATCAACAATAAAAAGGGGTATCAAGAATCCTACAAAACGCATCCAACGCAAACCCCCCAGGTCCCCTCAAATCCCCGAACCCCTCACGAATTCAACCAATCCACAGGGCTCGTCCCACACCGCCACTGCCTCTTCTCATCTTCCCCAGGTCTAGCCAACGGCGTGGCTCTATACACGGGATCCTCCTCGACCTTCCATAACTCGGAACTCCTCGCCCATCTGCGCAACGTCCAGATGATGGGTAGAATACCGCCTAGGGGACCGATGGCAGCGCCCACGGCCCACCATGTCACGACGTGGTAGGCGCGTTTGTAGAAGGCGGCTTCTTCAAAGTCCATGTAGCCGCCGTAGGATTTTGTGCCGAAGGTTACGGAGCGGCAGAGGCAGCTGTCCATGCCGTTTATTGTCTTTGGTGGGGCGTTAGATGAGATAATTTTGGTGGGATGGGTTGTGCTGTGTCCTGATCTGTATCGATGATCTCGTAGCAGATCGAGAAACTTGATATTGCCAGGAAGGTGATCGATATGGATCGAGGATTACGGGACATGGGGATGAGCGCGTCATTGAGTATCTGCTTACCTGTAAAAACATGATGCTCAACAGCAACAGAAACGACAAAGAATTGATGGCAACGGAAACCCTCCTCATCCACTTGGGAGGCTCCTGTTTACAGGCCTGAAACACCCAGCTCACACTGCTCAAAAGCCAAAACAGGAACCAACTTAAACTTCTGCAGCCTAGACCGATGGTGGGTGTATTGAAGGAGACCATCATGGCCATCCAGATACTGATGGACACAAAGGTGCCACCACAAGCCCAACACACCCACCACGAAAACGGTCGTTTGATGATGTCGTCTTCAAAGTGGATGGCGAAGTCGGTGTACCTAGCTAATTTGTCATTGAAGAACCACTGTTTGGCGCCTTTTAGTTGTAGGTGCTCGAGAACAGTGTTAGTGACCCCACAGTGTCGCATTCGTCGTCCTTGTCCAACGAACTCGTTGATCTCGAGTTCGATTGGCGTGATTTCGTTTCCATTTTCGTCGCGTTCTGGAGACCACCAACATATCTCCTTGGACCCGTCTTCTTCAGTGGCGCTCGTCGCCAATTCGTATTCGATAATGGCGTTGACATTGTAAAGCCAACGTTCGATGAGGATCTGATCAAGTCAGGAAAGGAAAAGGAAGGAATCTGTATCCACTTACCCGACAGCGAGTTGGAGAGACGGGATTCCGATCTACAATGGTCATGAAAACCAAAGCTGGTAGCCACACAAGGCCCAAGCCAAGCGCCAATGAATGTGCTGTGGTGTTGTCGCCCAAGCTGCCAAATGACAGCACGAGGGCGATAGCGTAGGCGATCAGGAACCAGAACATGTTGAACATCATCGGATAGACGCCTCTACGTCTGAGCATGCGCAGTTGAAAGGCTAGACTCCTGAGTAGATACCTCGTTTCTAATACGTCGCCTGGCATTTCAGGTCCTCGGTTGATCAGGCCACCTCCTGAGATACTGAGAGGCCGGAACAGCCCATAGAAGAGAGCCCTGTTGCGAGTTTGTTCCAGTCGATCTGCTCGGCTGCCCACAGTCTCGCTAACAGCGGCTGTCGCAGAATTTTCTATTGGCGTCCGGAGAGCAGACATGTTGATATCCACGCCTTGTGGAATCCGGGTCCTGTATCGCGCGTAGTAGTACTGATTGATACAGCTGAGCACGAAGAATGAATCGACGTATTGCTGTCGCATATCTCCTGGCTGGAGACTTCTTTGGCAATTGCGTATTTGGAATATATTGAACATCGTTGTTGTAAAAGCCGATTGAGGTGATCCAACCCAATTTACCAGCGCTTCCAAAGTCGATCGCACTTTCCGTTTGCTGAGCGATTCGAATGGCAAGTTACTGAAAAGAGCAATCATCGGCAATACCCATGTCGTGAGGATCTGGAATGCATCGTCGGCGTCATTGAATTCTGTATTCGCACCACAGATACCGTAACATCCAGCTTTCGTCAGCATGAGTGGTCTCTGGATATCAGGACTTTTGATGAGGCCTCGCGGCCAATCTTTGTAGAACCATTCCGAGTTACTCGTTTTGATTTTGTTCACGAATTCTGTCTCCAAACGTTCGATATGAGGCTGAGATCCATTTTGGATTTTTAGTATTTTTGCTGAGATAGGTTAGTCTCTCCGCAACGTCAGACCCTCCGGTCGTTGCCTTTATTGAAACGCCAGGACTCATCAATGACGCCCAAATCGAGATCGACACAGATGAAATCGCTGGCAACTCGAAAGGTTGGATTTGCCAGCGATTTATCGGCATCAATCACGAATTGAGGAATTCTATGCTGATGCGTAACCTCGGATGGTACTGTACCTTTGCAGTCACGAAAATGGAACTTCTCTTGTATCAAAGCTGTGGATCCTGTGATCAAGATGAGAGCTAGCAGTCGTGCATTGTGACCCGGCCGCATGCTCACGACAGATGGCCAGGAAATGGGATAGAGCAACGCGTGTGTAACAATGATGCGTGACAAAGGTAGTGAAGGGGGATAGAAAGGGACAACTGGGAGACCAAAGAGAGCAGATCCAAAACGTCTCTTTGAGTCTATGCCTATCATCTATGCCGTCCAAACCCTCTCTGCCGTCCCAACCCTCTCTGCCGGTTGCTGAAGCCAAGCCTTGATACGGGATCGGTGTGGAGGCTGTACACCTGGAGGCATCAGCGCCACCAATCATGCCTCGTTTATCATCGTAATGGGAGCCTTCACACCGAAGACATGTAGCCTCATGATTTGAGAAGGAAGTAGATAATGGTGACCAGTGATGGTTACGGCATCTTTAGACGAGGTTCGAACGACGCTTCTGCATGTTGCGTGGGAGGTGGGAGGTAGTATCGAGAATACACCGAGTTCGAGTACGCCGCCACATTCAGCTCAGTTGCTAATTGATTTTCCGGTGAGACAAACTGCATAGCGGACGACGGTGGATGGCAGCGGTAGATTCCAGGTTTTGGTGTAGCGAAACTGGAATGCGGACGGGGAGGAAATTCCAGTTTGGAGGGTACTGCCCTGTTATGTATAGCCGCGGGTATAGCCGGCTGAGTACAGGTCGGATGCTGCCCAAAGCTTCCGGTTCACATCCGTGAATGCAATGATGATTCCATGATCTCCTTTCCACGCAAAACCTTTCTCCATTCCACACCCCGATGGAAACTACTCCAAAAACACAATAACGAACGTATCTGGATTGACAAAGATGTACCATACGATTATCACATCAACGAAATAGTCCTTTCCATATCTATAAATCACTACGAATTTTTCATCGTTTTTTTGAGGTCAGCCCGCAATTCCTCTCTATTTCTTGACAAAGCACGCGTGGCTTTCACGTATACATTTCTCCAGCAGTCGTAGCAGCATTCGAAGCAGTCACGCGTAATTTTGATAAACATCCGTTCCTTCGCCCACTGGGTTCTCCAATATGCCAGTCTACTTTGCAACAAAACCATGGAGATTGGTACGTATATGATCGATGGATGAACTTGCAATGACACCACAACTAATCAATCACACTTTTTCAGTTAGTATTCTTTGCACTTGCTAGGGAACATTCGCTGTTCAGGCAGAAACTGCCGATTTTCGCCCCTCAAACGCCTTCCTGTCCGCCTCCTGCAGTGCGACAGTCTTCTTGGTATATTTCCTCTCATCAATACTTGGGATGAAAAGCGCAGCAATGCACCCACAAAGTCCAAAAGCAAGCGCTACCTGGTAGCTCAAATGAGCACCTCTCAAGTATGCCTCCTTATTTCCCCACGTCGCTGCGGCAACGACTTGTGGTGTGATGCCGGGGACGGCTTTATAGGCGGCGGCGGTGTTGATTTTGGCTGCTGCGACGAGTTCTGGGAGGTCTACCGCGCTGAAGGAGTAGGGACTGACGGCGGTTCGTACACTGGATGAGAGGGAGGCTGCGTATTTTCCGTTTGTGACGTTGCTGAATATAGCAGTTGCTATGGCGCCGAAGAGGAGGCGGGCTGTTCCTGCTAGACCTGCTGCTGTCCCACTACATATCATTATCAGCATGTAACCTTGCTCGGCTAAAAGGATTCTTACATGTCTTCCTGGTGTAAGATACCGAATCCTACCAAGACCAAGGAATTGAGGATGACCAGACTGCTGCAAAGGGAGATGAAGAAGGTCAGGATGATGGATTTGACAGGCTGATTGAGGTTTGCAGTGGACATGGCTCCAGCACAAGCGGTCTGTAGTGCGATAGCACCGAATATCTGCCAGCGTTGATGTCCCATCTTCTTGGAGAAACAGATGATGATGCCTCCTACGATAGTACCTAGTGGGAGGACCTCGGAGTACAAGCCTTTTGCGATCTCATCATGCGCGTAGAGGAGTTGGGAAAGTCGCGGCCAGAGAGTCGCATTGGAGTAGTACTGCATTCCGGTGATGGACATCGCTGCGATCGGAGCGAGGAAGTAGCGTTTCTGTTTGAATAACCGGGGCGGAAGGAGCGGTTCTGTGACATTTCCAAAGACCTCGTAGAACCCAAGCCCAACTAATGTCAAGAGCCCGACAATGATAGGCGCGATCGTGGCAGTACCTGGATGAGAAGTCAGCCGGTTCGATGCTCTTAATCTTCATTGCGTGGATTTACTCTTCCATGGATGAAGTGACCCTCCCCAGCTAATGCCGACAATAAAGAGTGTGCACCCTGCGATGAAGAGGAGCAATCCTAACCAATCAAACTCCTTCAGAAGAGTCATCTTTGTCTTCCCATCTCGCGTGTGCTTGGTGCCGAACGTAGGAGGGTGGTAGAAAAGGAACAAAAACATAAAGTTCATAGCTTGAAAAGCGATCATAAGGTAGTAAGCATTCCGCCATGTATGAGTGTCCTTGATCAAGACCCATGATACCAGAGGCATCATTTGGGAGACGATTGAGGAGGCATCGAAGAGACCAATGGTAGTCATACGCCACTCATTGGGGACGATTTCCTAGTAATGGTAAGCGCGGTCAGCTCGTCACAAAGAAAACATGGCATACCTGAACGGCACCAAAACTCATTTCCAAGAAACCCGATCCAGCGCCGAAAATGGCACCTCCAGCTATCATCTGCCCAATTGTTTGTCCAGTTGCAGACACTATCGATCCAAGCATGAGAAGAGCGGAACCAGAGAGGAAGAAGTACCGACGACCAAATATGTCCGAGAGTCTGCCTCCTAGAACTTTGTAAATCAAATGTCTCAAGCTCTTGGTGGTCCCAATACATACCAACGGTGACAAAAATTGCACCACCAAGATTCCACGAGATTGTGATCCAAGTATAATTGATATCGGGACCAAGTTCGGCGTTAACAGAAGCGAGAATAGCAGGGGGGATTAATAAAGTAAATAAGTAAGCATTGTAGCACATGCCCATAGACTGTTTCATTTAGTAGGCGCCTCAAAGCTGGTATAAGGCTGACTTCACCGAAGCAGCCATGATAGTCCTCCATGTCATACCGATTTCTTCACCATGGGTTTCAAGTTCATGGATGATCGCTTGATCACCAGATATGTTCCTGTCGAAATTGCTATCATTGCTCAATTGCTCGATCCCATTTTGGTGAGTGGTAGTAGATTTCTCCATGATTAAAAAGGCCCAATATCGATGACGAGATGTTTTCAATTAATAGTTATAAGAATTTGAGAAATCAAGAGGGAAAAAATTGAGACCAAAGCTAATTGGGATAATTGCTGTACATGTATCAAAGGATCTGAAGAAACAACGATTGATACCGTACCGGGGAGACGATTCCCCGCAGCCCCATAGAATGCATGCCTATCGGGCTGGAGGATTCTGGGAACTCGCCTCCTTGCTCGCTCCCAGTGATCAGGCCAGATGCCACAGACAGACTGTGTTTCGAGCATCCGCAAATTGTGCAATTTTTCAGAGTGACATACAGCATTGTGTTGCAAGCCTGCATCAACCAAAGGTTGCATCTTAGGTGACAGTTGGATGAATGAAGACATCAATCTGAGTAGTGGTGGCCGGATAAGCTGTACCGAAAGTCTTCTTCGCACTGGTCTTGGGAAAGGCAAGGTAAAACATATCCAGTGTGTTCTCCAACAAGTGGATTGTTATCAAACCGGAGTAAGGAAAGCAGACCCTGTATTTTCCTTGTCTTCGGGCGCCGTGACTTTCCAAAAGGTATTCAATGTAATTAAGTTTATGAGCATGAGGTGTTCAGCTCTAGCAAGAAGCTCGAATGACACCTTTCAACGGTAAAAGATGGTCCTTCTGTCATCAAGCAAGACGGACGGCGAGCATTCAAAGGATTTGAGACGTTCTGATGATTCTCTTGATGAACGAGTCGAGTTGATGATGAGATTGTGGGGTTGAAACTCTGAACCTCAACCTCCTAGGTAGAACTAGTCTAGGTGATTAGCTCCCGAGCCAGCTAACCGAAAACGGAACAGCCGGAAGTCTTCCCTCGAAGGTTGCCATGTGGAAAATTGTGGGAAGATATCATCCAATTTTGGTTTCAAAGATGGTAACATCGCTTTCAAGCGCCAGAGCCGAAGTGGCCAGCATATGTGTGCATGCAGAGTTGCGAGGCGGTGGATATCATGGCAGATGATGTCGATCATCCATCGGAAGAGCCTGAGACAACTAGTAAGCCTTGTGTTCCAACGAGACGGTTTGGAAGGTCATATGATCTTTAATAGCAGCAATCACATGGTTGGAAAGAAGTTATCATGATTGAGAATAGAACGCTAAAATGCTATGCTTGAGTAGGAGAGAACTCTTTGCTTGTGCAGCAAGTGGTATCGAGGTCGTTACAGGATGCGGAAATGAAACCCAAAGATTCGAGACTCCGTTCATGATGCCCAACCAAATACAAAGTTGCCATTTCTCAAGCTGCCACTGAGTGACTTCCAAACAGCATCCTCAGCCCGCTGACAGCCTTCTTTCTGCTCCCGTTCTCTTTACCTGCGGTACTTCCTCTCGAGCTTCCAGCCTTACTCGATCCCGCCTGACTCGATGCGCGATGCTTCTTCTTCCCGGCCTCCGATCTGCTGCTCTTCTTCGTACGAGTACTTCGTCTCGACTTAGTGTCATCCAGGACTCCCTCGTCTATGAGCAGTTGTTCAGCACCAGGTGTGATGAATTCACCTTCGACAATGCTGCCCTGACTTTGTGCAGCAGCGTCAGCAATGCCTCTTCTCCAAATCTCAATTCTGTCAAGCTCTCCGGTCTCTAGCTCTTGTAGCTCGATCGGTGTTGCCACCTCTGCCTCCATCGGCACGCCCATCTCCAATCCGCGCTCATTCTCACTCTTCTCCTTGATGCGTTGTACAATTTTGAATCCTCCAAGCATGACGACGGTGACACCTATGGCGAGACCACCAGCAATTAAAAATTGCGGCGAGGCAAGTAGAGCTACCACAGCTGGAAACGAGCCCTTCATTGCCATAAGAGCTCCCGGTCCCATCTTCGCGGCCAAGTTAGAAACTTCGGCCAGTGTAAGAGCAACAGCTGCCATGGCATCCGGATTCTTTTGCAGATGCTCGATTATGCCTGTGGCACTGTGTTGCAGCGCGTTCGCCTCGTCGAGCAGCATGGTAATCTTGCTCATTTTTTCCCTTATGATCACTTCCTCGTTATGCTTGCGAGCTGGTAATGGTGGTGGGAGCTCTCCGTATGCAAGGTCCATGTCGATACTCGATCGTGCGCTGTGAGCATACGAATGCCTTCGATCCATCTCTTTGCCGCCTTCGAGGAATTCGCCATCTGTGTGGCGACGTCTCAACTCTTGACCTCGCGGCGCATCAAGGCTTTGCTCGAAACTGATGTGATTTGAGGTATGCCTACTCCTCACTGAGCCCTGCTGCGAATCCCGGCGTGCTTCATGATGATCATATGCATGATCGTTCTCGTACACGGAATCTGTGTATCCTCTTTCTAAAGGCGGTCGGTCACGGTGGCTTTTTGCACGGTGGGGGTCACGTCTGCTTCGTGAAGCTCGGGAAGAGGCACGGCTGGCGTTGTCGTCGTCGAGTTGAATGTTCTTCAGGGCTTTGCGCGCCTGCTTTTCTCGGTGTTCGAAGTCTCGCGTAACCGCGATCTCCGCTTTCCGTTCGCGGTACGCAGCCTTGGCCTCTTTGAAGACGTTGACAAGCTGCTTGCTCTGTGGAGCGTGAGACTGAGACAAGGGAAGGGTATGGGCAAGGCTCGTGGCCGACATCGGAATGGGGCTCTTGACTTACAGTGCTTACAACCTTGCCGCTGTTGTTGAAGACAGTGACGGTTTTCGCCAAAACCATGCTGAGAGAAGTATTGAGGAGCACGAGGATTCAGAAGAGGCGGGACGCAGTACAGTATATAACGTGGTGGAACAGGGAGAGCGGTGACGGTTGGTGGAGCGTCCTTGCAGACAAAGCAAATGGTAAATGCAGGCACCGAACAATACTGAAATGCCTCGCGGGTGTATAGGTATGTAAGAATTGCCGATATGTGGAATATCTTCCTAGAAATAACGATACAGGCTTTCAATGTAACGAAGAGAAGGGGCCGGAGAACAACTTCATAACTCAAGGATGGCTGGCCAAAAGAAGTTCGGGGAAGGGAGACTGGATTGCCGGAGGAGAGATCGTTGCTGCCCAGCGGTTGCGTCCTTTTGAAGCAGGCCAGCGGCGAGGGGGAGAGAGATGCATTCTATTCGCGGTTCTTGGAGAGCAGGTTGACAGCACAGCCTGATAGGGAAGCCCTGTCTAATGAAGACGTGGCGTGGATTGGAGTCGGCGGATCTGCGACGTCTCTTCGTGGTTGACTCCCATTTGCTTCGGCGCGTACCCATCGTCACTTTGCATCCTTGACCGTTGTTACCGGTAGCCTCGATGATGGACATCACAGGCCGATTCGTTACCAGCCATCTCTCGTTGGAGTTCCGCAAACAGGTATCCATCTCCATCCTCGGTCTGGACTGGAAGCAAGTCGATCTACAGTTGCTTCCGTCCCATCCTCAGCCTCGTCTTTTCAATTTTGGAGATCGCGCAGAGCCGAGTTTATCCTTTCGCAAACGAGCCAATCAGCAATGGCAGGATGGAGAGATTAATCTCCAAGCGTGGCGTATTGATGTGGCTGTGGCGTGTTGATATGGCGTATTGATGTGGCGTATTGATGTGGCGTAAGGTGTGGCGTAGTGGTGTGGCTCAGCAGAAGGTCCTACTATGGTACACGCCATAATGATGCTCTGAATGGTTTACCCTTCATCGTAAGTATCCATTCCCTGGTCTATCATAGGAGGTAGTACAGCCTGAACAGCCCTTGAACCCCTCGCAAGTCATCGCCGTCAGATGTTACCGATCATCAACGCTATACGGCTTGCCTCGCCGCGGACGAACTTAAACATGGAGGAGTCTGCCACACGTGTCCGAATCGAATTTGCGATCACGAGAGCACTACTATCAGAGCCATCTCGTTATTCGTGCCCACTTCCGGTACTCCTGTATCATGCAAGTCGCACTCGGGAAGCCATGGTTTTCTAAATGGAAAATAAAGTCCAAATACTAGTATTGGAGCGCTTTCCCGAATCACCCTTCTCACTTCAAGAAATCTTCCACTCTCTTTCGAGCTCTTCTCCCCTGCCCCGGTCTCATGGAAATTCTACTCCAGTCGTCTATTAGACTAGAGTCACTGTCTCGAACTACGTCCTTATGTGAGCAAAACCTTGCAGTTGAGGATGAGGAACCACGGAGCCTTGCCGTTTGGAATAGATTTATGCAATGCTGCAATCAAGACAGGCAGACGTTTCTCTATCGTCTTCGTCCCATTCGCTCAATTGCAGCTGGCAAACTTAGCCGCTGACATATCCTGCATCTCGCTTGGGGCACGCCAGCATCGGCGGGATAGTCGTGGCAGTCATGTACATGGGATATAAGGATTCCGAAATCTAGGCATTTCGGACTCGGTCAACACAAGCAACTTGCCGCCTTCGTTGTTCATTCTGTAAGTGTGGGCTGAATCGTGCCGATGTTGTGTCGCTGACTAGTTTTGACAGAATGCAGGAACTCACAGCCTCATCGATCGCAAAATCATGATCGGCGTTGCTGGAAACTACACGGCGCCATGCCAATACGTTCAGCTTCTTGATTATGACTGGTCCTTTTCATCTATATACGTCCCTGAAGCAACATGCAGCGCCTTGCCTTGGAATCCTACGGTATATTGTGTGATTGCTACAATTTTCGGCATTACTATCTGGGCAGCTTTGGAACTGAATTTGCAACTATTTGTCACCTTCAAGCGGCGCTCAACCTTGTATTTCTGGTCCATATTGACGTCTTCCTGGGGCAGCATCGTCATCACTGTAGGCTTCATACTGAGATTCTTTTCTCATGTCTCAAATGCTGGCCTCCAAAGTGTCATTGCTATCGGATGGGTTATGATGACCTCGGGATTTGCCATGGTCCTCTATTCAAGACTCTATCTCATTGAAAGCCGCTCAAGAGTGCTGAAAGCTGTATTCTGGATGATAGTTCTGGATGGAATCGTTTTTCACACTCCAGTAATCGTATCTGGCGCTATCTCTGGTCTCAAAGGTGCCAAGATGTTCGAGCTGACCTCTCAGATGGAGGTAGGGCTTTCCAGCTCGACGTCAACTTCTAGATGGCGACTGACTCGAGGAATAGATCATTTTCGTAGTTCAGGAGCTTGCCATCTCCACACTGTACGTCTTTCTGTTCATGAAGTTTATGCGACACGCCGCGTCAAAGCCACAGATGCGTTCCACTCTCTGGCTTCTCATCTTCGCCGAAGCTTTGAGCTTCTGCTGCGACTTGGTTAGCCTAACGCTTCTTTACCATAAACTCTTCCTTGCGCGAATGACTATCGAATCACTCATTTACGTCATCAAGCTCAAAATCGAGTTTGTGGTTCTCAATCGTCTTACCAGGCTCGTTAAACATCAGACCAACCTTTTGCCGTCGCTACCCCCGATATCTACTGGAGAACACCTCACTAATGTAGGAGGCCACTCCCTGTTCCAAGGCTTTCCTGAGGCCTTCGCTCCACTAGTCACTTGCGATGGGAAGAAGAACACGCTAGAAAGCAGAAGAACTAGCACCCACACCAGCCAAATGTCTTCGAACCCGCTTGTTGGCCAATCGAACAAAACACCTGCCTTTATCACTCGAAGTGCTCTTGTCGAAGAGGAGTCCGATCATGGTATCACTCCACTCGCCAGTAATGCCAGCATGATCGCGCTAGAAAGACAATATCTGGGGAGATTTGGAGACATACAGCAAATCTGAGAATGCTTGCATGCAATCGGAATGTCTCACAAACTCATACATCCACCAGTTCTCAAGGCCATCCTACCCAGCCATCTCTGCTTGATTTCATCGACAATCCTGGCGTATGCCGACGTTCCCGTGGATGGAGACCCACAATCAAGAACATTATTCCTGGCCTGGAAGGAGCCATCCGGCGCGCCTCCTGCCCATACAGTGACGCAAGCATTTGAAAAACCATCACCGAAAAGGGTGGATTGTGGGTTTTGTGTCCCTACTAATCGAAATGGCTGTCAGTATTCGACTCAGGGAGAGATCGACACGAGTTTGGATGTGCAAACGTCGTTGTCTGTACATCATGGGCCGGAGGTACAACAAACGTCGCTGCTGGAGAAACGAGGGGCTCCAGCAGCAGGGCTCCGGACAGGCTGACGGATGTCAATCTTAAAGATCTCTGCTGAAGATCGTGTATGCACCTTTTAAAAGTGGAGTGTCTGTGGCAGCACAAGATGAAATGATCAGGAACAAGAACGACAACTCTACTAACCAGCGCTCCCATCCTGGTCGATGCAACAGTCCTACACAAAATATGAATATTTTCTAATTTGGCGTCAATGCTCAGCCATGCGAAGAGCTAATCGACGAATAACACCCCCCCCCCCATCCAAATGTTATGAGATCCCCGCCCGTGCGAGCATTGCATCGTCGACCAAGAAATACATGCGGCCCAAGTTTTCTGTTCCCCATTTCACTCCCTACCGAACATTGACAGCAAAACAAAAATTCAAAAAGGTTTCGAACAATACCTTTCGTATCACAACAAACAGATTCCCTTTAGTGGATCAACCATCGCTGCTATTCGAAGCTGTGGCACATGTTCGAAGCGGTGCTCATTCTCTCATATGCCCGACTCTTTCTCTTTAAGAGAAATTCTATATCGCCAAGTGCATCGACTTCCCTTAGATAAAGCAGTGAAAATCAAAAATCTATCCCCCTTCTCAACTATCTATACAAAAGAGAATCCCCACTTTCCCCACGGCATAGTTGAATTTTTTAACGCAACCAAACCAAAACGAAAATGACAAAAACATACAGCAGCGGGAATTCGCTGGTGGTCACCCACCCAACTACTACTTCGCCGATATCAAGGTTATCTGTGAGTGAGCGAACGGGGACTCGAGTTCTCTTGATTCTGTGGCCGTATGTATCTGAGTGTACATCCTATCGGTTGATATACCTACCTAGACTCATGGGATAGCCTTCTCCTCAAGACCGGTCTTCTCGACTCGATTGCTATGTAAGTAGTTGGACCATTCAGTGACTTGTCGTGTAGGGTCGTGATCTCTTCCAAGCTCTTACTAACCTTCCGTTACCCCTTGATATGCAAGTGACAAAATCCAAGGTTAATTCATCAGGTCTCGGAAGCCAAGCTACGCAATCATTCTCGCTTTGTTTGAAGATCCAAAAGGCCAATGTTCGATGTAATTGAGCTCCATGTGGCTGCTAGCTACCCAGCAAAAGGTCACAACGTAACAATTCACCCTCATACCCTTCCCATCAGCAGATTTGTCGTCGAATTCCTCTACCATGATCTCGTTCTATTTATTTTCACGTATTTGACGACTTTAATTTCCACCACTACTCCCCGCCCTCCTATGACCTGGCCTCCACCTCTCCCCTTCCCTCACACCGTCATCATCACTCCCACCCACCGACACATGATCCATCGAGGACACCCCAGAAACAAAGCTCGGACTGCGATCTCCCGGCGAGAGTAACTGATCCGGATCTGTAGGAGATAGAAGATGCTGTGTCGTACTAGCTCCTGTATCACTCCTCGGTCGATAGTGTGTTGGTAAGAAGGTTGGCGTTGGTTGTGTAGGCGGTGATATCCAGGGGCGAAGTTCTTCCTGCTGCGTCTGTTGCGTTGCGTTAGAGGGGATTTGGTAGAGGCCAGAATACGATAAGATGACTTACTGCGTTCGATGCTTGCTGCTCAGCACTTCGAAAGTGATCAGTGGCATAATCAAATGTGACATCCTCACTCCAAAATATAGTTTTCTGTCTCCTTTTCTTCGGGACGCTGTAAAGTGCTGCAAAAAGATTGTTGACGAACACAGTTGTTTTGCGAGTGCTTCGTCTGGGCCAATACATGCTCCTCCTAAACCATCTTGTTTTCCGTAATCCTCGTCGCGCATTCTTTACCGTCTCGGTCGAAATATGTGATTGTAGACACCACTCTGTTACTACGTAGATTAGTCCAATACCAAGGATGGCGCAACTCAGAGAGGTTCCTCCCGCCCAATAGTACTGAACGAAATCATTGTCCGTGGTGTTGGCTTGACCAAGGTCGACATAGCCACCGTTGAATCCGTAGCGAGACGTAACGCAGTTGCAGTTGGAGTACGCGCCAAATGTCTGGGCGAGGACGATGTAGATGAGCCAGATTGTATTGAACACTTCTATTGGTACGAAAAAGAGGCGGTGGAGCCATTGTCGCGTACTGTAGTAATGTGTGCGTTCGAAGAATCTGTGGATTCTTGTTCTGATCTTCTCCCTTTTGTCCATTTGTTTCGATTCTAGTCACGTTAGCGACGTGTCTTCGATTTCAAGACGACAGCAAATGGGCCATTGCATGCATAATCCCGTGAGAAACACCACAAGCTAGTTGTCTGACAAATGTGAGCTCGCTAGGAAATTGTAAAATGTGTTGACTTACTATGATAACGTTTAGACCAAATAGCGGAGACATGATCGGTCAAAAAATCCTCCATCCTGCTAAGTTGTACTACGCCCCAGCTCTGAGCACGTCTGAAGATGGTGGTCGCTTGCTCGACTTGTTGTACCATACCAGCTCGCTCGATTAACGTTGGTCGACGCTCCATACTCAAAATTTGTTCTGCACGCTCTTCTGAAGTCAACCACCAGACGACAAATTCCACTATAAGAAGTCCGGTCGATACACATAAGAATATCAGATATCCGAGACTCCTGCAACCCAATCCGACGGTCGGCGTGAAATACGAGAGCACAAACGCCCCAAGGCAGCTCGCGAGCACAGCGATGAAAGCTGCGGAAACCTGCCAGAGCTCTCGAAAGTCAAACCAGAATAGACCATAATCATTAGAACCCAGGACAAGCTTGGTTCTAGCTTCACGCTCATCTCTCAGCCATTCCCTTCCTCGATCAGCGATCCAGATGTTCTCAATATCTGATAGAATGCTGTGCGCACAGCCGTAATGCCAGCGAGCGCGACCTTGTCCAGCGAATTGTGCGAAGAAATTGCTTTGTAGGTAGCCGGCTTCGGCCTTGATTCTGAAGACTCGTTGTTTCATTTGCTCCGTCTCTTCATCGGAGCCTGCGAGAGTTGTCAAGAATGTAGCCACGAGGGCATCATCCTGCAGCGAGTCACAAACGAGACTGATGAGCTTGTTGAGAGGTTTCCGGACATCATCGACCGAGAAAGGATTCCGATCGACGATTCCTGCCATAATCATGATGGGCATCCATCCGAGTAGTAGGCCTAAGGCAAGATCATGTGCTTCGGCATTATTCCCTATCAGGCCAAAAGCTGATTGTATTGATATTGCCAACGAGAAAAGAAACCAGGCGGTCGACACAAACACAGGTACAACTCCTCGCTTTCTACGTCGGCGCAACGCCCTGGCAAGGTTATGTCGATAGTCTTTCAAGCTTTCCTGCGTTCCATGCAATTCAAGGTCTTTGCTGAAAAGTACGATCCGTAACAGTCCTTCCGCCTCTTTCTTGTGCGATGAAACTTCAGGTTTCATGGCAAATTGATTCATTGTCATAAGGATGTAGAATGAATCGCGAATGTGCGCGAAGTTGGAGTCTTCGGATAAAAATTTGTGGTCGTACTCGACAGCCATATCCACCATCAACGCGCATTTTCCGCTCACGGATATGTTCCAGAATATGTAACTCAAGCTTGTCATCGGGTTTCCTATCCACCTCGCAATTGCAAGCACTGTTGACCAAAACGCATTACTCTCAAAGGGAGCCTGTAAGAACATGCCAACGATTGGTAACAGCCACGTCGTGATTGTAGCGCTCGACTCACTCCAGAGGTACCACGCATTGCCTGTACCACAGACGGCCCTGCAACCCTCATAAGAAATTTGAGTGGTTTCGTTCTTGTCAATCCCTGTGACTGAGCCATTCCAACGCCATTGTGTATATGCAGACGGGTTTGCAAGGATTCTTGCAGCACACTCGGTAAAGTTCGTTTTGGTGAAGGTCGTCATGGAGATCTTTTATCGCATTGGGTTTATGCAGTTGTGCCGGAAGTTGACGATTATCGATATTGGTCTCGGAGGTGATATGCTAGATTCACATAATACCTCGTTTGCTACGTCTCTGACAATCTCTTATGAACATGCAGAGGCAAATTCCAGCGAGCAATCACGTCGACAGCGCAGTGGATGGTGAAGCGTATTCGAAGGTAGGTTTCATGGGAGGCGTCGAAGGAAGGTAGGTGCTGTTGAAGAGTGTCTAGCTGTGGGATAAGCATGGTGAGAGAATCAAGCGTTTACGCGGCCTCGAATGGACATGTATTCTCAAGCGCTTAAAAAGTACGATAAGCCGTCTGCTGCACGCAAGAGCACACTGGAATGAGCGTATGCCGCTCGGTGGCGTCCTAAACGAGAGAGAGGCGTTCACCGGAGGCCGCCATGCTGCTGCCTTCGGCATCTTCACGGCTGGAGACGATGACTCTGTGCCTGATGAGAATGATGAGAATGATGGGAGTGATGGCAGTGATGGGAGTGATGTGATGATGTTGGTGCAAGAGCCACGGCGTCAGAGGCTCCAGCACTTAGGTAGACTCGCGGTGAGGAAGATTTATAGGGCCGTCCCCTGGAACCGAGCCTGAACTTGGTGGGAGCTGCCGCAATATTTGGGGCTGAACAGCCCACGACTCGAAGTTTTATGCGGCCGTCGCTATTCTATTAATAACGACCCATCACCAACATCTTCGTCCTCGTCATCATATCCGACGTGAAAGCTGCGTGGCGTGGCTGGAGAAGTGTAGGCGCTAAACGATGGTCCTGACACGCCTGATCCGTGCGCGTCTCTAAGCAACTAAGTGACTTCCATCAAGTTCGGTTTCCGTTTCTCTAGATGTCTGCAATACCAAGCCGCCGAACATAGTACAGACGCGCCGGATAATGACATGGCCGCTGCGTCTTGCGCGTCCCCTGGTGAGAAGAGCTTCATGCTCATGGCCTCGGTTGTATCACACTTCACCTGCACTTGCCCCCCGGCTGGTTTCTGCTGCCGAACTGCAATTCGGCCAGCCTGTGCATGAAACTCATCCCCATCTCCTGAAGCCAACTGAAAGTGGGTGACGGGACGCAGACGCAGGTGGTGTGCAATGAAGCTGACTCGCCGCAGTAACTCCTGGCATCACAGCCCTCGAATATGCTGAAAGAAGATGGCGATTATCTGATTTATTGCCAACAGGCTCCGTAGCCATTGTACCTGGAGCAGATATCAAATACCGATCTGGCGCTGTCTTCTACGAATTCCATCAAGATCCAGACTTCTTTTATCTGACTGGATTCAACGAACCAGAAGCTCTCGCCGTCATTGGTACGAACATTCGGGGATATTTGCACTCTCGATTCTCTAACAGATCCAGACAAGAGGTCTTCTGAAACCATTTTCCACTTATTTGTGCGACCAAAGGATGCAAAGGCTGAACTATGGGATGGTGCACGATCTGGCGAGCAGGCCGCATTGGACGTCTTCAATGCTGACGAGGTATGCAGTTAAGCTTGAGGAGGTTCATGCGGTGCCTTGCTAAGAAATAACCAGGCCAAGGACATCAATAAAGTAGAAAAACTGCTTCCGGACATTCTGAAGGGAGCCGACAAAGTGTACACAGATCTGCCCAGAAGTTTTCAACACTCGACAAAGTATTCCAGGTACCTATCTGGAGCTTCTCCGCGGCCTACAGAGGGTGTATCAAAAACCCTCAAGGACTCAAATCTACTGCATGCTGTCGAGTCTTTGCGGCCTCTGCTGAACAAACTTCGCGTCAAGAAGAGCGACGCCGAGATTATCAACATGCGGAAGGCCGGCCAAATGTCTGGTAGATCAATTACCGCCGCCATGGGTCAATATTACGACAAGGAGAAAGACCTGGGGACTTTTATCGACTCTTTGTTCAAGTTGAATGGATGTGATGGACAGGCCTACGTTCCTGTTATTGCCGGTGGGAGGAACGCGTTGAGTATACATTACGTGCGAAATGATGACATCTTGAAGCCGGAGGACATGGTTTTGGTAGATGCGGGAGGTGAATATGGAGGCTACATTACTGACATCACTCGGACTTGGCCAAATTCTGGAAAGTTCTCCAGTGCCCAAAAGGATCTCTACGAGACAATTCTCAAGGTCCAACGGACATGTGTTTCACTCTGTCGAGAAGACACAAAGACTACCTTGGACAAAATACATAAAATTGCCGAAAGCGGTCTGAAGGATGGGTTGAAGCAATTGGGCTTTGATATGTCTGGTAGCGTGAGTTCAGTTATCGGCGATAAGCTCTCATTTTGCTGATCCACTGATCCAGGCTTTGGAAACACTCTTTCCACATCATGTAGGTCACTACATTGGTCTTGACGTTCATGACTCGCCTGGCTTTTCCAGAACGGAGACCTTGTCAGAAGGCCACTGCATCACCATCGAACCAGGCATTTACGTTCCTAACGACGAGCGCTGGCCAGCTCACTTCAGAGGCATGGGCATTCGCATCGAAGACAGTGTTTGCGTTCAGAAAGAGAGTCCTTTGGTTTTTACGACTGAGGCCGTGAAGGAGGTATGCTATTGTGCATCCCAAACTAAGAAACGCTTGCTGACCATCACCAGGTTGTTGATATCGAAGCACTGCGTCGTTGATGCATTGCAAGACGTCCTACCAGGATCTTGATAACTTGATTGCATTTTGGAGCGACAGCATAGCGCGGGACATTACTGTTGGATATCTGATGAGCATCGAATCTGTTGGTTTCAGCTAGTCCCTATGGCTTGATCGTCGCTACCTCGTACATATGTAAATTTCCATTATTTGAGCATGCGAGGCTTGTTCGTGACATAAGTTTGGCATCCGACTCGCGACAAAATGACTCAAAGATGAACCGTTAAGATGCAATGGCCAAGACTTTTATCTCCGAGGATGTTCGGAGATAAGGCCGCAAGGTGAGTCCTCGGTCCCTGATCGTTGCGGCATTGGAATCAGGCTCTTTTTATCATTTCCCAGAACATCCATTGCTCTCAACCTGCGCTTCACACATAATGGCACCCGATCCCTCACTCGCGCTGCTATCGCGGGCACACTCGCCCACACGGGCTCAAGAAATCTTCTCCGAGAAAGTCATCCTCCGCCCCTTGTACCTCAAGCCAACGCCTGCCTCCGACTCACAAACCAAAGCATCAAACGACGCACGTGCAGCTCGTCAACGAGCCCGCACCCTAAAACAAGTCTCACAACGAAAATCACCTGGCAAGCCCCGCCCTCTCTCCGCCAAACAAAAGCGCGCCCTTCAAGTCTACGCGATCCCAAAGTCACAGCAAAAATGGTCCATCTTCGAGCCCATTTGGAACATGTGGTGCGGATACATCCGTGAAATTCTGGGACTCAATTCCGACACGCAGTACAACGCGAAGGGGGCATCGAGATGGATTGACGCGAAGAGTGCGGGACCACTGTTGGCAGGCGCCGATTTCCATGGTGCCATGGTCAAGGTTGTTAGGAGCCGGTGTGGGGGGAGAGTGGGCTTGAAGGGGATTGTGATCCGGGATACGAAGTTCACTTTTGAGATTGTGACAAAGGGGGATGAGTTGAAGATACTGCCCAAGGAGTACACTGTATTTCGATTTGAGGTTCCGTTGGTGGATGAGGTCAGAGAGGAGGGAGAAGTGGATAGCGAAAGAGGAAAGGGTGATACTGACAAGGATTTGGCAAAGCCCTTTGTGTTTGAGTTGTATGGGCACTTCTTTCTGACGAGGGCGCCAGAGAGAGCGAGCAAGAAATTTGTATTGCATTTGCATCCAGATCTTTAAAGATCATAAGAGGAAGAGGCAGCCCTCAGTGCTCTCGAAGACGTTCTTCTTCTAACCTTCATTCTATCAGAACGCCCATTTCTGAAGCAAGCAACGCTCGTTCAGCCAGCATTACAAGAAATTTAGGTCGGCCGATTATGGATCTCAATTTCGAGGTTCGAGCAAGCTGTTTGAACTTCGGGTGATCGTTCGTCGAGTTGCAGGTGCGGTATCAATGCAAGGAAAAGCCCAGTAAAAATGCAATTCAATACCATACGGTGTCCGTTCTTGTCTACATGTGCTTCATAAGTCGTCAAACGCGCTGGATTCTCCTTCAAGAAAGCAGATCACCCAATTTGTCGAGGTAAGCCGTTGGCACAGTCTTTGCATTTTCCCCCAAGATATCCTCTTTCGAATTGACCCCGGTAAGAACCATGAGTGTGCCTCCCAAGTTTCCGTCAATGCCGAACTGAATATCGGTGTTCAGACGATCCCCCACCATGCATGTCCTGCTTCTATCGAAGTGGAACTTGCCTTCGATAGCGTCCATCATAGCCTGGCTTGGTTTTCCAAGTGCCACTGGATCTTTGCCATATGCCTTGACTACACCAGCACCTACAGACCCAGCGCCTGGGAAGAAAGCGTTTGCGTTTGGCAGTGTGCTATCCGTGTTTGTAGCCAGGAATACGGCCCCGCGTTGCAAATACGCGTGGGCGAGAGCCATCTTGAGGTAGTTGATGTGGAAGTCGAGGCCAATGAGGACGACTCCGACATTGGAATCGAGCGCAGATCCATCTGCTATAGCCTTGAAATCGGCTGGCTCGATGTCTCGGCGTAATGAAGGGTCAGTGCCGCCTACGTAAGGGATGTTTTCAGACTCCAGCTCTTGCTCTATGCCCGTCTCTCCTAGCACGTAGACCTTGTTCTTCGGAGCGTCGAGCTTCAGGATGCGGGAAATGTAGATGGCGGCGCTATACGAGGACCCGAAGACTTCTTCCTGAGGTTTGAATTAGCTCGAGGCGTCGAGTGCATCTGCGCGTACTGTGCTTACCACTCCACATGGAATGCCCAAGCCATCAAACTTCTTCTTGTACTCGGCGCGGGACTTGGTGCTATTGTTGGTGACGAAGACCAGTCGCTTCCCGCTATCGCGGAGCATCTTTATGGCCTCAGCAGTGCCGGGGAAGACATGCTCGCCGGACCATAGGACGCCTGTCCTTCATGATCAATCAGGCTGTGCTTCAATTGGGAGGTGCATCCTCACCATCGCAGTCGAAGAGAAATGTCTAGGCAAGTGTGTGAGTTGACGCACGCATCGAGAGCAGAGTGGACAAACGTCAAACCGGCCGAGGAAGTCTGCGATGGCGGGCTTATCGCCGGACAAGTACGTGGGTACCATGGCTGTGGTTACACAGTAGGTATGATTATGGCAATAATGAAGGGGGTGTCTAGATGGTGCAGCATCGAGGGCGACGGCAGAGCTCGATGCGGGATTCTATCCATCCAAGGTATCTTACATAGTACTACCTAGCCGGGCCATACTCGTACTCCGTACATTAGGTACTGGTAGGAGTAATCCTTGCAACTCATCGATTTCTGTGTCAAATTTTTACCTTTTCATTTTATCATGAAGATCTTACTATGGTACTTAACTCTTTGTACCGATCTAAAAAGCATATTTATTTGTACTGGTGGTAGATAGGAAACGGGGTTATATATCTAGACCCACTGACCTTTAATAGCCCTCCTACGTAGAACCTGACCCTCCAGCTTATCGTCTCGTACTCGTACCCCGGCCCCGGCTAGTACCGACCACACGCGATGTCTTTCCACCACGACCACGACCACCACCACCACCTCACCGATCCCAACCAGGGGACTTGAAACCAAAGCCCGGCGCTCTTCGACCTTTGAACCTGGACAAGAACGCTTGACAGATGGCCTCGGACGTGATTGGCCCAAAGAGCTTGACGATCACCATCCCCCAGACACTGGAAACAGGCTTGCATTTGTATAGCAGTAGCCAATCTATTTTCTAGGAGGCATCATATAAATTGATATAAAATACTGTAAAAGAGCCTCCCTATCAGTCAGTCTCTATGATTAGGCGAGAAATATTTTCAGATGAGGCTGACCCTCGCCGTCTAGCTCCTTCAAGTCCTGCGTGGCACGGCAATAACTCCGTACACGACTTTCGAATCTCATTATTGTCTGGCCAGATCGTTCAACGAGGCTCCTTCTTCACTATCACGTTTACTATCTTCTCCTCCACGTGGCTGCGCTAGTTCAGCCGAGGAACATCTCTTATACTCGCCAGGATACTATAAACAGAGATATCTTGTACCCTTTTTTCTATTCCAGTCCTTTTCTCTTAGTCAAGAAGCATGTGTTTCTAACTTGACCTCCCCCAAAGCCAATTTCGTCATGGCTTATCCCAGGTGTCACACCGCGACGCTCGTATTACTCTGGTCATCAGGCCGACGTGGTGGATGGACATGCGACGAGAGACTTTATTAAGGGTGCTGAGAATCTCTGAAGCAGCAACATTGCAGATAGTTTTCTCAGTCTTGTCTTTCTCATTATACCTATCGCTGAGCGACAAGTTGTTACATTCATTCCCATTCGTCGCTATGAATCCAACCGCCTTTCTCGCCTCTCTAATCACCCTTATCGTGTAAGACACCTTTATGTGGCGATGCCGGCTTCGAAAAAGCGAACTCATTGTTTATAGCGTGGCTTCTGCTTCTCCAATCAAGGATCGCCCCAACCTCGTGGCTGTCCATGACGCCCAAAATTCGAACTTGACCGTAAGGGCTGAAGCCGCCGTCCAGCATCGTCACAAATTGTGTGCATGCCAAAGGAACACGGACGATATAATTCTGGACACGGCAACTACACAAGCATGTACAGATGCGGGTGGGGTGATGGGTGAGTACCTTTAGCGGTGAATAGTAGTATAAGTTATTAACAAGATTACAGAGACCCTCACCCGTCAAAGTGGCATCGCCGGCGTTACATATGGTGGAGTCTATGTGAGTATATCATCGTCTTCCGAGAAAAAAGCATCTAACATGTGTTATAGTGTAAACCATCGAAGGTGCCATGGTTCGGTGGAAAAAGATTCACTGATCATTGCCGAGACCACGGCGCCGGCGATGCGACCTGCCCTTGGAAAGCATGAGATATTCTAGTCCCGTGCTCCCATGATGTTCAGCGGTCGGGAAGGGTTGAGATTCGTGAAGCTTTCTGGTAAAGCCGAGGGGTCGGGGAATTAAGTAGTTGTATATTTTTCCGAATCCAACATCCCCTATTCTTATTGCTCACTCCAATCTGCGCGCCCCAATCATGAATTTTCCTCAAAAAAAAAGACGATTCTGATGAACATTGCACGTGCTCACCGGTGGGCCACAGACCGATTTTGAATAACAGACTTTCAACTCACTAAAAACTACGGCCCAACTTTATTTGAGCTAGTTCTACCAGCTCACAATCGCCTCTGCTGGCGATGATTAGGGTAATGATATTGGTATGTTAATCAAGTGGGCAATCATTACTACAGCTGGACGTTTATTACTATTTTCCAGATTCAGGATGCTCTTCTGGTATGATGAGGCCAATCATCCGCAGCCCGGGCCCGGGATTCATCTCGCCAAACTTTTGCAATTTATTACTTCTGAGCTTCGCGGGAACCCCACAAAGATTTACGCCCGAAAGAGCCTTACCGCAGTGGAATATCTGGGGTTCTTACGTCCATAACAACTCTGACTTAAATCGGAGCCAAGGCCAATTAAATCCCGTTGTCTCTTATCATATCAAACAGGATGTTCAAGTCCTTGTCGTTCACTCTTCTCCGTCACTTTCTTTCCAGAGCTTGCCACCTTTGACAATGGCAATTCTCAGCACACTCGTTTGTAGATCGCTGCTTGCAGTGTCCACGCTCATTTTAGGGGCGCAAGCAGCTGTTATTGATAGGTGAATTGTTATCCTTGCCACCATCAAGATTTATCTGACTCTTTTTGATGAAGCTCCGTCCAGCATGCTGAAAGCTACGAGTACATTATTGTTGGATCAGGCGCGGGGGGAGGTACACTGGCCGCAAGGCTGGCATTGAACGGCAAAAAAGTACTGCTCATCGAGGCCGGCGATGATCAAGGAGAGTCCTTGGCATACCAGGTGCCCGTTTTCCATGCCCATGCAACAGAGGATCCTGCCATGAGTTGGGACTTCTACGTAAACCACTATACAGACGATGCGCGCGCCAAGACCGATTCAAAATTGTACGGCCCGGTATCTGGAGTTGATAGACAGATTCTAATGGCTTCTTTAGTACGTGGCAACACTCTGATGGAAAACTATCGCATGGGAAGCAGAATCCGGGAGGAGCTAAGGAGAAGGGAATCGTAAGTCGAGATTGTAACGACATTAGCATATTCTGAAGCTCATCACCGAAATCAGTTGTATCCAAGGACGGGGACGTTGGGAGGCTGTACGGCACACAATGCCATGGTAAACGTAAGTTGAGACTGCGACTCTAGCTTGCATGCTCTGATGCTAATGATTCAGCCAGGTATATCCCCATGCGTCAGACTGGACGAACATAGTCAATTTGACAGGCGATGCCACATGGAGCCCAGCCAATATGCGCAAAATCTGGGAGAAAATGGAGCGAGCCGATTACATCGACGCCAAAGATGCCAAAAACTCTGTCGGACACGGTCAGAAAGGATGGCTGGCTGTTAGTGTTGCGGACAATGCTTTGGCGGCCGCCGATATAACACTCACCAACATGGGTGTTGAGACTGCAAATTTTATGTCCCAATTTAATAACGTCACCGGAGAGGAGAATCTTAATCAGTAAGGATCCTTGTGTCGATTTGGAGTTGGCAACTGACAGAAGCTGCGGGGTTCTAACTGGAGACTTGAACTCGGTAGGGCACAAAAGGTCTTTCCAAAAATCGACGTTGCTGAGACAACATAGGCTGAACCGAAACGCGATGCCTCCGAGGGCGTATGGAAGATTCCTCTTGCTTCAAATAAGGGAAAGAGGGCCGGATCGCGCGATGCCATTATGGCCGTTCTTAACTCCAAAGATTCCAATGGCAACCCATATCCTTTGACCCTCGCTATGAATACCTTCGTGACCAAGGTGCTCTTTGCTCCAAACAAGGCTGGCGCAAAGCCTGTAGCGACAGGTGTGGAATTCATGAAAGGAAAGAGTATTTACCGCGCCGACCGTCGTGCCAAAGGGGACACCAAGTTACCATTGGAAACGGTGACAGCCAAAGAGGTCATCATTTCCGGTGGTGCTTTCAACACGCCTCAGATCTTGAAATTGAGCGGTATTGGACCCAAGGCTGAATTGGAAAAGTTCAAGATTCCGGTGGTGAAAGATCTGCCTGGCGTGGGAACCAACCTCCAGGATCACTTTGAAATTGGTGTGACCCATGAAATGAAAGATCCCGCTGGCGGCTTCTCGGTTGTCAGCACCTGTAAATTTGGTCTCAATGGCACCAGCAGTGACGGCAAAGGGGATGCGTGTGTAAGTGATTGGAGAAAGGGTGTCGACCCAGGTATGACCCGCAACTGTTCGCATCAGAATCATCTTGCTAACGTATCATATCAGCCGGGGTGCCAGCAGTTTACGGGCAATCAAACGGTTTTGTCTACGGAATCATCAAGAAGTCATCTGTCGCCCATGAGGATATTGTCTACGGGAACGACCCGGATCTGCTCATGTTTGGCGGCATTGCAAACTTTCGTGGTTATTATCCAACGTATGTTTTCCACTGTTCCTCTGTCATACTTGGCCAAGATTGACCACTCGCAGGTATGCCCAGGACGTGTACAAACATAACACGTGGACTTGGGTGGTTCTCAAAGCACACTCCGCTAATCGCGCAGGAACTGTGGAGCTGAGGTCCGCGGATCCAAGGGATACGCCAATTATAAACATGCGTTACTTCGATACTGGCTCCACAAAGAACGGCGAAGATAGACGCGATTTGACCGCGATGGCTGAGGCGGTCGAGATTGGTCGCCAGATTTCTGTAAAAGTTATGGATCCGACTACCAATACGTCCATCTTCACCGAGGTCCTTCCAGGCGCTGACAAGAAGAAGGGAAGTAAAGAGTTAGAAGATCATATCAAGGCCGAGTCATGGAGCCATCATGCTTCGTGCACGGTACCGATTGGAGCCGATAACGATCCGATGGCCGTTCTGGACAGCAAATTCCGCGTGAGAGGGGTCGAGGGTTTGAGGGTTGTGGATGCAAGTGTGTTTCCACGCATACCGGGTTATTTCATTGCGCTGCCTACTTACATGGTTGGAGAGAAGGTATGCGTATTTCAATATTCTATTCGTTTTACCTTATGTTGGGCTTGCTAATCTTTGTCCAGGCGGCCGAGGCGATGCTGAACGAGAAATAGAGATGCCAGTATGATATCGCGAACACAGACTTTTTACCCGGCGCTTTAGAATATGCTATTACTGTGAAGTAAGTTCCCGCTTTAAGAGGGAGGGAAAGACTGTCGCCTAATTGAAGCGGGGTGTCTGCTGACGTGTGTGGCCATGCTATACTGTGGTAGAATGGGTATTAAACGTTAATCCGCACCCCCCTGTCGCCCCCCTCGTCAAATCATACACAACAAGCTACAAGTATACAAAAATTTGGTTCTTTCGAAAGAGAAAGAAGAGGCGAAGAGTATACAAAAGATCCGAAGAAAAAATATTTAGTTTTCGCGAAGAGACGAAAGAAAGACGACCTCGCGCACTGACCTGGGCCGGGGTGACAATTAACGTTTAAAACCCATTCTACCACAGTACAACGCAGTACCTCACCGTATTCGTAGTTCCCCGGAATCTTGTCCCATCTGTCAACTCTGTCGCCAGCGACGTGATCAGCTTCGGTGTCATGTTTTTGGAGACCGCATCCTTCCGCGCAACGTAGCCTTTCAAAGTTGTGAGGACCATAATCCGCCCACAGCTGCACAGCACTTACTCACTATCCATCGAGCAGATGAAGTCTGTCCTGTGCCTTTCTGTCAGCCAATATGGAGCGAACTACGCTAGTGGAATGTTAAGAGTACAATTGTCCGTTAGAAGCGAGCAGACACGGCGTGCCCAAGGGTAAAAGAAAGGGAGGGATCGTGGTCAGCAGAACAATCGGAATCGAACTATACTCTTCCACATCATTCGTCCACAAGACAAGTAGAACCCAGGATTACAAGTCGCTTATGGCACTAAAGTATCACGCACCTTCAGAAGCGAAGGCATGCGCACAATCTCAGTTTTGGCTTCCATGGTGTCTGCTGGAGGTTATGATAGAAACGCGGCGATGAGGATATTGAGGACATCGAGGACGACGCTTGAAAGAAACAATTCGTGGAGTACTCTTGATTTGAGCGGAGAGCAGCGATAGCCAACAGCGATGACTGAAAACTGGAGGCAGAGACGACTTGAGATGTAAGAGAGACGATGGTTGGGACGAAGAACGCGTTGAGCAAAAGGAAAAAGTGCACGTGAATGACGCATTCTGACAAATCTTCGAGTCATCAATTATAACGGCAAAACTACCGTATTCTATTCTAGGACCGCAACACCTCTGACTATGTCTGCTGAGATTCAAAATCACACTAAGGCTAATCGATCAGGTGTTCTCTGCGATTTCAACCTCCGTATTGAGATTGCCAGAATCTTCAAAAGGAAGAATTTTGAGTCGCGTCTTTCCTGATATTTTGAGGGTGCTTAAGCGTTCGTCCAATCAATATGGGTTTCTATATCACCAACACCCCTGTAGCAAATAAAAGTACCATATCATGTAGAAGGCCTTGTCCGCCAATTTATCCGATTTAATCTGTCAACAGCTCTTCCGTATTCTAGTCCCGCTCGCGCACTCGATAGAAGCTCGGTCCGTCAGAAAGTGCAATGTACACCGTGGCTGGCAAGCAGCTACTAATAACAAGAGGGGCTACTAGAACAATAGGTTCTCGAGCAGACTTTGCTCCCATCCGTCTTCAAGAACGACCTCAATCATGCTCGGACTCCTTTCCGCCTACCTTTCCTATCTGGTCCTCCTCGCCCACGCCACAGCAACTGATCTTCCACCTCCTGCAGCTTTGACCGGAACGTCCTCGACAGGCCATGCCTTCGCGATCCGGAAACAGAATGCTTCCCTATGCGATGCCGGTTCTACGCAATGGACGGGTACAGTCAAAGTTTCTCCGGAGAAAAGCATCCTCTTTTGTGCGTCTGATTATCTGAGGTCCTGTATCGTAAGCTAAGACTTGGTCCAGGGTTCTTCGAGAGCCGCAACAATCCTTCTGCAGATCCGTTGATATTATGGTTGAGTGGTGGTCCAGCAGCCTCATCCATGATGGGCCTGTTTGCTGAAGTTGGACCATGTACTACTGATGGAACGACAACGAAGAGGCGAGGTCCGAGTTGGTCAAACAAGGCCAATTTGCTCTTTGTAGAGTACGATTCTCTGTTTGACATCAAGTGAAGACTACTGACCAGGTGTGTTTGAAAGTCAACCCGCAGGAACAGGCTTCTCTACTGTCACGCGAGCTTCAGCGGCTCCAACAACTCTCGCAGCCGCATCTCAAGATATGAACACCTTCCTGCACGTGTTCCAAACCTCGATATTTCCATCTCTTTCGACAAAATCCTTCCATTTCGGAGGTGAATCATTCGCTGGACGTTACATTCCCGCCTTCGCAAAGTACATTTCCGGCAAGCAGAAATCCAAAGCTCCAGATGCTGTACCTGCAAAGATCGAATCTCTTGTATTGATCAATGCTGTGATTGACCAACTTCAAAACACTTTGGGCCAAGTGGATCACTTCTGCTCTGCGCGGCCTGGCGAAAATGGCTTCGGTACCGGATTCAACGCGAGTGCTTGTGCAGCAATGAGAAGAGGCATACCGGAATGCGAAAGACAAGACCAGTCGTGTCGCGACACGAACAACCTCAATAATTGTAGACGTGCCTACACAACCTGCGAAGATGGAATCGGCAAATATTTTCAGAACGATGTGGGACCAGGGGGTCGTAACCCTTATGATGGTGAGTCAATCTAAATTTTCTGAAAATAATTGGCTCAATGAATGTGATAGACCGACTCAAATGCACAACACCACCTGCCTGTCGTGCTAAGAGCTACGACCAATTAGTCAAATACTGCAATCTGCCCTCCGTCCAGAGTCAGCTAGGTTTCAGCACTCCAACAAAGTTTCAGGGAATCAACTTTGAACTGAATTCTCGATGGTCTGCAGCTGGGGACCCGTTGCTACCTGCCACAAAGGACCTAGGCTACCTTTTGGACGAAACGAGTATCAAGGTTTTATTCATCAACGGAAATAATGATGTCGTTGTGTGAGTTCAAACTCTCATATTTCTAATGCTTGAACGAGATCTGACAACAGAATCTCAGAAACACTCCAGGTCAGATTCGAGCGCTTGATGCTTTAGTATGGTCGCAGCAATCTCGATATCGACAGGAGCAGTTCAAACCATGGGGTTTCTCCGCACCAGGGGGACAAGCAAAGAAAAGCGGTATGGCGAAAGGCGTCGACCGTCTTAGGCTAGTCACGGTAGATAATGCCGGTCACGATGCTCCAAGTAGCCAACCAGAAGCTTGTCTTGCAGTATTGAACAGTTGGCTGGGAAACAACGTGCTGGAACTTTCCAAAATGCGGGTACAACTCGAGACACCCCAAAGACAGCATGATTATGGTGCGAGTGCCGCTGGGTCTTTTGGAGACCCTTCACAACCTTGATTCATAGAAATTCTAGGTTCTGGTCCCTAGATGGGGGTGGGTTGTTGAATGTCTAGTCGCAGATTTGAGGACTCGGTTCATTTGACCATGTAAATACATAATACATATAACCAAACGTCCAGGACCACTTCCGCCCAAGGAAACAAGACTTGTCCTTACCAACCACTATGTCTTAATAGAAATGGGCCGTTCCATGAACCCGGACGAAACGTACTATGCTACTTCATGTCTAACGTAGTGGCAGAATTGGTCGATTGGTGGTCTCGATGAGTGGTAATGAGCGAGCACTACAAGATGGGCAGTGGGTCGAATGGAACGAAACAAGTATCTAGCATTGAATCGAAAGCTATGGCCTAAGAATTCATATATTCTTAGAGAGGATTATTCTGTCCGGCATTCAATGCAAACTGGCGGATGCCATCTCGCCAGGATTCGACTAGGAGATAATAGCGACCACTTGCGCGTCGTGTTCAAGGACTCGACCGTGTGCTTCGGGCCAAACTGGAAAGCAGGTTATGAACGCAACGGTCCTGAAATTGAGGCAGCAGAATTTGGACACAAGCAACTACTATTATCGGGTTCGCGAGGATTCAATGGTTCTGGGATCCGTTCGAGATCTTATTTGGGAGACCTTTTCAGGCATCCAGCTTCCCGACATCAGAATCAAGATAATTTTCAAAAGCCTTATTTGATATCTAGTCTGATAGACGTGTAGGCGAGAGCTACGCTAGTAAGATTTCGACCTGAGCTATATTTTCAGGAAACTCTGGCGTTGTAGCGTTTCACCCGCACGAGTATCTGATAAGGTTAACTCATATAGCTACCAAGATGGAAAAGTGATGTGGACACGTTCTTCACAATTGAAGGAAGGGTAAAAGGATAATTGAATCGACTTGCAGCGTTGATGGTGCAATCCCATGTCCATAAATGCCGCAATGCCTTCCTTATCATCTACACTCTTACTGTACATCTGCTCATAAGCCTAGCAGATGGAGCACCATTTCCCGGGCGATATGCTCAGTTGTGTCGAGTGCGCGTGTTTGTCCTGTGTCGAGTTGTGATGGTCTATACTGGTAGTCTCGGCGGTTGGGGGCACACGGTGCATGAGAGCAGGAGGTCGACGCGAGACTGGAACGGAGGAGAGGTAGGACAGTGGGAGGTGAGTGAATGCTGAAGTCTGGTGATGTTTATGAGTGCTCATCATTTGAACAGGAGAGGAAGACAGAGCGGTTGTATCTCCGCTAAATCCGCTGGCCCCCGCGCTGCCTTCCTCCACCTTCGCTGATGAACAACAGCAGCCACTTCAGCACATCACAATGCCAGCCATATCGCGTATGATAGACGCCTCGGATCCGCTACGCACAGCACAGCTGGTAGGCCTTACAGCTCTCGCATATCTTGCTGGTACGTCAAATATAATCTCCTGCTACTCGAGGTACAGCAACTTCATCGGCTCCTGATTGCTATCAGCCTCTACAACGGGAGATAGATATTGCTAAATCTCTGGCAAAACAGTCTCTACAAGTCTCCAGAAGCTTGTCGATATCTATCTCCGGGTAGTAGTAGAGTTTAAGAGCAAAGATCATACTAGGATTCCAGTCATTGACGCCGCTGTGGACGTCTCCTAAAACGAACGTGAGATGAAACATGGAGATTATTAAGATCTATAGGGACCTTGGGCTAAAACAGGAAAGATAATTGATACAACTCAACAGGACAAGAGGCTGCCACAGTGTACCTGCATACGCCTTCTCTACTCGAATCACCGGCGTGAGACCATTGTCCGTTCCAAACATGTCAGTCTCTACTAACATCGCCAGTCCTCTCCTCGCACGCCAATGGCTAAAGACCCATCTAAGAAGCCGCAGAATCGCCACTCCTATTAGCTTTACCCTCACTTTCCTGTTCGCCTACTTAACGTACAAGTCTAAGGCACCCAACAAGAAATACCTTCTCACGTCCACTCTGCTCCTGCTCTCACAGTTTCCCTACTCAGAATTGCTGCTCGGACCTTACAATCGCCGACTGTCTGCCAAAGCCAAATCCATGGCGACGACTGCGTTGGATGATGTTCAAGCTGAAGCGAACATGTCACCAGGAGATACGGTGCATGAGCTGGTTGATAGGTGGGCCAGTTTGTATCTGGGGAAGGCGTTGTTGATCTTTGGGGCTGGGGTTAGCGTTCTTTATGGGTTGGCGTAATTTGTGTATATCTGATCACAATCCAGTATGCTATACAAACCCCACGTCATCCCATTCAACATCTATCAGAGGAGCAGTCCCGTCAAATAGCCGTCTTGACTCAACTTTGAGCCATCAAGTGCTGTGTTAGCGTTGTTCTGATCGTCTCCTTCATCGCTGCTTAGACCAAACAACCCTACAGCTACAAGCCCAACCGATGTTGATTTCGAAGCCCGTTGGCGATCAACGACATCTCGTATATCGGCATCAAAGTTCTTTGTATCTTCGAGGCTCACGAAAGCCTGCATGGTCTTGGACAGCATGATGAGAAGCTCTTTGGCTTCGCTCTTTGTGTCCGCGAATGTGCAAAGCCGAATCAACAAATGAGCGGTGAGACTGTACTAGTTCCATATTAGGTCTTCCAGACGTTGGATTATGTCGATGTCTCCAGGTCGAATGCGAAGTGCCTTTGAGGTGCTGCCTGTGGCCCTGGTTGGTTGATGGAGCTCATAGTCGTCCTGAGAGTCTATGACCTTGGTGCCCGTACAAGGCGGAGCAGTATATTCTTTCATAGATACAAGCCCATCTGGTGGAACACCGCCACGATGTCGGTTGGTGAACTGGTTTTTGAACCCTCCAGGAACCGTGTGATTTCATTTCTAACCTGACGTGTCGCGTTGTCTCTCGAAACCGGGGAATCCAGAAAGGAAAATCACATGCTCCATATTAACCGACTTTCTTCCGTCGGCACTCATCACAGGCTCGCGATAGTTCTACCTGTGATCGTTGCTCGGCCACGTCCACGGCGATGTCCTCGTTAGCTAATTAGGCAGCTGCTTGCTGATAGTTGGACTGGATATCATGTGGTTACGATCTCACCATTCTCGATTAAGTGCCTGATCGTGGACCTAAGCCGCATCGTACGTGTACATATATGAGGTATGGATGTTGTTCTGCTGTTCTGGACTGGTACGGTTCGTGCCGCTGTCGGTGAATGGTTGATTGTTGCTCTCCGCCATTTTTGGAGAAATAATCAGCGGTAGTGCGTGTCTGTACGCTTCCTTGCAAAGGATAAGATTGGATCATTTCTACAAACAACGATGGAGTCAATAATTTGTGCAAGGAATTGGTGGCTCCGGGAAGTCAGCACGTCTCAAGCTATGTCGACGTGCGTTGCGCGCTATCTTATATCAACGAACGCCTGATCCGAGCGGTTCAAAGGTTGTCCGTCGAGACGTGAGCTGTAGGTATGTGGAGAGTGTGTGGAGAGGTAAATCTTGAAGCGGTCGACCAAATATTCGCGCTTGGACTGGATCCTTCCGCACCCTGAAGCTAACAGCTTTCGTCTTCCATACACGAACATACAGGCAGTCAATATCTCTGAGTTTGGGCAACAGTCGTTGATCATAGTAAGTTGGCACATGTTTGCGGACAATTTGAGTTGCGGGATGAGGTCAAGCCTGGCATTCGGCAATAAATTCAGCTCAACGGCCCGGTTTCTTCAGCAGTCAATGTGTCAAATGTCACAGCATGACTAGCAGTTATAGCACTGCAGATCTTAAGCATCATCAAGGTTGAAGAGGTGGACAATCCTAGGGAGTTTCGGTAATTCGAACATGATAAAAGGCGAATCGTCAATACCGATGGACAAATCTTGTTAGTTTCTGGGACCGAACACTTGAACGGGTCTTGTTCGCGAATGGTTGGCATTCTCCGTAAAGACTAGCTAAAACAAACAGAACATCAAGCAGCGACTACAGTTTAGTGAAAAGCTTCTTCGACATGGTTATGCGCTAATATCGTTGGTACTGTGTAGTTGCGATGATCACAGTCCCAGAGCTCTGGAATCAGGTATACTGGTATCTGTTTATGATCCGGCCCATTTTAGCAGAGCTCTTGACGAGATTCAGAGTCTTGAATGGAAACAGACGTGTTCGAAATCACTTCAGAGTCAAGCGAGACTTCAAACATGCTGAACTCGCAGACTCATACGCTTCAACCACCCTCGTTTGAGTTGCTACAACGGCGCCGGTTACGATGCAATTCCCTTTTCAACGCGATAACATGGTTTTGGTGTATCGTTCCCGGTGTCGACGTTGTGGATATGTACCTACTATGGTAGATCTACACAGTAGACGTTGCACGAGTTCATGTTAGCACAACGTCTTAGCCTCCACTCCACCGGTGGTTCCACTTGTCGATTTAAATGATAAGCGGCTCCTTCGCAACGCCATCGGTACGACCAATCAACAGGAATACATTGATTAATCGATTGCTTAGTCTGGGCGTGGCTCTTTTTGTTGGGAGTGACAGTGGTGTGTCTGTTAGGAGGTACAAGGTGGCAGGAGAATCGATGACACAGATTATCTGGGGGAACACGAGCACTATGACTGTGACTTAAGTGGAGATGAAACATGATTCTGGTCAGGCTTCTGTACCCTGGTTCGACGCGTTGAGTCCTCCGGCGCACGCTATGGAGTCGAGTGCGTGAGTGCCCACCGCCGGCGGAGCACCCACTGATTTTAATCTCCATCGTGCAACGGCCCAGGCGACCAGTAAGCCGAACGTCAATCTTTTCACTTTAGGGACTCGTGTTTCTTCTCGCCAAGAACTACAAAGTCAAGCCTTTGTAGAGATAAGTTTCCATAGAAATATATAATTAAGCCTTGGCCGGAATTAAAAGTTGGTGGATATTCATTTAGATTATTCTCTACATACAGGCTCACTTTCTTTTCTTGATGTTAGGAGAGCGTAAGGGATTACCATACTGAAAAGATTAGCGCAATCTGGTTGGTTGGAGTCGGTGGGCGCTCGGTAGGCGGTGGACCCTCCATAGTGCTCGCCCATACTCAGTCCGCGCAGTTCCAGTCGTATGGTGCAGCTTGTTGGCGAGATGGTCTCGCTCAAGCGGATTCGGTGCATAGTTGGGCGCTTGTAGGAGCTCGACTCTGCCTTACTTACTGGGAAGACGGAATTAGTATCGACAAGAGGACTGGGCATGAATTCGCTGCATCTTGAAACACCATGCGGGGGTGAATGGACATTGACGTGTGGGGATGTACTCTGTACATAGTAGTATATGTCCGAAGGCTGGGTGGCTTGGGTGCACAGCTCTCGACAACAGGGCAGGATCATGTACTGTATGAATAATAATGGTAGCCGGTGCCGGTGCAATACCAATCGGAAGCGGTCAATGATGATCGGAGACATCCGTCCCGAGGTCGACCTAAACGACTAGTTCTACTGTGTACTCTTAGGTACATAGCTGCGAAAGGTGGGGTCTTTAAACCGTATTTGTTCTAGACAACCTCTCTACCGCAAATTCTCTATTTGTATACAATACCTCCCTATTAAATAGTCGTATACCTATAAAACCGTATTATATTATATCCGCTTCTTCTACGGTTCTATTATATTACGTTAACCCTAGTAATAACGCTAATCTTATATTTCCGATTCCTCTATATTACCCCCTTAATTTCCGTATCGGAGATAAGGTAAACCGATTTATTATAGTTTATATTACCTACTATTTATTCTACCCTACCGAAATATTTCCGTAGAAAATCGGTATATATACTATATCTAAACGGTCTACTACGAGATACAACTCTTTATATCTACGGAAATCTAAGTATATAGACGTTAAATATATTACGTATCTACCTCGATCGATCTATAGGATAACGTTATAACGTACTACTATAGCGATACCGTTCTTACTATAAACGGGACTATAATTACCGAGTATTATAGATATTATAAGCTTAACAAATCGACCGGGTCGATTTATATAAGTACTAAGAGCTAATAGTATATAGACTCTATCTACCAAAATACCAACTTACTATCCGTACCCTCTTCGTAGTTAGAAGTTATAGCCTCCTAGTCCTTTAAAAGTATAACTACGTAGGCGACTAGTACTACTAGTCCTAGTACTTCCGAGTCCTTCTCTTAGTCCTAACCTACTAGTACTATTAGTTCCTTTCGCTCTACTACTAAGCCTAGTACTACGCCCGGTTCTAGCGCTATCCCTACTACCCCTACTAGTTGTTCTAGTACTAACCCTATTACGCCTAGTCCCGCGACTAACCCCTCTACGGTATTTAATACTACCGACGATAATCTAATCGACCCTTAACTTAGAGACGTTCGCGCTATACGCCTCTCTATCCTTAAGAATAATACTAATATTCCCGTTCGTCGTAAACGGAAGCGCGATAGTAATACCGCTATAGAAGGTTCTAATAGGGCCGACGAAGTATAGAGGCGTCTCGACTAAGGTATCTACTAGTATATTTTCCTCTACTATACCTAGGTTAGTTAGGAGTATATAGTATAAGAAGTAGTTAGCGAATTAGACCCTAATAATCTAGTCGTTAACGACGCCCGGTCTAAATTCTAAGACTATTATAAAAACTATAAGTATCGTACGATTATATAGATAGAGGTACGTTTATTCTTTTTAGAAGTAATCGACCGGGTCGAAGTAACTCCTAACTAAGTACTATTAGGAATACGTTACTAAGCTTATTAAGAAAGACCCTCTCCTTAAAGCCTAATCCGATCTAGCCGTCCTTATCCCGTACTTTATATACCGATTCTCTCTAGAGAACTTCCTTAATATTTAGATATATATATAAGGCTATATCGATATTACTAATTCTACCCCGCTTAGATAATTCTACTATAAATATAAGTAATACTATCTTCTAATATAATAGTAAACTACTATATCTAGCGCTTTACTAATAGCGTATCCCTATAGCTATCTTCTCGAACCTCGTAACCTAGTATAAACTCTACCTCGATAATAAGGGCTTAGTTTTAGAGTATACTAGTCGCTAAGATCTACTTAAATTTTATTACTATATATCGTACGCTCCTAGTTTAGAACACGTTTCGATAAAATAATTCTAGGAACTACCTCGGTTACTTCGCGAATATAGGAAGAAGCTACGGAAGACTCTAACCGACTATATTCGTAGTAGGTTTTTATCTATCGGAGAAGCCCCTCTACCCTTATAGTTAGGTACTAAATAATCTTAGAACCTAAATCTAGTCCTATCCTTTATTTATAATATATATAATATACTATACTAATATAGTATTATTTAGTAAAGTACTAATTATTATATAAATCCTCCTCTATCTTCTATAAGCGAAATTATCGACTAACCTTACTAATAATAGAGAATCGACTAGGTCGATTTTCGCTAACTAACCCCGGTAGTTAGGACTAACTTAATCTACTCGTTTTTATCTATCGTGTTATTAACTATCCCTCCGTTAGTTACGCTCTTCCGAAGGTAATATACTATTTACCTTTAGTCTTACTACCCTTCGATACTCTTCTCTACCTTTTCGAAATCGTTAAGTTCTTATCGTAGTTAGGACTTAAACTACGCTTAGTATATATATCCCCCTCTTACGAACTACCTTAAGATTATATCGGTAGAGATATTACTATAGGTATTAGTAATACGTATTAAGGAACCTTCCCCTTCCCCTTCCTATTTAGTTTCGGTATCCGCTTAAGATTCTTACGGAAATAGGCCTATTCCCTCTCTCCCTTCCCTATTAAGCTTCGCTTAGTCTATATCAACTTACGCGAATAGTATTCGTACTTATATTTTACCTATCTACCCTCCCTCTCTTCGTACTTCTATTTAGGCGTTAGACCCGTATTATCTTAATAGTACTTACCGTTATTATATTCTATAAATTCCTAAAGGCTACCTCTTAGTATATTAGGAGTAACCCGGTTATACTTTCGGTTTATAATAACCTCTACTCCGTTCTTAGGCATATCCGTCTAATATACCGTTAGAATCGACTAGGTCGATTTTAGTTAGCCGTATTTACTTATATATATTTTAATAACTCTTACTATACTATAAGCCTTTCGGGCCGTTAGCGTTTCTAAACGGCCCGAGGCCTCGATATCGGCCTTAATCTTCTTATTACTAGTAGGTACTAGCCCTTTCGTCCTAATAATCCGCCCTCTACTATCTACGACCTCGCTATACTCGTAGTCCTCCTCTCGCGCGTCTAGATATTTTATTCCTATAGTATCGGCTTCCTCTACGCTATATCGGTTAATAATATTATTAGACCTATCCTTCTTACCGATCGTTAGTATAGACCTTGATTTTCGCGGAGTACTTAGAGACTTACTCTTTATCTCTATCGGTATCTCGAGTCGATTTTTTTGGTTAGTAGATAAGACGTCCTACTGCTTATTCTTCCTTAAAAAAGTATTAATCGTAGCGCGCTTCTTATTATTTATATAGGTAGGGTATATATTAAGTTAGCCTCCTTCCCTACTTCTATCGACTAGGTCGTTTCCTAGCGTATCTTTAGTTAGATTATCGACCGTATCGGTTCCCGCCTATAGTACTATTCTAACCGGCGTATCGATATCTATACTATCGACTAGGTCGTTTCCTAGCGTATCTTTAGTTAGATTATCGACCGTATCGGTTCCCGCCTATAGTACTATTCTAACCGGCGTATCGATATCTATACTATCGACTAGGTCGTTTCCTAGCGTATCTTTAGTTAGATTATCGACCGTATCGGTTCCCGCCTATAGTACTATTCTAACCGGCGTATCGATATCTATACTATCGACTAGGTCGTTTCCTAGCGTATCTTTAGTTAGATTATCGACCGTATCGGTTCCCGCCTATAGTACTATTCTAACCGGCGTATCGATATCTATACTATCGACTAGGTCGTTTCCTAGCGTATCTTTAGTTAGATTATCGACCGTATCGGTTCCCGCCTATAGTACTATTCTAACCGGCGTATCGATATCTATACTATCGCTACCCTACTTAGCTAGAGTTTAAAGATCGTCTATATCGTCTATACGTTCGTCCCGTATCGCTTAAAGCTACGTATCGTCTTCTATATTACTAGTAAATAGTTCGGGATACTAAGGTTCCGAGCCTACGGTATTATTATTAGTATTCGCTAATCTATTTAACTCTATTCGTTTCTACTCCGCCCTTTTATCTACTAGCCGTTTCTTATCCGCCGCGCGCTTCGCTGCCGCTTTCTACGCTTTATTTAATTTTCCGGGAGTCTTTTCAGGCGCTATAATTAGTAGTAGAGTTAGAATATTATAATATAAAGTTAATATAGTATAACGGTATTATTAAATATAAGAGTACTAGTATATACTTAATTCTAACTCGTAGATTAGGCTAGTACTCTAGTAGGCTTAGTAAAGTTATACTAAACCTACTAGAGTACTAGCGCGCCGCTAGTAGCCCTATAACTTTACCTATAATTCCCGATTTAAACTTTACTTCGACTATAGCTACTCTTTAACTACTTCCTAATAATAGATAACTACTACTTATAGTATATTAGCTATAGACCTCCCCTTCCTATATCGCTAGGTAGAGTAGCTTAGCGCTAATTAATAGCCGTTAGAGAGTCTTAAGGACTTACTTAATAACTAATTAGCTTAATACTCCGATTATATCAAACCCGGGAAGTATCTTTTTAGTTAGTCGTTTAATTCTACTTATTATATTTAAGCTTTAATAATAGATAAGTATTAACTCTCTTAATTCTAGTCCGAAAACCTCCCCTCGTTAAAGAGCTAATTATTGGTATCAAAACCGAACTAGGAGATTTAGTAAAAGTAGTAGTCGCCGTTCTTAGTAATATAAGGCCTATATCTAATATCGAAATAAAGTCTCCTACTTTCGACCCGGTCGAAAAGTTAGTATTCGATACCGATAAGAAGCCTCTTACTTTCGATACGGTCGAAAGTATATATTAGGGCGACGAATAGATAATATAGTCCTAAGATTATTAGCCCCTATAACCCGCCGTACTAACGATAACTATCGATAACCTATACTAAAAGCGTACTAGACCTCGAATCTTACTAACTAAGGGTAACGCTAGCGACTTAGAACTAGGGCTAGAGTTAGATCTATTAGAACTAGAGTTAAAAGATCTAGATTTCGTCCCTAACGAGGATAATAATAATAATAAAGAGGAAGATAAGGAGGTAGGGCTCGGTATCGATTCCTCCTCCTTAGACGACTCCGAGTTTAAACCGCCTATATATCTAAAGGCCGATACTATTAGAGCTCTAGGACCTAAGACCTTAGTTATATTTCGAAGAGGTAGGCGACGAGAGCTAAGCGCGCGCTCTAAAGCTATTTAGGCTAAGTTCCGGTCTCTCTCTAGAAACTATATCGGCTCTACGCTAAGGTAGTATAGACCTAATTACGTCTATACTAGTACTTATATTTACCGTCTAGTTGATTACTTTAGGGACGAGTAGCTTGATTTTATATATAAGCTTAGTAAAGTCGATCCTATAGTCGTACTAGAAGACTTACTTATTAAACCTTATCTATAGCAACTAGTAGGCGCTAATAAGTTATTATACTTATCTAATAGTATATTTTGTAGTAGGATTCTAGCTAACCCTATAGGGCTCGGTAAGACTATCTACGTACTCCTTACGTTATATATACGGAAAGATAAACCCGGCATATCTCTAGTAGTAGTACTATCGGTTATTGTCTTAGCGTAGACGGACTCTATAGATAATATATTTAAACCTATA
>JEMP01000007.1:143760-171918 GCA_000738655.1 Venturia pyrina ICMP 11032
AGCGACTTAGAACTAGGGCTAGAGTTAGATCTATTAGAACTAAAGTCAAAAGATCTAGATTTCATCCCTAATAAGGATAATAATAATAATGATAATAAAGAGGAAGATAAGGAGGTAGGGCTTGGTATTAATTCCTCCTCCTTAGACGACTCTAAGTTTAAACCGCCTATATATCTAAAGGCCGATACTATTAGAGCTCTAGGACCTAAGACCTTAGTTATATTTCGAAGAGGTAGGCGACGAGAGCTAAGCGCGCGCTCTAAAGCTATTTAGGCTAAGTTCTAGTCTCTCTCTAGAAACTATATTAGCTCTACGCTAAGGTAGTATAGACCTAATTACGTCTATACTAGTACTTATATTTACCGTCTAGTTAATTACTTTAGGGACGAGTAGCTTGATTTTATATATAAGCTTAGTAAAGTCGATCCTATAGTCGTACTAGAAGACTTACTTATTAAACCTTATCTATAGCAACTAGTAGGCGCTAATAAGTTGTTATACTTATCTAATAGTATGTTTCGTAGTAGGATTCTAGCCGACCCTATAGGGCTCGGTAAGACTATCTACGTACTCCTTACGTTATACGTACGGAAAGATAAACCCGGTATATCTCTAGTAGTAGTACTATCGGTCGTTATCTTAGCGTAGACGGACTCTATAGATAATATATTTAAACCTATACGTATATATCGACCTAGTCGATTTTATACTAAACTAATTTCATATTATAGGGTAAGGGCCTTAGTTAGATCTATCTAACCGACCTAAGGACAACTACCTATAAGCTAAACGCCTTAGGTAAAGATATTATCGTATACTCTTATAAGTTTATATAGGCGGCCGGAAAGCGCCTCCTCGGTTAGATAGTATTAGTAGACGACTATAAATAGGCCGTCTAAGAGGCCCTACGCCGTGAATATATTATACTATCTAGATATATATCTACGTTAGAGTCGAAGTTCTAGATAGTAATAGGTATCCCCTTTAAGGTCCTCGTTCTAGATAAAGGATAGATAGTTAATAAAACTACTAGAAGTAAGTATAACGCTTTAAGACGGATTTATCGTAAGGCTACTTTCGTCCTCTCTAGAACCCCCGCCTATAATAAGTAGTACGACCTCTCCGGCGTCGTCGGATTCCTATACGGTTATCCTATAGATTCCTACGCTAAGGTACTACGTGCCTTTACGATTTATAACCGAGATAGAACTATATCGGGTAATTATATCGACCCGATTAAGATTCCTATACTCTAACGCTTTTTATAGGCGTTTTACTTCGCCCGCCTAACTATACTCCTTACTTTAAAAGGACGGAGGAGTTTTGTACTCTATTAAGATATTAATAGTATATAGGCTACTAAAGTCGTAAAGTTTATAGAAGCTTATCGAATAGCCGTTATTAGTAGCTAGAAGCGTAGGCCCGGTACTATAGACGAGAGTATTAGTATCGGTCTTACGTTACGGGCTTAGCTATAGAGTCTTTATCTAATATTAGATAATAAAAATAAGGCTAGTAACGAGGCTAGAGATAGATACCTTTCTAAAACCCGGTCCCCGATCGACCGGGTCGATAAACGGCTATTAAGTCTAGAGTCTAAAGACCTAGACTAGTTAGAAAAGAGCGAATCTAATAACTAGTCTATAAGTAAGACTAGTAAGGATAGACCTACTAATCGAGATATACGTATAGCCGAGGCGGCCGGGCTATAAGTAGGTATCTATAGCGAGCCCGAAGAAACTTAAAAACGTTAGGAATAGATCGATAAACTCTAGAAGGAAGGCGCTAAACTAATAAACGACTTGCCTCGTACTATATAGTTCGTATACCTTATCTCTCGGCTCCTAGACTATTCTACGTCTAATATACTAGTCTTCTTATAGTACTTAAAGTAGCTTAATATCCTCGAGGTACTTACCCGCCTTTACTTCCTACTTATAAAAGTCTTACGTCTAGATAGTACCGTAGGCTATAATAATCGACGTCGTAATACTACTCTCTTTAATACCGAGTCCGATATTACTTACATCTTCCTTATTACGGCCGGGGCGGGTAGCTTAGGCGTTAATCTATAGGGTAGAAATCGCGTCGTCCTCTATAATATTTAGTAGAATAAGAGCTAGGAGCTCTAGGCTATTTATCGTTACTTCCGTTAGGGGTAAAAGAAAGAGGTCTTCGTATTCTAATTATTCTTAGAAAATAGCGACATCGATCTAGAGATTATACGCTATTAGTAGAAGAAGGCGACCGATAACCTCCTTATTATAGGGCCTCTAACTAAGACCGATACTATACCCCCCTACGTTCCCGATATCAAGTTCGTAGACCTATTACCGCCTTACTACTTTAGCGAATTAGATCTAGCACTTTGTTAGCGTTATTAAGATAGAAGCTAAAGCGAATTTAGCTTAATCTAATACGTTAAATACTTCTTCAGCCCTATATACCCCTTCAAAGCCTATATAGGGTATATTGGTCTTACTACGCTTCTCCCTAAGGTACGTATTGCCTATACTACGTGTATTAGTACAGGTAAGGTTATAGGCGATACTTTATATAACGTTAGGGAAGGAAATCTTAAGACTACTACGGGGGATCGACCGGGTTGATTTATCTTAAGCGGTAAGTTAGTTCGAAGTATTTACTTATCCTAGGTCCTATAGCTAATCGTATTACGTAGACCTTCGCTCTACTAACGTATTATACGACGTCTATAGCGATAAAACGGAGTTAGGGTATTTAGAGTAGCTTCAATCGACCTAGTCGATTATATTAATAATATAGAGGCTAGTATATTATATTTAACATCTAAGTAATAGGCGGATCCTTAACAGGCTACTTCCCTAGTAGTATAGGGATTAAGTAAATATAGTACTTAGTATAAGGTTAGCCGTATAAACGTAAAGTACTAGCCTTAGTACTACTTTAGTTATTACGGTATCTCTATTAGTATAACTAGATTAGATTAATTGATCTACCTCTAGATATTTAGTAGTAGTAGTAAGTATAGGTATCTACTCTCGTCCTACTAAGTAATAACCCTATTAGACTCCCCTACCTACGGGAACTTGTATCGACCGGGTCGATTTCTACCCCATAATATATAATATCGAAAGTAGTATATATATTAGTACCTTTAACCTAGTACTAGTAGTATTCCTCCCTTCGCCTCTAACCCGAGCCGCCGTAGATAATATGCCTAATACTACGATTAGCCTCTTTAATTATACTAATAAACTCTTAAGCCTTAGCGGTTCCGAGACCGGTAAGAATCTCCTCTCCGATACTACCGCCGTTTATAAGCTTGTTTATAACGACCCTCTATATCTTAAACGTACTTAAAGCCGTTCTACTATCGGGTAATCTATTATTACGTACGTACTTAGCCGCCCTCTCGGTCGTAGGGAAATAGTCGGCGTAGAGAGTATTATCGCCCGCTATATAGATCTATAGACGGGCCTTAATATAGTTACTATAGAAGTTTACTAATATATTAGCTAACTCTTTATAGATTACGTATATATCTAGATCCTACTTAACTCGTATAGCGGAACTAAAGTAGGTAAGTAGAAGTACTTTAGCCTTATAGACTACGACTAGATCCTAAGGGTCCTATATTATAATATTAGATATAAGATACTAAGGAATATACGATAATCGACTAGGTCGATTCCTCTAGTTAACTAACTTAAGCTAAATCGCCGCGAATCCCTACCTTAAGGTCGCTATTATAAAAGACGTTAACGTTAAAGTTAGTAATATCTTCGACAAACCTAGGGACCTTTTTATTAATAAGGTACTTAATCGCTATTATTACGTCAACGCTATTAGTACGCTTTACCGTATATATTAGTATACTATCGGGTGATATATCGTGTACCTATAAGAGTACTAACCTCTATTATTAGCTTTAGCTCTATTTCGGTCTCATCTAAGACTCGGTTAATAACGATAGTGAAGTCTAGGCCGGAACTTACTAAATATACGTATTAGCGTAGAGCCGAATATAAGGAAGGGTAGAGCTACTTTTAGCTATAATAGTAGATATAAGGTTAGTAGAAAGTTATATAATATATAGTATTCGATGTTTAGGGGAGGGAGATATAGTATACTTATATATCTATCTCGACTAGTTACCTAGAGGGCCTATTACCCTGTTTCTAGTCTAGATCTTAGATCTTAGATCTAGGATCTAAGATCTAGGATCCTAGATCCTAGATCCTAGATCTAATCAACGATACATTCTATAGTTATTTCAAACGTAAGGAGATAGTCCTAACGATATATTATTCCTATAACTATAACTATAGTAAGGCCTAGACTCTGATCGTTTTAGCTAGAAAATATAAAGTAGATAAAGACGGCGAAGATATAGTTAGTAAGGATATAGTCGGCGAGGATACGGTCGAGGGTACGGTCGAGGATATAGTCGGGGTTAATTAGAGCGTACTCGGTTCTACTAAAGGTATAATTAAGTAGTTGGAGAATAAGGCGCGTCGGGCTTAGGTTAGTTAGGGTTAGGGTTCCTATTAGAGTATAGAGAAAAGACGACGGGATTTAGAAGTCTCTTAACTTTAGTAGTAGAAGAACGGCGGTATAAAACGTTAGAACTCGGCGGAGGGTAGGTTGATATTTATAGTAGCTCGGGTACTTACTATAAAGCTAGTATTAGTATATTTAGTTTATAGCTAGAAGCGACCCGGTCGTTTCTAGTTTAGAAGTACGATATATAATAATACGAATATTCTTATCGAGATACTTCTAAAAACGACCCGGTCGATATATACTAATACGAGGGCCGGGGCTACTAGTACTACTATAATAAATAATTTAAGTTAATAGACTCGGGTAGGATCGAGCTAGTATAATCGGCCTAAGTTAATAATTAATCTAGTACCTTAGGGTAATAAGTAGAAGTATACCCCCTTCCCTTACGGACTTCTACTTATCTTAGTCCTATACCCTCTACGTACTAATTACCTATAATAAATATACGATTATTACTCGTAACGACTACTTATAGATAGATAGTATCGATAGATACTTTCGACTTTTCTATAGGGTCCGAATCCCTACTTCCGAGTCCTCCGGCACCGAATACTAAGCGAGATGATACTACCGATACTAATACCAATTAGTCTATAGGCGCCGATAAGCTACGACTTCTAATAATACTTAAAGATGATATTTAAAAAGCGGCGCGAAAACACGAACATCGTACAAAGGATATTATAAAGGAGGTAGAATATCTCCGTAAGGAGAATATAATACTAAACGAAAGGATAAAGGAGTTAGAGTTACGTAATTCCTACTTCGAAGGTTAACTAATATATAATAAGAAAGAAGAAGAATTAGACGGGACGGAGTATAGTATATATCTTTAGCGCCTACGCGCGGATAGGTTTAAAGAGGGTTAGCGGAAGGATCGTAAGGCTTAGTATTCGGTAGTTAGTATACTAGCTCGGATAATTATATAGAGATACTCGGGATTTAAGAAGATAGATATTAGCGAGAAGCTTAGGGAGTTTAGGAAAGTATTACGGATATATAGTATTCGACCGTACCTAATTACTTTTAACGGGACTAGTAGGGAGTCGGTACCTACCCCTATAGACTTAGATAAAAGGAGGATATAGTATATATACGATAAAGAAGTAGACTTCCGCCTATTCCTAACTAAACCGCTAGAACCTTAGGAATAACAACGTTAGGAATACTAGTAATATTAGCTATTTATAGAGTAAGGTCCTACCCTTAGAATAGTCCTTTAACTAATTATCTATAATAGCCTCTTAATATAACCCTCCCTTCTATTTTCGACCGGGTCGATTATATAAAGGTTTTAATCGGATATCGTATTATAGTAAAGTTAAAACTCCGTCTAGCTATTTATTTACGGTAGCCTTTATCGTCCCCTTTTTAGCCGTCTTCTTATTACTCTTATTCTCTCCTCCTATAGTACTAGATCTAGTCTTAATATTATCCGGTACTACTTACGTAGCGATAGCGGGTTAAGTAAGATCTAGTATACTAAGGGTACGGTAGAGCTATATATCGTCGCCTATTATATCTTATAGCCTCGGCCTTAGTATACCCTATAGACCTTCGACGGTCTCGTCCGTTACTATCTTACTCGAGTCGATATTAGACGGGTCTAACTCGGAGCCGAAGACTTCGCCTTCTCTCTTCGCGTCCTCCTCTACTATCCTATTAAGTACGGATTTCGCCTATTCTATAGAGGGTTAGTCTAATTATACTACTAATCTAGAGGGGGTAATATACCTATTATCTCGTTATTAGTCTAGAACTTAACCGGAATCTAAGTCGGAGCCTAGATCGGGGGACGGCTCTATACGTTATCGGTAAGGTTAGGGACGCTAGTATAGACTATTATAACTAGAGATATATAGAGTTATCGCCCTAATATACTAATAGTATCTTTATCCTTCTCTTCTAACGTAGAACGTAAAGCACGGGCTTGCCTTACGATTACGTTAGAAAAGGGCGAATCGACCCTATCGATTTAGGTATTACCGGTATATAGAGCGTATACGTTCTTAAGAATTAGTTCGTAGCTAATATCGAGGAGTACCTTTAATACGTCCTCCCTCTTCCCTTTTATCTTCTTCGTAAGGCGCCCCTTCGCCGATTTCCCGTCCCCTACGTATATAGATATCAACTCCCTAACTCTTACTTATAGTTCGGTAAGTTTAGTAGGCTCGATACTATTACCTATCTTAAAAAACTAGCCGATAATATTAGAGTTTCGCGATATATTAAGGATCGTTATATATATACTATTAAATATATAAGTAAGTACTTACTTAGGAACTAAAGGGAGTAGAGAAGAAGTTACGACTAGTAATATTATAAGTATTAGAATATAAGCCGGGTTATCCTAACGGCCCGTACGAGAAGTTACGGTACCCCGCTAGCGGCCCGCGGTACTACCTTAGGACGCTAGAGTTACTCCTAGTACTAGAGAGATATTAGTCGTAACTATATTAACTATATTCGAACTTTTATCTCCCGGTATAAAATATAACTATTAATTCCCCTCTTCGAATAACTAAGTTATAGCGGCCGCTTTAGGTTCTCGTAGCCTAACTACCGCAATTAACGAGCTAATCGGTATTAAAGAATTCGCCTTTACTCTTAAAGGTTAGGCGATAGAGATCCCTAATACGGGTATCTTTTAAGCTTATTACTAAGACCCGATAGGCTATTTAAAGATTAAGGCCGCTCGTTACTCTTCTATAAAATTAGTAAGCGTAGTCGTATAACCCGATTATAAGTTTAGAGACTTACTCGAAATAATATAAGCCGAAATCGACGCGGTCGATATAGATACCTTTATCGTTATAGGTCTAACTATCTACCCTAAATAATACGAAATAGACTAAGACGAGAAGGGTCCTAGTATAAATAAGTCTAGAATAGTAGGGACCGTTATACTAGAGAAGGACGCGATTATTATACTAGATAAAGCGCGTTATAATAGTCTCCTACTTATCGTTATTACTAAGACGCGAAATGCTACTAGTAAGGATAGAGACTCTTAGACGAAGTATAGTATACTAATACTATCCGATAAAGCCTCTAACGGAGGCCTATGCGTCGTATATAACATCGGCGGCGTAAGAGTATACTTTCTCGATATATATAGAGTATATATATAGGTAGTAATAAAGGACCGTAAAGTAAACTAGGGTCTCGCGGTAACTAAGGTAGCAACCGAGACGAATAGTATCGTAAACAATACGAGAGAGGAGTTATTTAGGCGTAGCCGGGACCTAACGACTCTAGTTATAGATACTACTATATCTCTCGCGAACGAAGTCCTTATACTTACCGCGGGCTATAAGTTATTAGGCGAGTAGTAGTACTTACTTCGTCTAAAGTAGATACTCGACTTAATCGATACGGACTAAAATATAAATAAGCCTATCTAACGCACCCTCGCTACTATTACCGAAGGAGAGGAAATTATAGATATTAACCTTATTAAAGAGACTAACTTTATAGGTAATATATTAACTAAAGTTACTAGTCGGTAGCCGAAAGAGGCGTTATCTTATAACGTAGACGAGGGTAAGATTAAGGCGTTAGTAACTAGCCTAAAACTTCTTACTATCGACGGAAAACTATAGGATGTTATACTATACTTAATAAAGAACGTAGTAATAGAGTTCTACTTCTAGCTAGATAAATAGTCTTTAAATAGCCTATAGAGTAATACTAACCTATTATCTAATAAGGAGGAAGTCGAAAAGCGGGAAGAAATAACTAAGTAACTAGTACTCGACGCTATATAGACTTCGAAGAGGTATACGACCTACTTATCCGTACTACTACCGGAAACGACCCGGTCGATTAGTAGCGACAAATACGATACTTTAATATTTATTATCGCTATTAGTATACGTATTATAGAGATTATTAAGGTATCGGTATAATTTCGCGAGGATATATTAGATAGTACCGGTAATTAGACCTCGACGGAGCCCCCTTCTTAGGCCTTCTAGAACTTTAGGCGATCGATAGACTTCGATAAGGCGAAACTATACTTCCTCTAGGGATATAGATAGTTCGGAATATAGGCTCTATCGAAGGATAGCAACTATATAGTAATATTAAATAAGTTAAACGATATCCTAATATACGCGATTACTAATAATAGTTCTAAGGAGTAGTACGCTACTAACTTAAGGTTCGGTGTAGTTACGAGGTAGACGATTGCGGCTAGGTATATATAATACTACTAGGTAGTACTAAGGAAGGGTAGAATAATAGTCGCGATATTATAGTAGCGTCTTTACTAATTTATACGTACTACCTACCTTAGGTTTATTAGGGCGGGGCGATCGACCTAGTCGATTTAACGAAACGAGTATAGTACCCTAAGTATACTAGTATATATAACTAGTAATCTATTCGATACTAGGTCTTAAGTACTAACTTATAATCCTACGGAGGCGCTTACTACTCTTAACTTAATCCTAATACTATAGTAGTCTTTCGTCTACTAATACTACTATAGCCTTAGAACCTAGACACTCGAGAACGGAAGGCGCTATAAAGGAATATTTACTAGTACTAGTACTATATTATATCTTCTAATTTACTATATACGTAATACTAGCAAATTGCGTTTCCTCCCTTATTATATACTACTAATCGATTTATAAGGATACTATATACGCACTCTGTACTCCTACCTCGATATAGCGAAACACCGCTATATAAAACCGCTATCGTCGAAACGGAGGCGTATAAGGATACTTACCGGAGAAGGCGCTAGTCTATCTCTCCTAAAATAAACGAATAGTCTCTTTAATAAGCTTAGTAATAATACCGGTAGCCGTTTAGACGATAGCGATACGATACTAGGAGAAATAGAGGTTAGTTAATAATAACTAGATACTACGTATTTAGATTACTAATAATACTAGATCGAACCTTATATAATCGACCCGGTCGATATTCTACTCTTAGATAATACTACTACTACTATTAGAGCGTACTTAAACGACCCGGTCGATTTCGGGCTCGATACTAGAATCGCTACTACTATATCAATACAGCTAGACGAGCCTCCGGATTTAGCAGAAATACGGGATATAGAATAAGAAGAGGCTAATTTTTAACTAGATACTATACGTTACTAAGTATCGAACTCTCCTTATTATCTACGTTAACTAACGTAATAACGAGTAAGACTAAAATAGACGAGTAGCTCGATAATAATCCGCTACTCCCTCTACTACCCGCCGAAAGCGATACTATTATCGAGTATTCTTTAATAATCGACGTAGTCGATTTTATCGCCGAAGACGAATTAAATAGTAGTAGTAGTATAACGCCGGTTACTACTAATAATATACCCCCGCTAACGCTCCCTACGATACTCTCCTAGATACTCGATACCGATTCTAGCCCTATACTATAATACCGGAACTATCGAATACCGTCTAGGTTTATCTTAGTATTTAGACTATAGTATAAGGTAACGAGGGTTATACGATCGTACTATACGAGTCTAAGGGAGGTCCTACTCCTATTAGAGCCGAATAGTAATATCGTAGGCCTTCTAGATACCCTTAATACTCTCTATTCTATAACACGAGCAGTAATCCCTTATATCGAGCTACGAAAGAAGATAATCCTAGTAGACGCGGCGAAGCAACCTACTAAAAGTAGTAAGGCGAAGTCTAACCCTACTAAGGTAACGGTAGACCTATACTTCTTTAACCCTATCCCCCTTATCTATAGACTACTACTCTTATCCTATCGGAATAAGATATACTTCGGGATAGCCTACTTTATAGATAAGCCGTATAAGTTGTAGTACGGAGCGGGTTAGTAGTTATCTATAAGGACTACGTTAGGTAAGTTTACCCGATACGGTAATAGTAGCCCTATATTCCTATCGGACTTTATTCTTTAGTATTACTACGAAACGGATTATAAATATCGATTATTACCCCTAGGTTATATAGGTCGAGTATACGGGGTCGCTAAGGACTATCGTACTAACCTAAAATATAAACGACGAGATAATCTAATAGTAATTCTAGTACGTATAGTATCGAATTAACTGTCTATCCCTATATCTTTAACCGTTTTTACGAACTAAGAAGGAGCGCGTAACGGCGAATTATTCCTATAGGAGGATCGTAGTAGTATTATCCTTAAAGAAGATATTATTAGGCGGTTAGACTACGATATCTTCCTTAACTATAGCTATAAAAGCACGATACTAGGTATAAGGGTATACGAATCTTATTAAGGTAAACGGTTTATTAGGCGGATATATAACCTATCGACTAATACGTTACTACCGCTCCTTCAATCTACCCTACTCCGAGCGGAGTTAGAGTTAAGGGTATTCGGTAGATAGTATTTCGTAGAAGCGTTAAAACAAAGGATATTATCCCTACTACTACTTATATATATCGACGCGTTTAGTCTATATCGGAATATATATAGATCGCTAACCGGGTACTACCTATTCTAAGGTTATATATCGGTAAGGGAGAGGGCGCGAAAGGAGAATATTATAACGCTTACTCTAGCCCTATATAGTAGTAAGATAATCGATATAGTCGATTCTATTATACCCTTCTTCTAATAACTCGATAGGGGTATAGATATAGATATTAACGGTAAGCGTCGCCGGGTATTCGTATTTACCTTTATATTTATCGGCGATATACCGGTATAGTAATCAGCGTCGGGTTTTCTCGTACCGTCGGCGAATATAAGTTATAGATTCTATAGCGCGGAAAAATCGGAGAGAGGTAATGTTTCCTTATACTTACGGAGCCGATACTATCACTATATCGATATACTACGTAAGAGGGAGTATATATAATCGCTAAAGGTCTTAGTATATAGGAAGGCGTTCTTACGCTAAACGGGTTTAATAGAGGAGCCGATATACCTTAGTAAGTTCTTACCTATACTAGATATTATCTAGACGCGCCTAGGGGATACTACCTATTCCGAATACGGTAGTATATTAAAGTAACTATACCTACTAATTAAAGATATAATCCTAACTTCTAGCGCTCTTTCTGAATATACTAAGGAGCTAAGTAGTTTCCCTTTCCCTCCTTAATAGGGCCGCTTATAGTCGCCGGTATTCTATATTAAAAGCTATATACTTCAACAACACGCCCGTTAGTCAATTATCGCGCCTTATATATTCCGCTACTAGCTAAGACTAAAGTATATAAGGCCCGTATTTACGACTTTATTAATATAACTCTATAAGGATAATACCGAACTACGCGAATATACGGCGGCGGACTTAGTTATAGTATACCTTATTACGGTTACTCGGTCTAACTTATTACTTATAGGGAAAGGAGAGCGAGAAGGGAACCTTATAGATATAATAAGTATAATTCGACGTAGTCGATCTTTATAGTTGAGATTATATAAGGCTACGGCTATTACTACGAGATACGGAACGAGGAGTAGATCTACGACCCCTATAGCTTCGCCTATAGCTACTAGTACTTAATTAGGCTTCGGCGGTAGTAGTAAGGTCGCTTTACTCTAATATAAGAAGGATTCGATACGGCCGAATATATATACTAGTTTTTACTACCTATACGTTTTTCGGGAGTATAGCTTACCGGTTAATGTATATACTCTCGGAGGTAAATAGAAACATAGGTACGTTAGACGCTATATATATAACCGATATTAATAATTATAGGGACTTTAAGAACCTAATCTATAGTACGAACTATAGGGCCCCTAAGAAGGACCTCCTTATAATAGAGTCCTTTCTTCTAGGTTTAAGGTTAGTTAGGACGGGTACCTATAATAGTAAGGACGCGAATATAGCGAACGAACTTATAATAATTAAGAGATAAAGTCCTTTCTTATTAGTTTTACTAGGTTTACGAGACGGAGCGGGAGAGTAAGGCGACCGGGTCGATTCGTACCCTATTATTTATAGTAGGATACGAGGAGATAAGACTTACGAAGATAGCCTTCTAATATAAGCCTCGTTAATTATTAGTACTACCTACGATACGATTATTAAGGCGTATCGGAGAGACTTAGGGCGCGAGAGTATCGATATACTTAGGCGAAGGATAGTAAGTTAGTAGAAGAAAGTCTCGGTCTAAAGAAGGTATTACCGTCGCGTGAAAAAGGCGGAGATTAACTATATAGTACTAATTAATTCTAGGGATATAGAGAAAACGTAGTGAACGTTTTCGCGAGGGGATTTCGCCCGCTACGGAACGATAGGCGTTAGTTAGATCTCGAATATCTTCGTACTAGAAGTTAAGAAGGGGAGCCCGGACGTCTTCTTACGGTTATAGTATATAGATAGGACTAGAGAGAAGGAAGCTACTACTAGACTTACTATATACTATATAGGTACTGAAGAGGTAGTAGTCGTACTAATAGCGATAACGATAGAGCGAGTATACGCGGTACCGGTAGTAGGGGAGTATAGAGGGATAGTTATAGGCGATTTAGTATTATTTATAGACTATAGTATCGTGAATATATAGTTATAATATTACAGCTTCGAGGGGTAAACGTATAAACCAAGTTACTATATACGTATATAACGGTAGTATACTAGCAAGACGTATATATAATACGTTATTTTAATAAATAGTATATATAGGGAGCGGTATTAATATTATACGTTAGCCTAGATAAGCGCTAGCCTGAAGATACGTTACTATTATAAGATATATTTAGTTTATCGGTTATATAGAGGATTAGAGGCGGGCGTTCTACGTAACGCGCGCGGGAGGGTAGTATAATATAAATATTAGGAGGATAATCGACTACGTCGATTAACGTAGGGAATAACTATATAATAATAATAAACGGTATAGCACTTAAGTAGGTATTAGGATAACTAATTATAATAAAGCCTCGCTTATATATAATAGTAAGCGGGAGATACGTTAAATATAAAAACCGTAAAAATTAGGTTACTAGGCCTTACTACTTAGTAGAGAGGTAGAGGTAGAAATAGCGGCTACCCTAACTTAACGTCTAGTATAGTTTAAGCGAGGTTATCTCGGCTACGGTTGTTCTTAGTAAGCCCGACGTGTTTTAGACTCGTTTTAAGTTCGTGTAGATGAGGGAACGGTAATTGCACGGGTAGATTGCGGTTTAAAAGGCCCGCCTTTCCCCGCTATGTAGGATGAGAGTTCGGAGAGAAGACAACTTCGGGGGCGAAACTGCTTGATGCGCCATCGGTCCGGCTCATCCTTGAAATATCTTCCGCATCAACCATCACCACTCCAACTCCCAACCTCCCAGTCATCTTCGCCCGTCCATATTCACCATGGCAGAAGCTCGCTGTGGCTTTGCAGCAGCGACAACTACTTACTCGCCCACCCAGGCACGGCAAAAGGCCCCAGGGAAGATTGGCGAACGGGAGCACAAGGTCTATCATAAAGACCAGTGAGTTGACAACATACAAGCGTCTAGACTTGGTCCTTACCTAACTAACCCTGATACAGAGACTACGACGCCTTTACCCCTACCTATCGCGAGTCTACCAAGAAGGACGTCCAAATGCTTCAAACTATGTTGCCCCGCGAGTTGCGAGACATGGTGTATAAAGAGATGTATGCTCAGGACCAGCCTATACACGTAAGGAAGCGACAGCCGCACGAAACTGCCCACCCAGGTTTGACAGCAATGGTTGATATGATCTGGCCTGACCATTCGGGCTATCTCAATCAAGACCTGGTTGGCAAGGACACGGCACGAGAGGCAGCTGAGATCTTCTACAGCGCCAACACGTTCGTCATTGAGGACATTGAATTGCTTTCTGTATTCGCTAAACTCGATTGCTATGGTCATGATGTCCGGCCGTCTGATCATATACAAAAACTTGTGCTCGCTCTAGATAAAAACCCACCGTTTTTTTGGCAGTCGGGCGAGATCTCTCCACCCGAAAATGTGGAGTATATCGAGGGTCCTAAATTTTGCGACTCAGTATCTCAGTCTGGAGAACCCTTCGAAGACAGGGAAAGCAACTTGTGGCTTAATCTCAGGGACACGTTGAGACACAACATAGAAGCTGTTGAAGACTTTAAGCATCTCAAAGGTGTGATTTTCGAAGTTCAGCGGCGCGAAATATCCTACCCGTGTGACGAAAAAGACTGGTGGGATCCAAGAGACGTTGCGAATGAAGTGCTGAGACTTAAGCAAGCATGCATCAATGTGACTGTAAGAACCACAAGAATGTTGAGACTTGGAAATGACAAGATGTCGGAGCGTATGGACGAACAGACGGTGTGGCATGACGTTTCTTCATACTTTGACGAGCCCACTGCCACCGAAAGAGAGCATTTCGAGAAACATGGCCCTCATGGCGATAGTAGAAGTGTTCACGCGGAAATCATGGCTAATTATGACGAGACTCCAAACCTGGAATGGCCATGCCTTGACAACACAAAAAACTGCACCAGACATCCAGGCTGTGACTGTACGGATCAGACGTGGCATGATGGTTGGCATCGCGCACTTATCAAGGACTACTGGAACAAGCAACAAGAGTTTTGGGATGCATTTGGGAAGCCAGTCTGTCCGATTTGCGAGGAAAACATGTCGACTTGACATATCACCGATATTTTCCTGGAGCCACCCAATCTAGAAGTATCCGACGTCCCTTGCGAATCCTATAACGAGCCGTTGATTCGCAACCATGCAGTAGGTTCTAGCAGCTCACTGTGGCATCTATTGGTAGACTGTGTTCTGGCTCAATATTGCTCCTTTTCTCCCAATCAAATCCTTCCCATCGGCCCTCACAAGCTTCATGCTCCTCAATGTCCAGGTCCAATAGATCGATCATTCTTCTGACACTCTGCGTGACCATCTCATGGATACTTTTCGGCCTAGTGTAGAACGCCATCACCGGTGGAAACACGACTGCTCCAGCTCTCGTAACTTCCAACATATTTTCCAGATGAATCGAGCTCAACGGCGTCTTCCTTGCACCGAGCACCAGCCTTCTCCTCTCCTTGAGCGTCACGCTGGCTGCTCGAGTGATCAAATCATTGTCATAACCCATTCGAATCCCCGCCAAAGTCTTCATGCTACACGGCACGACTATCATGCCATTGCTTCGAAAAGAACCAGAAAAGAGACTTGCTGACACATCTTTTGGCGAGTAGGAGTCATCTGCTAAGGATTGCAGATATCTTGCACTGTTGTTGGGCTCATCCAGCTCATATTTCAGCGTCGTAGAACCCCAAGTTGAGAGAATAAGTTGGGTTTCGAAGTTAAGAGCGCGAAGAACCTGCAGAAGAGTGACGGCTAAGGGAGCACCCGTGGCTCCAGTGACTGCGACGACTATGCGCTTCCTTTGACGTGCCACCTTGGGGACTGCACATCCATCAGTCCGGATCTTCTGTGGGTATGCGCTTTCGTAAATTGGGTTGCCACTGGTCGTTATCGTCCTCCGAGCTGGTCCGCTCAGTCGACCCCATCTCTTTCGCTGGAGGGCGGAGAGCAGGGAATCCACACGGGCTGTGCGAGGAAATAAAATCATTCTTTCGGGAGACTGTGTCTCTCGACTGTTGTAGGTCATCTGTCATTGCATAGTAGACTTCGTCCATGAAGATATACAAATATCCCAAAGACTTGTTGCACGCCCCTTGCGCTAATTTGACTTCCAAGATATCACAGTCCCAATGCGAAGGTTCACGCCCTGCCGCATCTTGCCGATCAAGTGCCACAAAAGGCAAAGTCATGTGATGAGCATTGTTTGTTGTTTGTTGTCTGAGGAGTTTTGGGGGAGGGGGGGCTGGGTTACTTGTGATTTTGGGAACGGGTATCCTGAGGGTGTTAGGGAGAGGGTTTCAGAGAGGTGGGAGGGGGTTGGGATGGAGGGGTAGGGTTGATTTCTTTTTTTCGGGGGTTGGGAGATGTTGTTTTTTGGGTTTGTGGGTTTGTGGGGGAAGGAAGAAATCGGTTTAGTGACGAGACATAATTGCGTTTCCTAGATTATAGGTACGTAGTACATCAATTCCGTTTTTAGGTCCTACTTAGCATAGTCCTAGTAGGAGCTAAATCGTCGATATTAATTTACATTCGAGAACGTAAAATCCAATAATCAAGCTCTAATAAACAGAAGAAGAGAATAAGATCTATCCGAGTCTTAGTAGTGGAATAGCGGGCGGGGGGAGGTGGCATCTATAATAGTATTCCGACTTAGATAGTGGAGATATAGCTGCGGAGGAATTCTGTCGAAAGATAAGTCTTCTGATTTCTTCCTGTTTCTATCAGAGATTTATTTTAGCTACCGATGATAACGATACTTACAAAGATCATCTATCATTAATATATCAAGGCATAGAATAATTGCTACAAATCGACCCTATACCAAACAACACCAGACAAAATCCTTCTCCACCCTCCCCACGACCACAGTTACACACATGTATTATTATATCAAAGACTCACCCAACCCCCTTCATACACTGAGAATAGATAAACTCCCCAACCATCGTATCCGCAACCGCAAACTCCGGCGCAACAGCCACCAACGCCGCATCCATAACCCCCATCAAAATATTACAAACAATCTCCTGTCCCGGACTGGTATGATGCACAGATTCCCACCTGGCATCCAAATCCGCATCACCAATATGCGTTAGCGTACCGTCATAATAACGTATACCAGCGAACTCGGCGGCTACGCAGAGGACCTGCTCAGCCACTAGATTGAGTTCGACATCTTGTTTTAGTTGATGTATTTTGCAGGAGCCGGGGGAGGTGGAACTGACGTTTGCGACGGTGGCGGCGGATCTGATCATTGCGTTTCTCATTTTTGTGGTTGTGTATTTACTGTCTTCGACTCGGATTTCGAGGGCGCCGTTGTGTCTGGTGGGGATCTGGTTCATGGAAAGAGGTCCGCTTTCTCTGAGGGAGATTGCGTGAGCAGCCATTTCTAGAGGGGATGGACGGCGGGGCGATGTGTCACGGGAGGCGAGTACGCTTTTGACAAAGTCAAGGACGGTGTCTGTTACCGAGGATGATTTTGAAATGTATACGATTTTGGAGATTGTGATGATTTTGGTGGAACAATTTGTTACTTGGCCGTTGATTAGGGGGGTTGGACAGATTTTTTCCAAGGCACTGGAGATGGAAGTGTATAGCTCCATTCCAGTCAGCGTACCAACATTCTGCTCGTGAAAAGGTGAGTCTCTTTCCCTGAAGTGTTACAATAACGTAAATGAGCCGTTCGATATATCAACTCTCACCGCAAAGTGGGGCACCAAGCAACCTCAGGACGTACGTCACGAAGACGATGTCAAGGCTGCCGTGAAGCTGATATAGAGATTCCAAACAAGTATGTCGAATTCAAAGGGACCGTTGAAACCTACCTGATAGTGTTGGCCGTACCTGATGGATACGGATGGCTGGGTCCGGATCGGGTCATTCTTGATGAACACAGAACTTCCAGCACACATGGTCTCTGTGTAGGCTGGACCTCCATAGTGTAGAAGGGTGCTAATTTGACAAGCTTCAATTGCACCGTCGGCAAACAAGGTGGTGAAAGGGTAGTCTGGCGGATTGGTAAGAGCTGGCAGCGGTGGTTTTGTGCTAGAACTGGATTTGCTTGTTGGGACATCTTTCAAGTCGGTCCAGGGACAGGGTTTTGGCGCCCCTGAGACAATAGGCACTTTAACTCCGCTAGCACACGCGCACACGTCCGTCTGGACGGCGCTGTCTCGAACATGTGTGCAGGCCAAGTGAATGGCTTTTGATGACGATGGCAGTGGTGGTGGCGGTGACGAGGTCGATTTCGATTTCGAGGTTTGAGGAGATGTAGCAGATGTCGAGGGTCTAGAGCAAGCATCTCGCTCCTTCAAATCTCTTCGAACAACTTGGTTGGCAAGAGCCACCCATGATGTGCGGTAGGCCACTTGTCCGTCGACCCACACTTCCAGACCGGCTTTTTGAATACCATTGCAATTTTCCAAGGCTGGATCGTAACGAATGACGACTTTGCCATAAGTGCTGTCGGCAGGCGCTCCCATACCGTTGTTTTCGCTTCTCACCCAAGGTGTGTATAGGAGACGGAGAGGATGTTTACGTGCGAGCGGCGTAACAATCTGTTGCATGTAGCTCGCTAATATATCGTTGTTCCAGGGATATAGCTGACTGTTGGCCGCAGCGTTGCGTCCCCTTTCCCGTGGTACAACAAGTATACAATCTATGAAAGCGTTCATAGGAGTTAGGAAGGGAGTATATGCCAAGGGCCAACTTTCGCTTGGATGAGCAGGGTCCGCATATTGCAGTAATGTGTAAAAGTTGGGATTGAGTTGATTCGCAGTGAAGACGTCTGCGCAAGGAAATAATTAATATCTCAATAGTACGCGAAGTTGATGGCCGTCGCTTACTCTCCCAAATATGATTGATGTATATGTGGGTCTGTGTGATGAGTATCACAGAGGCACAACCGCTGCAATTGTTAGTCCTTCACTTTTGAGATTAAGGTCGGTAGGAGGTTCTCCATGTGGTCTATGGTCACTTACAACAGCTCTGAAACCGCAAATGTAGCTTTTCCATTTTTGAGCTCCCAAGCCCGGGCAGTCATCCATTCGAGATCTGTCGCGATTTCAAACCCCATTCCAAGCAAGTGGCCCTGATTTTTGGCGTCTCGCACCCACTCGGTTATTTGAGGGCCCATATTTCGAGCGTCCCTTGGAGGATCGAGCACTCGACGCATTAGGAAATCTCGCGATACTATGCGTCCACGGTTATTCGAAGCTGATAGATTGATTTCGGTATCTTGAGCCGCATCCCTTGACATCAACATGCTCATCTTAGGCGCGGGAAGACATGATTGGCAATTCTTCGAGGAGCAGATTTCTTCTGCCTATACCTAGCTGGTGAGAATAGTACTTCAAGCGATCTCGATTGCACTGACCCCAATTGTGCGGGACTGCAAAGCAACGGTTCTGTTCTTCTTAGCAATGCCTTTGAATTCTTCGTTGTCAAATCTCGATGGAATAGCCCCCCCAAGCGCAGGGTGGACAAATGCCGCAAAGAGGAGGATAAAGACCAGTTCTTTCATTTTGCGAGACTATTTTAAAAAGACTCCATTCTTCGAAAAATGAGACGACTGTGATGAGTCTGCAAGAAATGCTCCCAGAAGTTGAATTTGGGGATCTCATCTTAACATGGCTAGAGATATGACTAAAGACAGAATCGCCGTGAAGTGGAAAAAGTAAGGGATTTCTCGGGACCCTAGTCGTGCAGTTTTACAAAAGGGGGGTTATACTAAAGAGCGACCCTTTGTTGCTACTTACGGCTTTACTCTAGGAATATTGAGGGAGTGTGGCGCAGATATACTCAGAGGTAGGCTAATGTCCACAGTTTGAAGCTGCTGTGGTCACTGGTACCTCACCTGTCCAAGAAATTCTGAGTCGCTAACCCTCTAGCGGCGTTCGGGGACGCAAGGACGCTGATAATTCGAAGCATGAAAACGATGATTGATTGGTGCAGAAGTGAGAGCGTGATTTACCTGGTTCAGTGCTCAGGTGTAATCGTAGCGAGGTCTCTGGCAAGGTTGGCGTCGTTTGAGTAACAGGCCGGAGATGGTTCCTGCTCTTCAAGCGCCGCCAAGGCGATCACGAGCATTCGTTGCACTGTCTTGGGCGACTTCATTCGGTGGTCCGCACCGCCTTCCAAGACACATCATCATATGCGAGCCTCGATCGAATGAAGGCGGTAAATGGTCATGTTCATGACCTGCTTCCGAGAGGATAGGCAGAACTTGCTGAGTATTTCGGGCTTTCTCATTACAAAAGCATATGGGGGCATAGTGCGACCTACCTCGTCCCAATTCTGACGATGTTGACGCTGCTTTACCTAGGCCGTGGTGATATTGGCGTCGATCGGGACGGCGAAGATTGCTGCTTCACCGGTTGAACGTGAGCTATTCGGACGTGCGAGATTGGCTCTCTGGTCGAATCGTCTATCACGAGACTATACTCAGCGTCAAGTTCAAAGGAGGGAGACCTGTACCCTCTCCTTGCTTCCGATTTCTGTTTCAAACTTCCAGCATGATTACTGCCTTGGCCAATGCCTATGAAGAGCACATTAGCCAATGTCTATAAAGGACGGGAATACAATGACTGAAGGACGCTGCTGAAGGTGATGAAGATGGATGAAGATGAGGTTGTGTGGCTGCGGACAGAACTGCTAGGAGGTATTGGTTCTAAGTTTGAAAATTCCACGAGTCATGTGGAAGGCTTTACGAGTCATGCAGAGGTGGTATGAACGCTTCACGAGTCATGTGGAGGTAGAACATGGTCACGTGACTAGAGTACCCAAAATGGTAAGCGCTTACATGTCCGGAGGCCACACCTCGGCTCCGATCCGAAATTACTCATCCTCCCGTCTCCACCTCGACTCATCAATCATGACCATGACCTCCCGGCATGGCTTCATCCGAACCAACGCCCACGAGCTCCACCCAGAAAAGAGCAAGGCAGCAGTTGAGCTGTATAACATGTCGAAACGGCAAGCTGAAGTGTGATAGGCAGCAGCCATGCGACCAGTGTATCAAGAGGTCTAGAGACTCATCATGCCAATATCTTGCACCGCCCGCGAAGAAGAAGCAAAATCGAAACACAAAAGAGAGAGTAGCCCATCTTGAAGGACTCGTCGTTCAGTTGATGAGTAAGGATGGTTCAGCCACACCTGATAACCCTAGAAAAGAAACCAGAGGCGCAAGTGGAAGCCCCGACGGGGGCTACACCACAGCAAATGATCCCGAATCAAGATCTGGTTCAAGGCCGAGCCCGACGAGTGGTTTAGAGAGTCTCCCCGATGTCAGCGATATTGGTTTTGGACAACTCAAGATCTCTCATGGTCAAACGGAATACAAAGGCGCATCCCACTGGGAATCAATCCTCGAGTCCATCGCAGATGTCAAAGCTGCGATAGGTGATGGTGAAGACTCAGAAGAAGATGATGAAGAAGAAGATGAAGGGCTTCTTCCTATCTCCACTTTGGGCCTGCTTGGAAGTTCCACCGTCGTCACCAGGAATCATCTTCTGCAGCATGTGCCCGCAAAGCCAGTAGCTGATCGACTGTTGTGGCAATGGTTTAACTCTACCGACCCTGCCTTACCAGTGATTCATCGTCCGACCTTCTTGGCCGAATATGAACGATTCTGGCGAGAGCCGAGTGAGACATCAACCATGTGGCTTGCTTTGTTCTTTGCCATGCTTTGTCTGGGATCCAGAATTACCCAAATGTTCTCCCAAGTCGATCAAACCATCCCTCAATCAGCAGGAATCAATTCTGCAGATCAATTCCAAAATCTGGCAGCATCAGCTTTGCAGTTTGCAGGTTTCATGAAACCGAAGAAATACACCGTCGAAGCAATGCTCATGTATGTAAGCTGCGAGCATTTGAGGAAGGCAGACGATGAGATCAAGCTTTGGTATATAATGTCCATCATTGCTCGCGTGGCCCTCCGAATGGGCTATCACCGTGACCCAGAGCATTTCCCTAGAATCACCCCCTTCGAGGGTGAGATGCGCAGACGAGTCTGGTCTGTGGTCTACATCTTTGATGTCCTCCTATCACAAAATCAAGGGCTTCCGAACATGCTTCAACACCTTCAAATCGATACCAAAACACCCCGGAACCTCCTCGACACGGATTTTGGTCCTGACAGCACTGAACTTCCTCCTGCACGAGCACCAGCAGAACTTTCGCCGGTTTCATATTCGATCACAAAGTATAAAATGACATCCGTCTTGGCACGAGCATATAGCATGGCTCACTCTGTTCAAACTCCCAACTACGACAAGATCATGGAAATAGATCGATTCGTTCAAAAGACAGCTTCGGAACAACCGGCGGCTCTCCGATTCACCTCCAGCGGATCCGACGTTTTTGACAGTCCTTCCCTACTTTTCCACCGATATAAGGGAGAGTTGACTCTCCACAAGACCCGCTGCGTTCTGCATCGACCATTCCTCTCCGCGAAATTTGTGGGCACGCGTATGGAAATTAGCCGGAAGTTGTGCGTGGAAGCGGCTTTGAGTATGATCAAACATCACGAATATGTTTTCAGAGCAGCACAAGATGGTGGACAGTTGGGTCCGGTACGGATGTATATTGCTTCTCTCAGTGCACACGACTTCCTACTTGCTGCGATGGTCCTTTGTGTGGAGCTTGACCTCATTTCTAGTGCGACATCTCCAGCCATGGCAGGACCGAATCAAGAGAAAATCGGAGAGATGAGAGGATATATCCAGAAATCGTATAACATTTACAAGCAGCCCGGCAATCGCTATGCGCAAACGAATAAAGCGTTGAAGGCTATGGAAATCATTCTCAATAAGAGTAAAGGCGCCAACGGTGAGTGTGTGATCCTATCGACGAACAGGCGTACTGACACCGCATCTGTAGCGCCCCGCGAGAATAGTCAGCATGAACCAATACTCGATCCCTTTTCAACGGCTTTTGATTCCGAACAACCACTCTCGACCACTTCAACCTTGGACACATCACTCTCCTACAGCAATTCCAACGATCAAACAGAAGCAAACACCAACTACGACGCCCTCCTCAACCCTGGCCAAGACATGGACTGGGTAAGCAAATCTTTTACCTCCCCAATACTCCCTTTACGGATTTGACACAAAGGTCATTGAGGTAACCCCACCGTGACGAAACAACTCCAACCTCCATGTATACATGAAAAGCACCAAGAAACATCACCGCTAACTAAACCCTCCCTAGCAAACATGGGACACAATAATCCAAAACAGAGACGGCATGAATAACATGACCTGGCCTCCAGGAACGGACACAGACCTTCAATTCCTAGGTACCTTCGTCGACGAGGGAATGGACGCGAACTTGTTGGGGATAAATAACCTTGTAGATCCCCCGAGGCCAGATACGGGAACGAATGTTTATCCCCCAGTCGACGATACGACGCCATTCTGGCCGTGAAAGTATTGTTTCCCAAGGGGAAGATGAATTTGGGGATAGATACCTATTAAATAACGAATACCCAAGACAAATCAATCCAAGCAAATTTTATTCTCGGGTTCGAAAACGCTGTTTGCTAAGCTCGGTCCTAGAGAATGAAAAGGAATGGAAGATTGTATAAATGAAATGAAGATAAAAGAAATCACTATTACATATCTTCTCTTCTAGCAGAAAATATCTTCTACCAGAAAAGCGAGGAAAAGGGGGTATTTCACTATCCACTATCCACCATCTCATTTCCTTTCTCTACGTTCCAATTAAAGAAGGTATCAATCATCAAAACACAATTCCCACAAACACAATTCCCACAAACCAATTCCCACAAACCAATTCCCACAAACGAACGACCAACCCCTCCAACCCTCCAACCCTCCTCCCAAAACACCATACCAACCCCCAGTAAAACCCCACCACGCCATCGCAATCGCAATCGCAAAAAAAAAAAAAAAAAGTCCCACCGAAACCCAACCCACAAGAGAAAAACCACCCCGTTCCAAACCCCAACCCGAGTCCAAAACAAAATCTACCGTCCATTTCTCCCCTCCCCATCCAAACCTTTCAGAACCACAGGAGGAGAATTGGCCACATTGGCCCAAGTAGGTTTCGCAGCTTTGGTGTTTGATAGTTTTCGGGAGGTAGAAGGGGCGTATTTATGTTCATGTTCTTGTTCTTTTTTTGTGGGTGGAGAGGGGAACGAGGACGGTTTGGGGGGCATGATGACGTTTGAGTGTGTTGAGCGGATCTGTTTTGATCCGTTGGGGGTTATCTTTGTTGTTGTTGGTGGTGGTGGTGGTGGTGTGAATGAGCTTTGTTTGGTCTTTTTGTCGGATGGGGTTTTTACTGTAGGTCGGTTAGTTGTGTTTTTTTCTGGTTTCTGCTCGAAAGAGGATGGGGAGATTGTATCGCTGGAGAGCGGAGTGTGCAATGCGGGCGCTAATCTCTGGCGAACTCCAAGAATGTTAGATACCAGAGATCCATCAGTATCGTGGAAACTACGCATCAGGTTCCTCTGTTTATGGAGGTTTGTTAAGAGGACAGGGGAAGATGAACATACCCATTGATGCATCGTTCTCTTCTTTCTTCACGTTCGAGACATGGTCATCGCAGCCCTGCGGAAGGCCATCGATCTCCCCATCCTCTTCTTCCTTGTCATCTTCTTCATCGAATCCAGCATCCGCAACGCCCTGTTCGTCTTGACCATCCACCTCTTCATCACCACCCTCATTCGGCAAGGCATCGTGCATACCCGCCACCCACATAGCATCATCCCGATACATGACACTACCAAGTCGTCTCCCTTCCTCTTCTTCAACTCGCCCCCGAAGCAAAATTCTCTCCAAGACAGGTAAATTATCTTTTGGCTCCTCGCGCAAAGGTGTGGAACCCCACTGGCCGCCTCCCTCGCCACCAACACCAGCAGGCAAGTCATCAGTTTCCCAACACCCATTCCGTCGACAAAACTCCATAAAGGCATCCCAATGTGGATCGCAAGCCAATAATGCGGGATTCCCAATAACAATCAACCCCTGCTTTGCCCTCGTGAGCGCAACATTGAACCGCTTAGCTTCATGAACAACACCAAGGCCCCTCTCTTTATCCACATCCAAGAACCTCTCCCGACTTCTCGTCGTACAGAGAATCACAAGGCGACTTTCGAGACCCTGAAACGCCTCCATGGGTCCTATATTGACATCGGCCATACCGTGGTTGCGGAAGAGGCTGCGTAGATGCCGGACTTGTGCTGCAAACGGAGCCATGACGCAAATATCGCGTTGATCAATGAGGCCTGAGCGGAGGAACGGCGAAGCATGAGCAAGAGCTTTATGTTGTTCAGAGACATTGTACCATCCCCCATTTTCTTGCTCTTGTTCGTCAGACCCGCGGTTACAAACAAACTGTACAGGGAACGTGGCATTTTTCCAGCCTGCGAAGCTCTGGAGGAGATGGGTGGTGTGGGATTCAGGGAGGAGGGTATCATGGTAGAATAGTGAATTGGGTATCGCCAAAATCGCTGGATGAGAGCGGTAGTTTCTGATTAGATCTGCGAAGGGGGGTCGGTAGATTGGTAGCATGGCTTTTGTGAGACCGGAACGGGGTTTGCGGCTCCTGGAAAGTGGGTGGTGGCTATAAGTTTGACGTTCAAGGAGGCGCTCAAATAGTGAAGTTTTTATGATTCCAACCGCAGATGCTGTGCGTGGTCCCAATTGCCTATGATCACCTGCCATGATTACTTGTGGAAGATGTGGTCCAGGGTAGTTGTTGGGCGGTGCGACGACTGTCAATGGAATGAGCGTTTCGGGTTCTGTGGCTTGTGCTGCTTCGTCCAGGAAGATGGCGTCCCAGTGCAGGGGGCGAAAGTCTGGCCTGTCCTCAGGATGAAGAATGGATTGTAAGTTATTTTCCAGCTCATGGAGATCGCGGTTTGTGAGACGGGCACGAATGAGCATCTCTGCATCTCTGCATGTTGTGACAATGACTTTGAAGTTCATGAGGGCTTTGAATGGCGGCAAGCCGAAGCAGGTGTTCTCAACGTAAGAAAATACCATGAGAGACTCTGGTACTTCGGCAAACGTTCGGGACGGACTGTTCATACGGAATAGTGCCGTTGGGTGCTTGATATAATCTTTCAATCGCTGAGCTAGCGTATCCGCTGCTGGATCTGAGGGCGCGCAGACGAGAATGTGCTGAGATTTTTTATTCAATACAAGCTGAATGGCTGCTTGTACTGTGGTCATTGTTTTGCCGGTGCCTGGTGGTCCAGAGATCAAGAATGGGATGTTGCCGTAGTTGTTTTCGAAAACAGCATTCACGGCTTTCGTCTGTTCAAAATTGAGCAATCTGTTGACTTGATTGATTTTGAATTTCGCCGGATTGAGACTCCGCTGCACACGCCCATCTGTCGGCTCCGGGAATAGCATCTGTCTTGTCCAGTTTTCTTGAACCTCGTTCGCATTGATCAAACCTTGTGCAGTTTGGACTGAAATGATTTGCGAAGCGGGCCAATCAGTTCTAATCGGAAACGCGACATTGATAGGGCCTCTAGAATACGGCTCGAAGGCTGCGGAGTGGTCAATCTTCAATGACAAGACTTCAAACGATCGGTTCACCCCAGAGACAGTAGCTTGGAATTCGGTTCCATCCCATCCTGGAACGGGCAAGTAGAAGGCAGCTTGACCAGGTAATTGCTGAAACTTGACCGGCTGGCCCGAATGATCTAGAAAGAGTGGTCGAATCGTGACCATATCTCCAAGCCTGACGAAAGGGCTGTTCTCGCGAATGCCCGGTACAGACAGGTGTGCTGTCACATAGCTACCACCTGAGTGGTCCATATGAACAGAGTTCAGGAAAACTCGCGATAGGTTGTACCTCTTCTGCGAGATTTCTATAGCTCGAAACTCGTCGCGTAGAGCCTTGTCGAAGAGTCTTTTATACGAAGTAGGTTGGGGCAAAACGTGGGCCGCCCTGCCTATCGAAGCCGGCGTAGTAATATTATCTAGTTTTCCACGGGTTAGCTAATTCTAGACACCAATTGCTTCCAATCCTTTAGATTGCTGGCGGTCTCAGTCTTTTGATTGCCAGGACATTATCGATATCGATTCACTGCCTTTCGACAGCAACTGAACCCCAATCCAGCACTTCCAATCGGAAACCAACGTGGACCAGAAATACAACAACACCGATCTCAAATCACCAGAACACGCGTACCCCAACCCCTGGAGTTCCATCCAAGCACGAAACCCACCAATACACCAACTCCACAACAGAAACAACTCCACCAAAGCTCCCAAAAAAAGACAGACAGAGAGAGACAGAGAGAGAGAAACAAACGAAAAAAAACAAAAAAAGAAATCACAAAAACCCACCACCAACCCCATCCCCCTCCAACCTCAACCCCAACCCCCCATCCCCAATCAAATCCCTCCCCGCAAACGTCCCCGTATACGCTCGAAACGCAACATCGATATCCATCATCGCAGTAGCGAAAACGAAGTGCGCAGGTGCCAGACTGATATCCCTCAACCACTGCGGCACGAAACTCGATGCGTAGACATCAAGATGGGCGTGGGCCTGCGCCATATCGACGACCCGGAAGGGTGATAACGTGTTGAATAATGAGTTGATGGTAAAGAGCGGTAGCGATGGCGATGGCGATATTGATGCGCGGTTGTTTACTAGAGCGGTATGTAGAGTGAAAGAGTTGTGTTATGTATACCATCGGTAAGGTAAACACCAAAAGCGCGTTCCTTCCCTTCCCAATTATTAATAAAAGAGTAAGAGCGACAGTAACGATTAGCAAAGCTATAGCGCGCGCTGCGCCTACTCTTGCAGGTGCAAACCGTGGACGAGTCGTGTTCCAGCAGTCAAGAAGCCGCATTTCCATTGTTCCCGGCTTCGTTAGAATACGAATTCCCCCTCCCAAAAAAAAAAGAACGTAAAGGATGGATACGGAGATGTAATAGTGTCAACCTAGAGGTCGTTAGTACTAAGCGGATATTCTAGGTAGAACTTTAATTCCCTAGAAGGACTAGCTCTACGCGTCGCGTAGTTCTACCTTAGCTATTCTAGGTCTCTTCATGCTCTTCGCATACGAGTACACGATAAATCCACAACCCCCCCCCCCCCCCCCCCCCC
>JEMP01000007.1:171961-321323 GCA_000738655.1 Venturia pyrina ICMP 11032
ACCCCCCCCCCCCCCACCACCTCCAAACCATCCAACGAGAACACGAATACGTGTAGAAATACCGCCAGAGCGTACTCAAGTAATCCCCAAGCACCAGATACAACAAGCAAGCATCAGGTATACACATGGAAGACTAAGTACGTAGCAGAAAGAGTGGATAAAGGGGGAAAGAAATGTTGAAATCTCGCCAGATCCTAGTTCTACAGTGGCGTGATTACGATTACTGCGGCGGGACTACATATTCAACAGTGGGACTGGGAAGATTCCAATACATTTTTTCCCTTTATTCACTCTTTCTGCTACATAGTGTTACAATGTGCTTCAAATTCCTCTGCCATGCGGGACATGAAAAGTCCACCGCTCTCTCCAGGATATCAAGCTGCTATGCAAACACTACTAGATACAAAGTTGCAACGAGAACGAAAATCCTGTGAACGTGGCCGCCAAATATTACTCCATCATATCCCCATCCTCAGTATGCCCACAACCCATTAAATTATTTCCATCCCTGCCCACCGCCGGTACAAAGGAAATAGTGCAAAAACGCCTTTGCCTAGGCAGAAGCCATGGCTCCTCGTGGTATATCGTAGAACCCATACAACGAACAAAAGAAATTAGATGATCAAATATAGTCCACGCCGTGACTTGAGTCGACGTGAGTGCTTTGTCAAACCGAAGTCACCCTCTCACCGCCAGCAAACATGGTCGCCGGCCTTCTCCTCTTTCCCCCTTCTTTAAACCCAGGCGTCCTAGAATGAATGACACTCTCGAGCTCTCGCAACATACTCAGTCCTTGTTCCCTCCTCTCGCGAAAGCTGGCCATCCGCTCACTCTCCTCTTTCAGCCTAGCCATTCGTTCTTCTCTGGTGAGTGATTGACGCTGTCGTGGCATCGCAATGGCCTCGAAGACTTCTTCGTCTGACGTTGATCTCGTTGAAGGTGAGGCTCCGGATGCAGATCCGCCTGATGAGTGATCCGCGATGGGAAACTCGCCATTCAGCGCTCGGAGAGCATCGGATGGTGATCCGAGCATTTCGTCTACAGCTGTGAGGCCGCCTAGCGAGGGAACGGGTGAACGGAAACCTCCTGAGGAGGCTTGCGATATTCGTCGCGATTCTCGTCGGTCCAGTCCTAGTGCGAGTGATGCTTTGCCAGCTTCCCATGCTTGTACCAAACTGCGGAGATCCGCACCAATGGAATCGTACTGTATCATTAGTCCTGGTGCAAGATCCTGCAGATACGATACACCGCCCTCCTCGGAGTCCAGATTGGATTCCTCCAGTACTTTTGTGGATTCTTCTCGGAGAATTTGAAGCTTTGCTTGAATGCCCTTGATCCCTGTACTCAACGTTCCCAGTTTGCGAATCTGTCCTCTGAACTTCTCCCGTTCTGGGTCTTTGTTCCGCAGGTGTGGTGTGACAGGGGTCGGCAGGTTGAACGTCTCCTCGGCAGCAAGTAATTGATTAATCTTCTCCGCATGTTCTCCTGTCAAACGCGCCAAGCAGTCCATGGAATCGACCGCAACTCTCCATCTCGCGAAATCTGCTGGGCCACCCTCGGCTTCCATACTCAGCAACGAGCAAAGCAGGACTTGTCGTAGTGTCCCCAGTCTCGCCTGTAATATCCGCAACGTCTTGAGGGAGTCATTGTCCTCAAATTCGTCCGTTGAGAATGACAGTTGTGCTTCTTGTATGTCTTGGTATGTGATGTCGTAAACCTCCAGGTATTTCTCCAAATCATCTTGCAGTATGTATTGGCGAAGCGTTTCACAAGCTTGAAGAAAGGGTGGGATATTTTCGGCGAAGGCGTTTCGTAAGGTCCGACGCATTCTTGCGCATCGTCGTCCTGGGCCTCGTTCGTCCATTCGGGTAATTGGTGGTAGAGGCGCGCTGAGTCGGTAACCGCGGGATACAAGTTCGACTTCTTGTACAAGTGAAAGACCGGCCGAGGTGGAGGCATCGATTGCCTTGAGATTAGTGACGAGATTTGTGGCGGCCACCACTGCGTTTTGCCGTAGGTAGTGCAACCACTGCCGCCTCGCATAAGAATATAGCAAGATGGCCAGGATCAGGAACCCGCAAATGACCACCAGTGTCCTTCCCTTGTTGAATTCAGGTTGGGCTTTGGACCAGTGTATCAACCACACGGTCGCAAAGGATGTCGTTGCCGTGAGTAACGCCCCAGTCACACTGATTGCTGTCGCTCTGAACTCCTCCAATTGTGCCCCGCTCCCACCCAGACTCGGCGCGGAGGACATGCGCTTCCCATTGCAAGTTCCGAACTGCTCGTGTAAAAGTTGCGAGGCAACGAGGATATATCGAAAGTGCTCCATGAACTTGACATTATCTGCGCGACCCAGTCGTGAATTAACGGCTCTCTTCACGGTGTTAGTATTTGTGTTTGCTCAAAGCCCCGTTTAGGGCCAGTGAAGTCTGGAACATACCGAACAGACGTCGTGTATTCTAGCCATTGGACCATCATCTGGTATCCTTACTTTCAACGGTTTGGGCAATCTATGGCTATATCCCTTGCCAAAGGTCGGCACACCGCGCGGCGCAAAACCATTGTCTCTATCCGTACTTCCATTCGTATGTATCGATAACCGTTTCGAATGCCTCTTTGTTGAGCGCTTCGTTTGCACGCTTTGTCTGTCTGCAGTGGGAGGAGGTATAGGAGAGGAAGGTTGCTCGGTTCCGACTGGTATCCAGGCCTCGTCAGCCTTGCCTTCGCCTGTTGGTATGGTTTTTAGCATGTGCGAAAGAAGCACCACGGCTCTGATGTGCAGCGGCAGGAGCATAGGCAGCATGATGCAGATGGACCAGCAGCAACATCATGGGAGACTTGTGTTCCTGAATAGTTCCAGCAATTGATACTGGGAGTGGTTGCAGACGGCTTACCTTCCAAGTAGTGGGCCAGGGGCGAATCGGCATAAATGATGTTCTCCATGTGCTATTGATATTATCTCGGCAGGGAAGTTGATCTGGCCGTTGGTAGTACCTTCGATCACGGACTCGAGAATCGGACGTAGAGGTAATATGCGCCTCGGGCGCTAGAGAGACATGACCACCCCCGGGACAGTATCGAGAGAGGGTTGAGAGAGTGTCGAGAGTGTGCACTGGAAAGTGTCGAGAGAGGGCTGAGGGGGTGTCGAGAGTGCGCACTGTCGAGAAAGTTGAAGTTGCTTGCAAAGGGCACGGCACGGGGGAGTAGTGATGAGTGACAAGGTGTTGTGGAGGAGGAGTATTTGTTGTACCAGGAGGTCAGGGCGGTGGATTGTAATGAATGGGATGTGGTATGTGGTATGTGGTCTGGCGTAACTCCTGAGCCTACGAGAGGCAGGGTTCAGCGTGATATGTACGCGTTTGGTGTAATTGTGACATTCTACACGGAGTCTAGCTGACCGTCTCTGGCAGAACTAATGGAAGCGAGTCATTGTCGTGTCTGTCTTCTTTTCCCGTTCGAGCCATGATTGTTCTGCAGAGGATTCTTCACCTCAGGCTCTCTTCACTGTGCACACTACTATGCATAATACGATGCACACTACTATGCACAATACTATGCACAATACTATGCACACTACTATATCATCTACTATATCTTACCCTCTACTATACCATCTACTATGCCATCTACTATAGTCTATTCCATGGGTCTACCACACTATCCACTAGTCTACCCGCTCTCCCGCCATGCCATCCACTATACCATCCTCTATATCATCACGTGATTATCCACTATTCATCTAATCATGTGCTAGTCACTACTCAGGCACCACCGATTTACGCCATCTGGCTACACCATCCACCATCGCCACTCTACTGTGTACCTTCGTACTATACGACCCTCGCCTATCTAAATTTGCATTCAATATCCATGGATATCCGATCACCACTCAACAAACAGATCCGACGGCTCCTCGGCCATCCCCATCATGTCTCTGCCCTTCGTGAGACACCTCCACCATGGCATTTGAATGAGAAACACACTCCAGCCATGATCCATCCCATTCCAGCCATGATCCATCCCATCCTAACCGATTCCGCCCAGAATCCGACGTCGCATCCACGTCGGGAAGTCCAATCCCGCTGGCACGCGAGCGTCAAGTTGTGGCAGCGGATAGGGCGCGACGAAGAGAGAGCTTGTAATTCTGGAAGCTATGAGGAAGAAATGTGATCTTTTTACGTATCTCCTTGGTCACACCTTGTCTCTTTTCTTACACCAATCTAACTCGAGACAAGCAACCGAGCTGCAATATATTCAAAACCAGGCCCTGTGGGTAAAAACCTTGGAGTGACCTGTTTTAGAATAAATAACTCGTCCGTCCTACGCAGTAGTTCTAGTCCTCTTCGGTCGCGATGCCGACAAGGACGAGCTGCAATCTTGTGAAGCTGTTATCGGTGTTTGGGGAAACCCAGATGGCACTCCTCCATTCTAGGAATCTCGTCGTGTGCTTCCAGGCCACCTCGATTCTAGGACTCAAAAACGCAGGACGAATGTGTTTACTTCGAATAGAGACGGGGTTCAAATGAGTCAGTCGTGCAAGAGCGTTGGGAAGTGCACTCCGAACGTGGTGTTGAAAAAGTCCCGGATAGTCGAACATTATCGACAACACTGGATAGATGATCTCGTCTTCCCCCTGCTTCTCGCTTCTCAGGTCGAACTATGTATAAAGAACAGGAAAATGGCCATGGAATCGTTCCTAGGAGATAGGACAAGCAGATAAGGGCATCAACTACTTGGTGTTCAGACTCAGAGGACCCGGGCAAGGCCCTCGAACAAACTTGACTGGAAACCCCACGTGCAATCCCTATAGGTAATCACACCTCGCTTTTCAGTATACGTCAACGTTGGAGTTGCTGACAATAATAATACAATTGACCATTTTTAGCTGTCAGTGGAGTTAAGGGTCTGCTGAGCTGACCGCGGCGACTTCTCCGTCTTCGTAAGGCGCACTTTTCTCACAATGTGCTAGCGAAAGCGGAACTCACGGTCGATATCACCCTCGCATTCGACCCGCAGTTTTTCGAAGCAGCAGTTCTAGAAGCTCGTGAGCTCGTGTTCCTATCAACATTGATTGTAGAACGCTATCATCGCCGCTATTTCTGCCAGGATTGTCTATAAGCTGACTATCTGAATACGAATAGGTAGTTTGGAAGTCATGGCGACAGGCTGGATTGATGGAGATTTAAACAAAGGCAATTCGCATTTCTTTTCTGCGGAACTTCCAACAGCTGCCTACCCCATTTTAACATCACCAAAGGTTTCTCCTATCCGGCATCCCAATAAGGCCCACTGAGGAACCCAATCATGCACATCTCATATCTCTTCCCTCTGGCACTACTAGCGGCCCTCCTCCCAGCAGTGCTCGCTGTGAGTTCGCACCCCTCCCTCCCTCCCTCTCCCACCAAGCTAAAACTTTTCGCAGTGTACTAAAACGGAGGACTGTTGCTGGGGCGGAGCGGACAACGGTTTCACCGGCTGCTACAACCAACACAACTTCAGCGACGACAAATGTCGCGGACCGGAGTACACGAAAGACTATTGCAGCGCACAAGGCGTCAAGAAAGAACAATGCGTAAGTTTCCATCGCACGCTATTACCTCCCCATATCGAACGGCCTAATGACTCCGTCCCCTTCCCTTCCCTCCGCTTCCTGCCCCTTCCCAACGTCCTCATGTCACCACCATGAATACTCTTTTCTAACTCGACGTCGCAGTGGAATGACTGCTGTAGTATCAAAACCAAGAAGGCCATTACCTGTCCCGGCAAAGGAGGGAAAAATGGTAAAAAAAAGACAAATCCCGTCACAAAATTCTTCCAAGGTGTACAGGGTTTCTTTGGTTCAATCTTCGGTGGTTTGGGTGGTTTGGGTGGTGGTGGTGGATCTTCAGGTGGATCTTCAGGTGGATCTGGAGGTGGAATTGGTAGCATGTTCGGTGGTGGTGGTGGAGATAAAGGATCTTCTGGAGGTGGATCTTCTGGAGGACTCGGTGGACTGTTCGGTGGACGCAGGGCAAGAAAAGTGAGGAGGTCGTTGTAGTAAGTTGCACTGCTGGTCTTTGGTGTCTATCCGCAACAGGGAACCTTGTATCACTCTTCTTTCTCTTCTCCGCAGGCGGCGTTTCTATTATACTCAGCGCGTCGATCGAGAGACCGTAGTGCTGGCATTTCTGTTCCATCCGCTGCTGGGAGATGTCGGCGGGACACGATTCTCAAATGACAGTTCAACCGTCACAAGGCGGTATTGCATTTCTCCAGCTTACGGGCGATAATACCAGTCAAAAGGAATTCCCGTTCGCCTCTTCTACTACCTACCTACCTCCTGGAGATACAAACCCTTCTCCTTCCCATTTCCCACTCACAGGCATATCTCGATCCAGACAAACCCCAACCCCCTCAAAATATCTCCTCAAGTACGTCCCCCAAACCCTCCCCAACAACAACTCCATCCCAAAACATCTCACCGCCAACCACGAAAAAAAGATGAGAACCAATCCATCAATATCTCCATCTCAGAATTTCTCCACAACAACTATACGTGATAACATACCAACATTCCACTCCTCTCTATCCCGCGAGTCCATCCCTTCGACAGTCAAGGTAAGGAGTTACAGTTACAAAAAGGAAAAAAAAGGCAATCAACGAAAAGTACACCAGCACTGCTGCCGAAAAAGCAGTGCAAGTTATTTTCCCATTTCCCCGCTCCAGCCTCCAGACCGCCTGCGAACTTGAAGTACCTCCCCCAAGACCCAAACAAACAAACCCCACGATTCACGAATTCAATATTCCCCTCTTCACCCAGCTCGTTCCGGAGAGTACGTACGCATGCATGGATAAGTTCCAGTTCCATGTCTGCGCACAGGGCAAGGCAGATCGAGCCTTCACCAGTAAATCCCTCGCCAAGCATCCACGTCTTTTCCATTAGCAATGTACATAGGTCCCGGGAAAAAAAGAAAAAAAGAAAAAAAGAGGATAATCGCCTTAAACCATCTCGTTAGTTCTAAACGGAACGAGGATAAAAAATACATGGGGTATACGTTCGATCCTTCATTACGGGCCACCTCTAAGAAGGAGATGGTGGTAAGAATGTATATACAAAGGAGAAAAAATAGGCCGCCAGAAATGCCGGTCCGGTTCCTTGCGGAGAGAGCCCTCCCCATGCAAAATGCAATATGCAAAAATCCCGCTGATGCGATAAAGGGACAAAAAAAGAATACATCACAGCTCACTTCCGCTGTCCCTCCTCTCGGCTGACCTGTCATCACCCTTCTCCTCCCTCACCCTTCCATACTCCGCCGCCCTGAAGCCCAAATACTTCACATTCGCCCTCAGCAGCAGACTGGAACAGATGACGCTGATCGAACTCATCGCCATGGCCAAACTCGCCCATACAGGGTCGAGTCTGACGTGGTTGCCGTTCTTGTCCGTGATGGGAAAGAAGACACCGGCGGCGACGGGGAGACAGATGATGTTGTAGATGAGTGCCCACATGAAGTTGAACCATACCCGTCGAAACACCACCCGACTGAGATCAATGAGGTGAAGTATTGATGAGAGTTCTGATTTGATGAGGATGAATTCGGCGGAGGAAATGGCGACGTCGGAACCGGAACCGATGGCGATACCAACGTCCGCCATTGTGAGGGCGGGGGAGTCATTGATGCCATCTCCCACCATGGCGACTGTAGCGCGAGGCTTCTTCTTTTTATGCGGCAGTGTTTTCTGGAGGTATTGAATCTTCTCCGCTTTTTGGTCAGGGAGAACGCCAGCAATGATGTTTTTCGGCCCAATGCCGACCATGGCGCCGATGGCTTCAGCGGTGGTTTGATTGTCACCGCTCAGCATCCACACAGCCACGCCTCGTGATTGAAGTGCTTCGACGACACCTTTGGCTTCTGGTCTCAGCGCGTCCGCGACCGCGTACATAGCTGTGAGCCTCCACTCAGACTCGGCAGAATCGGCGAAGGGGTCCGCTACCCTCAGCGCCACGAGAACGACGGATTTGCCCTGCTGCTTCCATGATTGAAGAATCCGCCAACATGATTCATCAACGGTGACTTGGTGGTCCGTCATGAGTGCCTCGTTTCCGATGACGACTTGAACATCAAGAGCAGCATCTTTGCCGTCCACGGTAATCCGACCCTCATCAAGTTTGAACTGTCCGCTCATGCCCTTGCCAGGAATTTCTTCGATATCAGACACGGGGTATGTGCGATCCGTCCGCAAGCTGCAGAAGTCGACGATTGCCTTGGCGACTGGATGCGAACTGTTCTCCTCCAGTCGCTTCGTCATGCCCAAGACTTCTTTCTCATCATCGGTTGTAGGAAAGTAGTGGTCCGTGACAGCAGGCTCGCCTCCTTCTGTCAGAGTGCCAGTCTTGTCAAAGACAATACAGTCAAGTGTGCTAGCTTCCTGAAAAGCTTCACCACCTCCTTTGACGAGAATACCGTGCTTGGCAGCCATACCACCGCCAACGAAGAGAGCAGTGGGGGCGGCAAGACCAATACCGCAAGGACACGCGATGACAAAGACGGCGATTGCAAAACGAAGGGACCACAGTGGCCATCCACCGGTCTGGCCATTGATCCAACTTTGCGGGAGTGTTCCGCTGATCCCGAGTGTAAGCCATACAAGCCACGTCGTGATACCGATGGCGACGACAACCGGAACAAAGTGACTGGTGATGATGTCTGCGGCGCGTTCGATGGGTGCACGTTTTGTTTGTCCTTCGCGCACGATTTTGATGATGTTGTCCAGCATGGAGCTTCCAGCGACACTGGTAAGTTTGACCGAGACAGGGCGTCCCTTGTTTACCGTTCCTGAAAACACCTGATCGCCGACGTCTTTGTTCACTGGTCTCGACTCGCCTGTCAAGCTTGACTCGTCGAATTTACTCGAGCCGTCGATGACAAGACCATCGAATGGTGGTGATGTTCCTTGCGGAACCAAAACAACATCGCCGACATCAAGAAGGTCCACTGCGATTTTCCTTCCTGCAACATCGGCTTCTTCCACCAGGATCGCTTCAGACGGTCGGAGATTACCCAGCGATGTGACGGCGTCGCCGGTCTTGGCTTTGCTGTAGGCTTCAATGAATCGTCCGAGAAGCAGGAACATGGTGAGGAAAATGACGGAATCGAAATAGTTTGAGGTTTCTGGCATCACATCCTCCTCCCCATTCATGCCGGGCATCTTCATTCGCGGTGTGGTAGCCTCAATCCCCAACTCTGCAATGGAAGAAAAGTAGGCAATCGAAGTGCCCAGAGACATGAGCATATTCATGCTCCCGAACCGATAGAAACGCTGAGCAATTGGTGTCGGACTGCCGGGGCGCCACAAAGCTTTGAGCTCGTGGAATGCACGTTTGTGGAAAACGTCGGCGGCGAAAAAGAATATCGGTGTCGCGAGGATGAACAATACCCAATCTGCGCGACTGACCTGTCCCGCCCAGATTGGATGCATCATGTACATCCGTATTGCGCTGTTCTTCATGAGAAGTTGCATACACACAATGCCAACGATGAATGCCGGAATGGCGGCAGTGATGGAGAGAGCAAGCCGGAAGAGAATTCGTTTCCGCTCGCGCGCGTGCATTGCTTTGGCGCGATCTTCGATTGTAGGCGGATGGTGGATAGAAACAAAGAAGGCCGGGTCGACAGCGTTGATGGTGCGGAATATGGAGCGAATGGTGAAAACGGGGGCGCGAGCAGTGTAGCGAATTTTCATGATTGGATCGTCATTGGTAGGCTCCTTTTCGACTTCCACTTCGGTACCGTAGTCTTCTCGAAGCGCTTCTATTATTCGGTCAGGACAGTGGTGGCAATACATGCCCTCGATTTCGAAGAAGACCTCGCGATCTACAGCCTCCACATGCGTGTCGCTGACCGCGACCACAGAATCCAGAGTCGCGTCAAAGCCCACATCTTCAATCGCGCCGGTAATCACATCGGCGTTGCCTTTTCCGTGAAATACAATGGTGCCGCTGTTCGATAACAGGTTTATGTCGACGCTTTGTATCCATGTGTTGAGTTTCAAGGCGGATGTGATGGATCCAGAGCACGCGCTACAAGTCATCCCACCTATTGCCCATTGCCCCCTCCAGAGGTCACTCTCCTGCTGCTGCTTAGGTTTTGCCACGTTTTTTGGCTTTTCCTGCTCCAACTTCTCCAGAGTGACATCGAAGCCGGTATCCTCGATTGTTTCTACAATGTCGTCCGCCTTCTCCTTTCCGCCGTCAAACACAACCACGGCGCTGTTCGTGAGGAGAGAGACGTTGATGGATCGTACATATGGCTTCTCCTCCACCGCACGCGTGATTGCAGAGGAGCAGGCACTGCATGTCATACCCGATATCGAAAGATCCGCGTGGTAAGGCCTGGAATCTAGAGCTTTCTCCACCACAACGAAGCCTTTGGATTTGCTGACGTCTGCTGGCATTATCAAGTCCTCAGACATGGCTGTTGGTGAGGACGTGGATTGTGAAGTGGCGGTGTTGGTGACGAATGCCGGATAGACAGTGTTGAGAGGGAGCGCAGCGCCGTCAACCGACAGACCTGCTGCTTCAGCGCGGCATTGAGCACAATGCTCAGCGTGTCTCCGTTTTTTGCCCATCTCGGAACTTTCTTCGGTTTCTGCGGGCTCTCCAATGGACGGGTGGTCGATTAGTGGTGGATCCGAGCTCTTGTGATCAGCTTTCCATATCTTCTTCCACTTGCTGATGGCCTGTTCAAACTTCTGGGACCATTCGTCACTGAGCCGAGCTTTGATGGGGATGTTTTCGGGGGTTGTTTGGTCGTCGTCGAAAACGCTGTGTATCTCAAATCCAGCAGCGTCGAGAGCCTCGGTGATATCGGTTACGTTTGTCGAAGGATGGTGGTGAAAAGTGACGGAATGATTGATGATGGAGATGGATATGTCATGGAGGTCCGAGTCCAAACCGCGTAGCAATTGCTGGATCCTTTCGACACAGGTAGGGCAGTGAAGGTTTGATATGAAAATGATGGTAATACAGGACGGGGACAGAGCGGCAATCTGATTGCCATTGGGGACAGCAGGGGGCTCTATGCTGTGTGGCATCGCGTCTAGATTAGATGGTACCACTGGGTGGAGTAGTTGGCGCGGCCGCAGAGTGAGGTTGTGCAAATGCGACCGGGTTTCACTATGGGAAATACGGGCGGACGCGGCAAACGGTGGGAGTCGGCGGAGGGGGAGTGCGATGATGGCGTCGTCAAGGATAGATGAAGTTGTATAGATGAGCTGCGGGTGACCTTGTTATAGTGGCAACCGCTGCCGAAGTAGAGAAAGTAAGAAATGCAGAGAGCAGAAGTGGAAGAAGCAGCGACGGCCGCTGATATGGGGAGGGAGAATACTATGTAGAATACTGGTGATGATGTTCTGGGGAGGGATGGAAACTGCTAGAGACAGATCCATGGACGGGTCTATCGTACACCAGGTATTGGTCATCACTTCGCTGCGCTCCTTCTGCGACGACGGTCAACAGGTCAAGGTTTGAATCGAAATATTGTTTTGGTCCATCAGAGTCGATTTCACGGCCGCACAAAGGACGCAAGTGGCAAACTCTGGGTTCCAACGGCTTGGCTACCATGGAAGGCTCGCGCAGAGAGACTCGTTGGGAGCGTTGGAGCATGCCTGTGATGCATTACACAGTAGAAGGTACCTACCATAGTAACCATGGACAGTCGTGTGCGAGGCTGCCGAAGGTTATGATGTGGTTTATTGGCATAGGCCATAGCGTATGAGTCGTCGCTTGCAGAGTCTTCTCCTTGCGGTGCTTGGCTCCCTGCCCCCCAGGAGACTAGGCTTACCCTTCAGGACACTGCAGGAGGCTTACCCTTTAGGACACTACATAGTACAGTAGGCCTACCCTTTAGGACACTACATANCTAAGATAGGGATAGCGATATTAAGCAGGACTCGAGCTCGGTTAACTAGGAAGATGTTATCTTTAGAGATTAGAACTACTTAAGGTTCCTCTATCTAATAATCTAATTACNGTAGGCCTACCCTTCACAGCTTCAGGAGACCACTGTGTACACAGTACCTTCGTACCTCCTAGGCTCACCCCCCGGGAGACTCCATAGTAGACCCCGGGTGTGCCTGGAACAAGCTTTGTGGCGTCGACAGATACAGCCAAGTGCGTTTGGCTTTGACAGGCCATGGCCGCCATGCTTGCTGCTCGCCTGTATTGCTTGCATCTTTCTCCTAACCTCCTCTCTACCGTGTACACTCACCATCGACCTCTGCCCTTTGATCCTCTCCTCGCACGCTGTACGACAGGGCACCCGTCACTGGCCATCGCATCTCCCTGCCCAGTGATGCCGTGTGCGACCCGATCAACGCCTCTCTACGTTGCTGTGGTTGCCTCTCACCACAGTCCAACCTAAGAGTATCTATTAGACACGGACGTCGCTCTGAACATGCCCTCGATCATTCGTCCACGCATTTGGTCGCTGCATGAATCAGTATTGGGTTCGTAGATGATGATCGCTGCCGGGAATTTTCCGTTTTGGAATGTTCCTTCAGACTTCGAGCCGATGTTTCCCTACCACAGTAGACGCAATCGCCAATCTATCGGGAACCCTGCCCACTTTATACCCCATCTATGCCCTCTGTTTCAATAACCCCCCCTCGGCTTGACCCGGCCGAGGGAGTCTTCCCCTCAATTTATACAATGGTAGCCGCATCATTGGCCATGATCCAACAGAAATCAATCTATCCAAGCAGATGTCTCCCTGATTAAACGGCAGCTTGGCGTCTGGGCGAGGCTTTATCGATTCAAACTTCTGTCAATAGTAAGATACTACCTGTTCTTGCCTGCCATCAGATCCACCTTGAGCCCTCCCAACCTGGGTTTCCCTCCGGACTGCAACACTGTTGATGAGAGGAAGTATTGGGGCTCGTTCACCTCAAGCCTTCATTTGCTTTCTCGCACGCGACTTAAACCCATACACGCACTGTCAAATCCGCGACATCGGCTGCCTTTGCTGAGACTGATCAGCGAGAATTAAATGCAGATCGTCTGAGTATGACATAGGGTTGCCGGTACGAAAGTTGTCACGGCGCGTTGATGGAACAGTTGTTGATTGCTATACCTATGCTTGCCTTAGGCTAACGCCTTGTCCCTATTTTAGCCACACCACTAGTTCTAGAGCCGACCTATTGTTTCTCGCGTACCTGTCGCCGTTACTTTACTTTCGGCACATCCTGCCTGATGCTTCAAGTTCAAGTTCTTTTTCCTCCGACATGACCGTCTAACGTACGTGCCGATGCAACATTTCAGCGCCGTCGAATTAACTCAGGACTTTCCAGTGCCTAGGTTCCAAGCAACTACTGTGTATCACAGTGCAACGAGCGCGGATTTAAGTTTCGACCATGTTTCGCACACGGCAGTCACGTTATCATGGTAAGATACATCGTGCGAGAAACTGCCCGGATCGCCCCGACTGAAGCCACCGGAATTGCCGATCTCTCTTGGTACAATATACTTGCACTCAATGTTTCTGATGTCCACCCTCCTTTTGGCTTTTCCAGAAGGGCGGCTGGGACTGTGCGAGAAAAGAGCTCACGCTGTATCCAGAATTCTCGTTCCCGAATTGTTCGGTCCTTTGCCTAACTCGGTTGACTTGTTAGGGCCCAACCCGGCCTCAATAATCGGAAGATCCAAGCCTAGGAGTACTCCTACCACAAGCGTTTGCATTCTCTGTTGGCATGTTGCGCACTCGAACAGGTCCGACGTTCGCGTAGAGATCATGTCCAAGGAGTCCCACTGTCCGAAGAGTCACCAGATAATAACTTCCAGGCCACTCAACACCTCCAAACCTCGATCCTAACTATTCGTACGCGTTGTGCAGCACCGCCGCGAAAACTCCCGATCAAGCCAACCGAGGACGCATCCCATAAAACATGTAGGTACCGTAACACAACAACACCGTCTCCCCAACCCATCCTCGACCAAAATGTCTATGCTTTGGCCATTCCGGCTCTGCGCGACTGCGATATGGCATGTGGATACACTGTCCCACTCGCTACCTCGGGGTGGACAAAGAATACAATCATGTGTGATACTTTATAGCCGTGACATCACACGTCGCGAAGGTCATACCATAGACACTAATAGATAGAGTATTCTATGTCTGGCTTATCGGTTTCGGAGATCCGATATGTAGTTATGTTACTAGAAGCTTTTCTATTAGCGTACCTTATCTTTTTATCCAATAAGTTTTCGAGGCCTATTTCGATTCCAACGACTAGGGACGCAAAATTACAATTACTAAGATTTCGACGATGAGAAAAGACTAACTCAAAGGTCCGTTTATAAGCTCTAAACGGTATAGAATCAACTTCAAGTATTTTACTTCAAGCGTATACTACCCGATAGAAATCGGAAGATCCAGAAACTTGATTTCGATAATTTATTCTCCTTCTCACTTCTATGATACCTCTTATTTCGCAACTAGATATAGATGTGGGAAACTGGGGGTTTTTTTTTTCTTGGTTTATAAGTATATCTGATCTTCTAAATTTCTATTTATTTCTACTAATCTCATATCTATAGCGAGTCTGTTGTACTATCTCGAACAATCTCTTCTTCTCTTCTTCTTTTCTTTCTACTTTCTCGTTTCTCTTCTTTTAATCTTTCTCTTCTCTTCTCTTTCTCTCTTCTCTTCTTTCCTTCTCTTCTTCTTTCCTTCTTTCCTTCTCTTTCTCTCTTCTCTTTCTCTTTCTCTCTTTTCCTCTCTTCTCTTTCCTCCTACTTTCTCCTCCTTCTCATACCTAATAATTACCCCTTCCTTCCTTTTCCCCTCCTAAAACGTATCATCTATCTCTCGACAACACGAAATACCCAATATCCAAGTAACCAGTTAAAAAACTATACGTCAATATTTCCATAAACCAAGAATCCCAAAGTAGGTTTGGAACAACGAGAAGCGATCGTAAAGAAGAGAAGAAATCGTAAAGACGAGAAGCGATCATAGAGAAGAGAAGCGATCGTAAAGAAGAGAAGAGATCATAACAACGAGAGATCATAAAGACGAGAGAGATCATAACAACGAGAGATCATAACAACGAGAGATCGTAGCGATGAGGAGACATCTCAACAATGGGAAGAAATCATAAAGAAGAGAAGGGATCGTAGCAACGAGAGATCGCAACGACAAGGAGAGATCATAACATCGAAGAAACATCTCCCGATTATTGCTACAAACATGAGAGCGGGGGGGGGGGGATATCCACACCACACCACACTATACCGCACCAGATCAGACCACATCAATCAATCCATGCTACATCTTCCCAAATCTCAAATGCGGTGCGGGGGTCCTATGAACCATGAAGAAGCCGTCCCCAAATAATTACAGATACGAGAACCCGTCCATGCTGAGCCCACTGGAACATTGCATTCCCCAACGGGCCGGCCATACCATGCGCGAAAAGGCCCATCAGATCTACATGTATCATAAACAGCCTACACCCATTGATGAGGACAACAACACGCCCATTCCACGCCAGAACGCTCGTGGACAATGAAGAGAGAAATCACATACACGGCCTCTTTCCTAGCCCCCACTAAGGCGGATACCGAGCTCCAGAAACGACACTCACCGGCGCCGCCGTTAAATGCGAAGTCCCCATTCTTCCAAAGAACTCATCTCTCTCCAACTGCCTCGTGGGGAAAACTGGCGCCACCAACTCTGTGGCCTCTCCCACCGTCGATGTCGATATTGGTTCCGCATGCCCAGACTTATGACTTGTTTGGATCCTCTCTGTATCTCTCGTCGTACCTGGGAGTTTCACAGCGCTCTTGCGCCTGTAGTTACTCGGCGTTGCGTTCCTCGAAGATGGCGCCGGTGCTGACATCATCAACATATCAATCCCTGTCGCAGGATGACTAGCCACAGGCGTCGCAAAACGTTGTGATGAAGCCATTGCTTGAGCGACAGATGGGTTCGCCCACGCATTTTGCTCGAAGAAATCTCGACCGGCGGAAGATCTTTCTATATCGCGGAGATTGATACGTTGTGGCTGAGGTGGCCGTTCTGGAATCTGTTCTTGTATGTGAGTTTTCACGTTCATCATTCCTGCGAAAGTATTCTTAGGTACCGTCATTGCGCGGAAGTCTGCATCGATGTCGTCGGCTTCCATGCTGCTGAGATCTGGTGCGGCTGGGAATCCAACATGCTTCGCGACACCCGACAAAATGGATACTTCCGTATTGTATGCCAATTGTTGCTGCAGAAGCTGCGCTCGCTTTGGGTTGTACAGGTAGTTGTAATTTGTTTGATGAGCTCCCCATTGTCGTCTGTCCTTTTGAAGAGCATGTAAGTCAGAGTAACATTTCTCGATCCAACGATTTCTAGTCTCCCGGACTTCTTGAAAGTATTGGCTGTGTAGTTGGGTTCGCTCGGCGACCGTCTTATTGCTTATTGCCTGTTTGTCATACTTGTACTTGACATTCTCATATCGTATCTTTTCGTCTCTCCGCGCATTGATGCATTGAAGCTGTGCAAGGTACTCGGCGTGAGTGCTATCGGGTCGTCGGAGGAGCTCAAGTTCGAGATTGACTTGTCGCAGTTGATCATTGATGTGCCTGTCATAATCTTAGTCAAAGCTTGGGGCCAAGAATACGCGGAATCTTACTTTTCGCGAAACGCGTGAAATTCTTTTTCAATCTTTCGCAGCGCATCGAAGGCGTGTTGTTTTCGAACTCCTGCAGAACGGTTAGCAATCGTGCGATGGCTTAGGTCATGTCCCAACGTACGCTCTTCACCCCGGGAGCCGTCCTCTTCGTCTTCCACCTCGGCTTCTACTGGTTCAGGCTCAAAATCGGCCGTCGGTTCAACAGTTTCTCCCACGGCCTCGCTATCATTCCCACTGTTTCCTTTCTTGCCTTTCCTCTTGCCCTTCTTGCCGCCCTTCTTGCCTTTCAATGGTGCTGTTCGTCCGGCCGGTGTCGCATCGAGCTCTTCGTCTGCGTGTTCTGCGCCATCAACTGCTGGCTCATCTGGTATAATGGCGTCTTCTGTAACACCATTGCCATAATCTTGCGGAAGATCCAACGACTCCGTTGAAGGAGCTAGTGCCTCCAAACTGTACTTTGTAGAATTTGCACGCTTCGCAAGAGGGATATCTGGTTCACTGAGAGAGCTCGTTGCGGATACCGATCTCTTGCGCTTTCGACTCGGTGATTCGGAATCCCTCTCGCTTCTCGCTGGCCTGTTCAAACTAACAATCTCTTGTACCGGCGTAATTGGACTTGGAATTAGCGACATGGGACTGCCAGTCGCGCGCACAGGTATCTCGTCAGTGCCATCGAGCACAACCTCGTGCGCCAACCTGCTGGGGGTCTTCTCGATCCCATTTTGAGCGCCAGCATTGTTGTTGTGTGAAGCATTGACCTTCCGAGGGGTCTTTTCTAAGCGCTCAGTCTCGGCTTCCGAATCGAACTCATCGTCGTTCGATTTCGCTTGCGTCTTTGAGACAGGTTCCGCTGTACGATCCTCGTTCGTATCGTCCAAGTCACTGAGACTGCTGGAACGAGTGTCAAAAGTGTCGATTTCTTGTTGCGCGACATCGGCGCTCTTTCTCGACGACATCGGTTCTATCGATGTCAGAACCTCTTTTCTTGTAATTGTGGAAATCATATTTGCGTTTGGTAGTTGGCTTGTAGACTCTATGGTCAATGGCTGTGGCTCGGCCTCTGTGGGAGCTTGAAGGTGAGGACTGGGTGAGGTGCGCGCGGATGGTTTTGTCAAGGAAGTGGAACCTGTTGAAGAGCAAAAGCAATGTCAGCGAATGTCCAAATGGGTCGTTCTCGTGGTGTTGACAGAATATGCCAACTCGATTTCCAGTCAATTGCGATCACAGCGACAAGACGACACTCAAGTCGAGATCCAGAATGACCAGAACGGTGCGCCAAGGTGAACAAGGTGAGCCAGATACAGTTCGAGTGACGGTATAAGGCTTTGATCTCAGCTGTGGGAGAGTGGACGTACTGTTCGGATCTGCGCTCCGCGACTTGCTTCGTTGCATGCTGCGGGCCAAATGAATCTTGCGTCCCCCACGTTGATTCCGATATGATTCTGTGCGCTATAGCAGAGGGGTAGGTTTGAGAGATATACGAGGCTCGGGATTGCTTGTCGTTGTCGAGAAAGGCGGATTGGAGCTTCGAGTCGATGCGGCCTCCGCTTGAGAAGTCGAAAGAGGGGCGTAGAAGGTGTTTTCTTGGGGTTCTTTAGTATATCTGTAGACGATGAAAGACATAGACGGGAATTCTTGAATAGCCAAAGTAGAGCACTACATCCTAAGATGTGGGCGAGTTTGGAGTCTTGGTCGTGGGATTAGTTCCAGCGGGAAAACACAACGTGACGGCGATGTCTCGCTAATCAATCGACCAGTCCCTGGACCCATCTAATTTTCTTCAGCCAACGTTATTCCTGTCGCGAACAACAGCCACCCCAACAATGGCTAAAAGAACGAAAGAAGAGACTTCCAAGAAGAAGAAGAGTGCTGTGCTGTTGGTCAAGAGCAAGGCAGAAATCGATCCGGCATTGGCTTCGCTGTTCGCGCAAAGCGTCAGTAGCAATTGATACTGCAGCTACAGCAAACTAGCTAATCGATGTACAGTCAGGTCCCGCTACGAAACAAAGATCAAACAACGCAGCAAACGGAAAAGTCTCCAACAGAACAAAGCCGGCGCCAGTCGACGAGGATTTGGACTCGGTAGCAAACGACGAAGATTTATCTTCGATCTCAGAACAGGACTTTGAAGAGGAGGATTCTGATTCTGGCCATGTCTCAGAAGAGGAAGAAGAAAATGCTACTGATGGCGTCCCGCTCCCAGTTAAAGACGCGTCCCCAGAACGAAAGAGGAAGCGGAGGCGGGATGAGGATGATATAGAGGGGGAGTACATGGAACGAATTGCTCGCGAGGAAGCCAAGGAAGAAGCAAAACTGCGCGAAGACCGACGGAACAAGCGACAAAAGCCTTCATCAGATGCCGAGGACGCAGAAGGAGAGACAGACGAGGAAAAGAGCATGGGAGTGGCTGGTGATTCTGACGACGACGAGGACGCGCAAGCTACCGAGCCCGACTTCGACATTCCGATTCACGAGGCTCTGGCGGGCCCAGAAGGCTCGGACGAATACCTCAAGGCCACCAGAACAGTGTTTCTAGGCAATGTATCTTCCTCGGCCATGACCTCCAAAACAGCAAAAAAGGCCCTCCTCAAACACCTAGCCTCGTTTGTCTCAACCCTCCCAGCGCAAACACCTCCACATTCGGTCGAATCGATACGCTTTCGATCAACCGCCTACTCAAACAAAATCCCGAAGAAAGCCGCTTTTGCTAAGAAAGAGCTTATGGACGCAACTACAAGGAGCACCCATGCATATGCCGTTTACAGCACCAATATCGCGGCAAGGGAGGCGGCTCGAGTTTTGAATGGCACCGTCGTACTAGATCGGCACTTGCACGTCGATGAAGTAGCACATCCTGCGAAGGCTGAGGCGAGGCGCTGTGTATTTGTTGGCAACTTGCCATTCGTTGATGATGAGAGTGCAATGAGAGAAGCTGAGGCGGCGGAATCGGGACGCAAAGCACGCAAGCAAGAACCGAGTGATATTGAGGAGGGCTTGTGGCGGGAGTTTAGTAAGATCGGAACTGTGGAGAGCGTACGTGTTGTGAGGGATCCCAAGACGAGAGTGGGCAAAGGTTTTGCATATGTGCAATTCAAGGTAAGACTTTTGCATGTCTAAAACATCAACGATTTTTGCTGACACGCTATACAGGACGAAAACTCCGTTGAGGCTGCACTCCACCACAACGATAAACGGTTCCCGCCCCTGCTGCCACGAAAAATGCGCGTCGTCCGCGCCAAGACCATAAAACGAAACGCTGTAAACCGTAATCCCAATTCATCGCGACCATCAACCGGCGTCTACAACCGCAAAGTCACAGGCCAAGAAAAGACGCTACAAGGACGTGCCAGCAAAATGCTTGGTCGTGCTGGCGCCGCACATGTGAGGCGTGATGAAGGTGCTTTCGCAGCAAGACCCGAAGCTGTGAAAGGAATGAAGGGACCAGAGAAGTTTGTGTTCGAAGGATACCGGGCGAGTAGTAAACAGGGCACTCACGGTCTTAAGCTTGGAGGAGGAAAGAAAGGTGGCAAGCCGAAGGGTAGAAGTGCCAAAAGAGGAAGTGCATGGAAAGCATCGGGTGGGAAGAAGTGAGTCTCGCATGCACTGTTCCTGTGGTGTTGCAGTACTAGTATCATCTTTGCGAATACAAGCACTTTACTGTCCGTTTGCTGGCAGTCTCCTCAACAGCTCCTCTTCTCGCTACCTCCTTTGTGCAGCCTGTGTAGGCAAATCATTGAAAAGTCTCATGAGAAGTATCCATGGCAAATTGCTATTCTATCTGAAGAACGAGACTTCCAATTGACTTTTTTTCCAAAGTCACATGAGTTTTGGTTAAGCCGATATCGGCATGAATCTCCTCGACCGGGCCTTCAACTGTTCTCTTTGCTCCTCCCCAAAATTTCCCCCTTACCAAGCAGAATGAACCCAACATCACCCTATACAATCGCTAAGTCGCTAAATACTCAGAACGCTAAGCAGCAGTGTTCAATCTTCCGTCTCGTTTGAGGTCTATACTGATTTAATAGACCTCCATATTCCGCTCATTATGATCAGTACGATTCGGCAATGATGATTCCATCGGGCGTTGCAATAGATTGACTCCCCTGATCTTACAACAGGCTGAGAACCGTCAAGCTACAAGAGCTTGGAGGAACCGTCTTACCTAATGAAGCATATACTGGCATAAAAGTCCGCTATCCGACTTCCTATATGATGATACATCCCCCGCAACATCCTTTCTTCTCAACAGCGTTCACAGCCGCATCATCACCACCTCCCTCGTCAACACCAACATTCCTCAATCCTCCCTCCGCACAAGCAGCTTCACTCCGTCTCCTTCTCGCCTCATCAGCATTGATCTCCTCTTGCATATGCGGCGCAATTCTAAGCGTATCATCGAAATTCATTGTCAAATAGTCATATACCTCACTAAGCAGCTTTTGACCGTCCCGAGGTACATAGGTTGCAGGAAGCCTGTCTGTAAGTTCTTGTGGGATACGAGGGGGTGGACCGCGAGGTCGGGGTTTCTCTTGCCATCGCTCGGCGCTTAGGTTGTATGTGGCAACGCTCAGGAGGAGGTCTGCGAGGGTGGGAACTCTTTCTCCGTCGGAATGGGTGGACATTCTGAATGGTATCTTCTAAGGTATTCTTGGTTTGGGTGCCAGGTGAGCAGTGGTCTGGGAGTTTTTGTTGAGAGTGGTGCCTGCCGTTGGGTTTCAAGAGGCAAGTAGTTTGAGCAGTAGCAAGCTGATTGTGGTTCTGAGCGACAAAGCGCGCAAATGGGTATTCACGAATTGTCGGTGTCGCTGATCGTTGTTCGATCGGCAAGGTAATTATTGTTGATTGGCATAGTTGAGTTTCTTTTCGATCTTTCTCTTCTGCAATACGTTGACTGTTGTGCTTCATGAAATGCTGACTATTGTGAACGAACACGTTTGCATTCGTTGCTCTGATCTTACAGGTCGTCGAATCTCTAGCCTCTTCGACGGCAATTCTCCCAATTGGTGTCAGCGGTTATGTACATTGTGTTGTGTTCAGCTTGCCGAGGATGGGAGAGGTACTAATCCACCAACGACAGCACTAGCTCAAAGAATTGATGACTAAATTATGCTGAGCGGATATGGACTGTTCGGTATGTATAGAGGGGCTCGTAAAGTACTGCATATCCGAATCGTATCCGAGAGACGAAAGCTTTAACTAAGACGTAGGGATTAATAAAATTTAGAATAGAACGAAAGTCTCTAATCGTGTTAATAAGTGGTAAAACTTCTAGCGAGATTTCTTCTTCCGATTTCTGGGATTTAAGCGCTATCGGATTTTAGTCGGGTATGTGGTACTTATTAACGCCCTCTGTACGGTTAAAACGACTCCCTGAAGTATTGGCAGATCCTCGCAAGTTGACAATGTAGATGGATATACATGTAGTCTTACAAGTGGGTGAATTTTCCTGCAGTTTAATAAAAATCTAACCACAAAATAAGATCCCGGACCTGAAAGCACGATGTCCCAGGAGTTCCAGGGTTGTGAGCGCTTCTGTTCTGGCCGTTTTGGGTATGAGTAGCTTGAGCGCGGGGTTCAGTTACATTATGCCAATCTTGAAGTTTGTAGCTTCTAGGATGGATACTAATGATGTAAAGTGTTGAGTGAGGTCAGTGAGTTTCCTTGATCGATATTCGACAAAGCGAAAGTCAAAGACCGGCCTGAAGCTGAGGTCGTTTGTTTAGCTGAACCAAAGCGGGATTTTGGCGAATAGAACAAGCCACCACTTTCAAAGCAAATAATCGACGTCGATTTGACCCAGCGCAGGAATGAGATTGAATTCGCCCCCATGCGGAGCCGAACCGAAGGCCTGGTGCTGCCAAAAATGGCAAAAAAGAAGATTTCTCTGCTTTTGGCATCCACTAGCCCAACTATGAATCTCAAGTTGTCCACCTCAGGTCTGCCGAAGCCAACAGCGGCGCCTATAGCTGTTAGGGCACTGGCACCATGCTGTGCGATTCATGCCAAATACTCAACTCACTTCAATCATATACCTATCAAGTGTCAGTGAAACAGCCAAACTACCAATATCTTCACCTTAACTTGGCCATTATCCTTACAGCGAAGTATATCACCGCCTAATCCACCTCTCCAGCATCCTCGAAGACCTCGCCGCTGCCAGCAACATCACTCGATGTGACTTCCCACCTTTTGAATCCCCAGTCCAACCTGGCACGAACCAGCTTGCCAACCGCAAATCATCAACAACCATTCACAACATCATCGAATCCAAACCCGAAATCCAGACACCTAAAGCCACATCAGCGCAACTCACTAAGCAAGCAAAGAGGTCGACCCCGCAACGTCGTATTCCAACAATCATATTGTCAATAATGGTCCAGAAGATAGACGCGAATCCCCGAAAAACATCTTACAACGCAGACATGTTTTCTTGTCAAGACCTAAAGTACTTACCTTCTCACCAAACGACTTTACATTGTAGTACAGATTCATGTCTACTATGGCCCGAAACGGTAGAAACATCTTCGTGGGCAACGTCTTGCGGTCCATTAGTACCAATCTTCAGGGAAGAGCTAGATTCCGGTCAAGACAGTCCAACATTTTTACATTTTCAGCCCAGGTTTTGTTTGATACTTTGGTTTATGATATGAAATCAATCAACGTTACCAGGCTTTGTTCGTTGTCTACTTTGAAGTAAGACGATTGCTCTCATCTAGCTTGAAGGCTCGAGTATGCATGATGTTCTTTGCCTAAGTTTGCGCCTGACTTCATTCCTTCTTCTCCCAACTACACGGTGATAAGCACACTCGCGTTCCTATACCACCCTACAAGCGGGTTCTCGCCACTTCCACACCTTGTGTCCTCCAAATACGCCCATTTACTCAAGAAGTCCTCATGCGTGAGCACTTTTGTGAATTTGCCAGTGATGGCGCGGTACATGTCTTCCATGACGCGGAAATCGGTGGGGAAGAGGATGTCGAAGTAGCCTTGTTGCACCTAGTGTATCACGTGTTAGCTTTAGTTGGGAAGATGGGGACTCGAAATTGGGACAAGGAAGACCTACGAGAGCCGTCGAAACGGCGATGGTCCTTCTCTTATACCTCGTCTGCACAACCGGCGCATTGATTCCGTTAACTGCCTGTGGCAACTTGTGAAAATCGCTTGACAAAATTCGATGCGCTGGGAAATAATTATGCAGAATATCGAAAAATTGCATCAACCTTGTAGGGATATACTCCGGCACCGTCAAGTTAGGCGCGCCAGGTAATGCCTGCCGCAAATTTCTCAAAACTTTTGGGCCACTGATTGGAGAAGTATATGGTTGTCTGGCACTCAACTCCCGAACTTTGAGAAAGCGTTGAGCAACAGCGTCGAGCTGGCGATCGTAGATATCGTGCATTTCGCCTTGATTGTCGATGAGGACGGTTCCTTGAAGAGGTTGTTCGGTGATGGGGTCGTATCGGATTACATCATGTGCGAAGTTATCGAAGACTTCTAGGGCAAGAAAGAAACATGGAGAGGAAACATAGGTATCCCAGTCGAAGATGGATCGATTGATGATCTCAACTTTGTCCAAGTGGCCCCGCGAGAATATGTTCTGCTTCAATTGTTGAGCTTGGAGACCGGCGAGGTTGGTGGAGATCTCGATGATCTTGTATTTTGTTCGTTCGTAGACTTCAGGGTGGTTGTCGCGGATGTGGTCGAGGATGTTGAGCATCATTGTTCCGTTTCCAGCACCCATTTCGTAGATTAGGAGGTCGTAGTATGGGTATAACGAGAGCTTGTAGTTTGTGACCATGTAGCGTGCCATTGCTTCTCCATAGTGTGGTCTGAATAACTCTGTCGGTGTATGCCAAAGCTGCCGTGTCTCATTGACTTCTTTCTCATCCAATTTGTCTTCAAACTCGGAATATCGATGGCCTAATTGCTTGTAGAACTCCGGTTCGTCCTTGATGTTCGTAAAGTCGAATGGTTCGCCGGGGGAGAAAATGACAGCTTGCTTGGAGAAGTAGCCATAGTGGGGATTGTACAGACTGTCTGCAGGGAGTCAGTGTTGTATTTGGATCTCAATTGCGGTACACGAACCCTCTACAAAGTCCCGCATCAGCATCTTTACCCGCTTGGGCCTCTCTTTTCGATCCCGCAATTCGTCTGCCGTGACCATAGGATATCTCTTGTAATCTGCCGACTTATCGTTGAAGACAATGTCGCTCCTTTGCTGCCATTCGTTCTGGTCCGTTGGCTTGACACCATATTTCTTGTCCCGTCGTCGTTCTTCGCGGCGCGCTGTACTGGTGAGAGCTCGTTGTTGCTGGCATGCTCCTATTTGTGGTCGCGTTCGCAGTCTAGAGCAAGTATCGTGAGACAACAGTCGCCTGAAGATGCGACTGACAAGAGGGGAATCCATATGTGCAGAGGAAAGGTTGTGGCCGAGCTATCAAACATTGAAGTTCAGCCGTTGGAAAGCTCTCCGTTTTCGGATTAGTTCCAAGAAGTTCTTGAACTCCATCAAAATTCACCAACATCACGAGATTCGAATGGAAGATGCTAGACAGAGAATTCGAATTCAAGAGCTTGGAAGATGTTTGATGAAAGCAGGGTCAAGATTTACGTCGGCTTGAGCTTCACGCTTGGCATTCTGTTGACTCTCGGCTTCAAGGATGTTTACCCAGATCTCGAAAGGAGATATCGTCGGAGACGGCGAGGGACTTCAACATGGAGTGATCCGCTGGGGAAATTTCGAGGCTCCTCAGAGAAGGTGACGCTTCAGGACAATGAAGCAGATCCAACTCTAGCAGGACAACCTCAAGTCAAGATACCCGAAGGAATCGAAGCCACAATCGGAAATACACCATTATTCCGCATAAAATCGTTATCAGACGCCACGGGATGTGACATCCTCGCGAAAGCAGAGGTAAAATGGATATCCTCCACTCAAGCCTTCACATCTCATATTCGCCTCTAGTTCTTGAACGGCGCAGGTCAATCCCCCAAAGACCGTGTCGCCTTAAACATAATTCTCACCGCAGAGGCCGCCGGTCTCCTGACTCCCCACTCCGGCGACACAATCTATGAAGGCACTGTCGGCTCGACTGGAATTTCTCTCGCCACCCTTTGCAGAGCGAGAGGCTACAAGGCACATATCTGCATGCCCTCAGATGTGGCCGTCGAAAAATCAGACCTTCTAGAAAAGCTTGGTGCGATTGTGGAAAAAGTACGACCAGCACCGATTACAGATCGCAATCATTTTGTGAATCTCGCAAAGAGGAGGGCCGAAGAACATACGAAAGATTCTTCAAAGCCAGGGAGAGGGATTTTCGCCGATCAATTCGAGAACGAAGCGAATTGGAAAGCGCATTATGAGGGTATGTATCCGACTGGACTTTTTTCTAGCTTTTCATCTGCGTCGACATTGCCACGCAGGACTCTAAACCCCTGGCTTCCCTTTCAGTAGGCAAAGGCAATTCAATCCATCGCCAATGACCTGATACCCATGTTCCCTCCTCCCTACCGACTTGAGACTGACAACCCATAGGCACAGGACCAGAACTCTATGCTCAAACCTCCCACAAAATTGACGCCCTCGTCCTCGGCGCAGGCACAGGCGGCACAATATCAGGCCTCGCCCTCTACCTAAAACCCCTCCTACCAAACCTCCACATCTGTCTCGCAGACCCCCAAGGCTCAGGCCTCTTCAACAAAATAACCCACAACGTCCTCTTCTCCCCCACCGAACGCGAGGGAACCCGCCGCCGCCACCAAACAGACACCCTAGTAGAAGGAATCGGTTGTAACCGCCTCACCCAAAACTTCTCAGCCGGTCCGTCCCTTCTCTTCCTTCCCCCTCCATCCCATCCATTCTTGTCTCTTTCCCCTTGCTCGTGTAGTCCAGTCTCAATATTCGCACAGGCTCAATATGTCCACAAGTTCAGTGTCTTCAAGGACTCAACATTCTCCAACTCACCACCACCCCACTACATACAAACAAAACCCCCTCTCCCAAAAAAAATTATTCACCAGGTAGCTAACCCATAAACCTATTCCACAGGAATGCACCACATAACCACCGCCCTCTCCATCACCGATCCCGAAGCCCTAGCAATGTCCCGCTACCTCATCGAAAAAGACGGTCTCTTCATCGGCTCCTCCAGCGCCGTAAACTGCGTAGCCGCCGTTCGTACAGCACAGAAACTCGGGCCAGGGAAAAGGGTCGTGACGATTCTGTGCGACTCGGGTACCCGTCATCTTTCCAAGTTTTGGAGGGAGGCGGGGAATGTGGGGGGGAAGGATGATATTACGCTTGATGATGTTTTGGCGGGGAGATGGGGGGAAGCTGGGGAGGTGGAGGGGAGGAAGGAGGTAGAAGTGGAGAAAAGGGTGTCGAGTGATGAGTTGAGGTTACCTACTTATTAGACTTCCTGCCGATGTCTAGATGGTGGTGGTCGTAGTGGGCTTGAGGAGAGGAGCCAGCTAAGTTATCGTGATCCCCACCTCATCGTCTTGAATCACCATCTTGACAAAAGGAGTCGATTACTATTATCTTTTCACTCTGCCACAAGCTGATTATTTGGCACCTCCTCCGACTTCGCCATACCCGCTTTAACCTCAACATCAGCCTCCTCCTCCTCCTGCGAGTCCGGAATAATCTCAGCTTCAGGTGCAAAAAGCACAGTTCGTGACCCTCGCCTTCCGCAAGACGCAGAAGTTGTACTTAGGGTAGATTGCCTCAGCGGTGTCGCCTTCTCCCCTCGAGGCGCGTCATCATCCTTGAGACCAGTTATGTCCGCAATGCTTGCAGGTCCATTTATAGTCGCCTCTGGTAAAACTGCTGCAGTCCCACCACGCTCATCCTCGTTCTTGGTGACATGGTTGCGAATGCTCGTCCTTCGATTTTCAGGACGGATTTCAGCGCCGATAGCAGGATTACTCTTTATTACTTGCGAAGTCATGAAAGCTTCCGACTCAATCGTGATTGGTGATTCTATGCGAGCTCCGCCCCCGATCCCCTCCTCGCTTTCATGAAATCTCGGACAGACTGCGACATTGATGTATATTGCTCCGCCTCGGCAAGAAGCTTGTCCAAACCGGTTCTTCGACGTCGCTTTGATATTTTTCGGGACGCGGTTTCCGGAACTGTTTTTGCTATTTCTTCTAAAGGGGTCTCATTCGATGACTTTTCCTCGTCCTCGTCTGCGAACATGTCCTCATCTGTATCCAAAAGCTGCGGAGGCTTAATATCAGATGTGTCTATCAGTTCATCCACTGTAGTCCGCAAAACAGACTCGGTCCCTTTGTGCTGTTCAGAAACTAAGAATTTTGACTTTCGCCTCCTACCGCGTTTGAGTGGTGGTGATTGCACGACGCAGGCAGGCATGTTGGCATCATCTGTTTCTACACTCTCCGATATTACACCAGGTCCTGTCATGATTACGACTCTTGGTGATGGCTCTCTAACAGTCGGCGATGGCAATTTCGGAGAGATAACTTCGCGCGACGACTTTGTCGGAGCATGCTCTTTTGGTGACGCGGGTTTCTGAGCATTGTCTGTCCATGGTGATGCTGTTAGACTGCTGGATTTCGGATGACCAGCTAGTGGTGTTAGTATTCTCCGAGCATCAGCTTTCAGTGATGCTACTTTCGGGATATTGTCTTCAGATGAAGCTCTGTTTGGAGTATGGCCTTTCGGCGACAATGATTTTTTAGTAAGATTACTAACTTCAACTGGACGAGGCTTCACGAAAGAGCTCAATTCGTCTTCGGATGTGTCATCATCTGGCGATAGTTGTGATATCGTTAAGATGGGCCTGTCAGGAAAGCTCTTGCTCTCCACTCTCGTTTGAAACTTGACTTTAGGGGACTGTAATGCCATTGATCGCTGAGGGCGTGCCGGCATCGACTTTGGTGTCTTCCACAATGAGACTCCATGTTTTGTTGCCTGTGGTGTTCCTGTGCCTTTATCTCTGATCGGAGAAGAATGCAACTTGCGCCCTAGAGCAATTTTCGACTGACCTTCCCTCTTTTCCTCTGCATCTGACATGCGGCGTTTCTTAGATGAGTATGATTTTGGAGATGACGTTCGAGGCTCTGGTAATTCTGTATGAATACGATCAGGCTCGACAAAGTTAGAAGGGGCGGTTCCATCAATACGGCGTTTCAGGGATGGGAGAGCCGGTGATGGTAGCATCTAGGCCAATCAGTAAATGAGAATACCCAGGGGGAGAAGCGAAAAGAGCACTACCTGTCTCGACTCGGGCGATAGTTGTGAGGGTGTATGTTGCTGAGGTAGAACCTGCCCAAGCATAGCCATCATCTGCTGTTGTATCATCGAAGTCATCGAATTCACAGCCATCTCGAGCTGCGGGAACAAAGGTGCCTCAAACTTCTTCTGTTCTCCGAGCAAAATTGGAGAAAGCTCCGTTGGCGGGAAAGCAACCAATGCCATATCCATATTCGCTTCCCTTGTAACCACTTGTCCATCCTGATTTTCGTGCAAACCCCCATCGCCCTCATCATCCGTCTTCGTCGGCCCACCCTTCATCGCCCCAATCTCCCCCTCGGTCAACATATCAGCCCCCAACTCATCAATCTCCTCATCCACCACAAAGCCCCCATCTCCTTCCGCCTCCTCGCCCTCATCATCTTCCCCCCAAGCACAAAGATCATACGCCGGATCAAGCTCGCCCTCCATATTACTAAGATGCCCATTATCAACCACCACCCTCGCCGTCTCAAGATCAATCACATCCCCCACATCCTCGAAATCATGAGCGTAGCGCTCTATTATATCTGCGAAGCGGTTTTGGAGGCGGAGAGCGTTGTGGCGGCGTTTGCGGTTGAAGTCGGCGAGTTCGTGGGCGCGGGTGTGTGTGCGAGAATGGCCTCTGTGAGGAAGGTGAGGTGTTTGCTGAGCTTTCATCTTGGATCCATAGGGATAGGGTGGGATGTTGGGTTGCTTGCGATATCCAGCTGTGTCTCGGGAGTTTGCAGACGCGTGAAGAAAGGTTGGAGGACGCGATGTGGAGGGACCTGACGCGTTCCCCTGGTCACGCTATCGAACGACACGTGATTTTCACAGCAACACCAAATCCGGCGAAGTTCTTGACTTAATTTTGGATACGGAATGGATGAATCGGGCAATTCGGTCGGTTACATTCATAGAAACATTTCTTTGGTGAAAATCATTGGACGTGAACATTCGAATCATTCCGATCTCGCTTAGTTCTATCAAGGTCCGCCGGATCCAATATCTATCTTCCCGTCCATCCCAGCCACGATCGAACTTTCACGAAGATCAAAGTGGAGTCGAGATTCGTTTTCGTTTGTCTATTTGGCAAGAGAAGAACTGAGCCAGGACTACAATGAATCCAATTCACCATCAACTTCCCTCTGCCATTTTCCCGTCCTTTATGGCGATTCTGAAAGACGAATCCCTCTGTAGGTATATCCCGTACTGGTAACGACTTGGCTTGTTTCGCCCAATTTCAGGTCGGAGCCAAGCATAGCGAATGCATAACCAAGCCTAAGCGTCGCTGTTCACTACACAGTATAATTGATAGAATATACTGTGTATGGGGCTTGTCGGATCACGGAAGCCGTGCCCTAACCAGCAATGGTTTGGCGTAACCTTTTATCATAGTAGAAGTCTCACCATCATCGGACGACAATCAGCGTAGGTGAACGAATGTATTACTTTTTGATTATCTTGCCCTCTAAACTAGTGAGTGACATGGACTTTCCTTTTTCTCTAGCCATTGAACTCCAAGCACACTTCGACCCGCGTTGGCTTTGCCTTTTCATTAAAGCGAAGTGTTGCATCACCATTCATTAACTTTGTGACATTGGTCTGAGAGCGTCGTAGCCATCGTATACTGGAGGGACATCTGGATATCGACGAGTTGGCTTCGCCAGAGCTGTTGATTTCTCAATGGCAGTACGATGTGGTGTAACGAGCATGCTGCCTGTGGGGGCATGATTCTTCCGTTGCTACAATCTGATCAGATTGCGGTATGAGTATATGTGCCATTTTTTTACTCACCTCATTTGTCTAAATAACCCGTAAAAATTCAAGGAGGCACCAGGTTGATAGCATTATTCAGTATGTCCACTGTTTCGTATGTGGACGCAAAATTCACGTATTCACATCGGATGTGACAAGTTCCATCGTTTCGCTTTAGGAGAAAATTGACAGTCAGTCCTTCAGGCGTGGGAGGCAAGGGAGCGACATCGATGCGATGAACCCGGGCCTCTTCCGGAGGCAGCTGTCCCTCTTTCGGTATCTCCCCTTCTGGTAGATTGAGCGCTGACTCTTCGATCTCTTGGAGCTTCGTAAAAAGATTGGCCACGTTCTCGGAGTCGAAGACTGTCTCCCGCCGTTTCGCTGACCTCAATATCTGTATGGCGCGCCTTCGGATATGTGGCCAGCGGCACTTCCATGCCACAAGCTGAAGAAGTGGGACTGGTCCTATACCAAAACAAAATCTGCTTGACCGTTGCGGTGGCGCAAAATTACTCGGTGCTTCGAAAGATCGTTCCGCAGCGAGGATAATTTCTTCAAACATGTCTCGATATCCATCCCACACTGACTCTGGTGCATGTAGAGATGTGAATATACACGCTTCCACCACATTGCCTGCGCAGGTGACCAGCTGTATATCATGTTCCCTTGTAATGGACGCCAGGAATTGTAGGCTCCGAATCGAGCTTCGCAGTTTCTCTTTCCACTCATTGACGCATCCTAGTAGTTCAGCCTGGTGCAGAAGAACAGCCTGATCCTGAATAACGGCATATCGTTGACCTCTACATTGTTTCCAATAGTCTGCGCATTTGAAAACAATTGACGTGAGCTCAGCAGTTGCTCCAACGATGGTGCTGAACGGGTTGACAGGGCTTTTTGATTCCGGAGTCGATGCTGGCGTCTTTGATATCGTTTTGAAAGGCGTTCCCAAAATAAAGGGTAACGTGTTCAGCCATCGGAGCATTGGCCTTATGATTTGGCGATCCATCCTCAATTCATCATCGGTGAAACTGGCGTGGTTTGATTCCTCCCAATCTTTGATCAGCCCGATGGCTCCATCAAAATGCTTCATAGCCGTGAGATGCTCCCCACGTAGAAGATCAGTGCATATGAAGATTATGCATACGACTATGGCAGTACAATCGCGAGTACCTTGCTCAAAATGCTGATAAAGCGAGCCAATGGCCTTGTTGTAGAACTCCAAACCACACTGCTGTTTTTCCACTTGGGGGACTCCTTCTGTGTAGATGCTTTCGTAGAAATTGGAGAGCGAGACAAGGGCATAGTGGACTGAGCAATGATCTGCGGCCAACCGGACAACGTCTTTGTTCCAAAAAGGGGTGCATTGCCATCCAGCAAGTTCTATGGCAACAACGCGTACATAAAAGCTCATGGCTCGGCTTTCTCTAGGCGGAAGCGCGAGTGACGGAAGCGAGGAGTGTTGCAGTTCAGTCATGTTTGGAGCCGACCGGGGCTTGGGTGACTTCTTGTTTGTTGGATAGACGTAGCCGCCACACACTTTGCCAGCTTTCTTGCATCTGAGAAGTATGAGTAGTTGATGCTTGAAGTCAGCCTTTTCTTGGCACCGACCTTAGACATGCGGGCCTTTTCTCGTCACACTTGATATGGCGTTGCCTAGGTTTGTCAGTGATGCTCCAGGGTGGATTGCGTTGCTCCCAGATACGTACTTGCAGGTCACACATCCCGTCTTCAACTTTGGCGCACTGGACCTTTTGCGATAGAACTGAGGAGTAGGACTGGCCATGGAAGCGACGTCGCGATTCGGAATCCAGACATAACGTTGGAAGTTTGGGATGCAGACGAGGCTACGGAACCAGTGCGCAGAAGTGAGTGTTTAGACAATATATGCACTGTGCACCAGGGCCACAAAGCGTTGGGGCCTTTACTGACCAGCAGGGCACTTTACTCGGTACTTCGAGCATGGAGCATGATCAGCTTTAGGGTGACTCGGACCTGCCTAGGAATGGTTGCAACCCTTGAAGCAGACGCCTCACAAGCCATTATTTGCACAAGATTCGTGCCTCGAGAGTCGACATGTTCTCGGAATTTCTGTCAAGTCGTAACAGATAAGAAGTGATCTTCCTTAGCTCCCGATCAAAAGTCTGAGCGCAGGAGCATTTGAACCGTCTTTGTCGACACTGCCGTAAATCCCGGTCCTTTGTACTATAATAACTATATCCCGGACGGCCGTCCCTAAAATCTGGATAGAGATGTCGACCAGAAATATGTGCGTATGGTGTCTATTTGGCAGTTTAGCGTGCTCCACTGCCTATGTACAGTACTGGCTTCCGACATTGCAATCTATGAAATTGCCAAAAAGGTGACCATAGCCGATGGATGTGTGTCTGTGAGTGGTTGAGAAGCGATCAAGTCGATCCAAGTAGAACTGCTCCTAAGGCATCAAATACTTGGCGCCTAGGCCACCATCCTGGATCACGTGCGTCAACGCCAACGCTTACCTACGCATCCGGTGCCTCACGCCTATCAATTGGAAGAGAAACCAACAAACCTTCACCTTTGCATCAGATCCGCCATCACGAAACCGATTGCATTGTATGAGTACTCATCGTGCTCTTATTGATTTAGCAACTGCTACACACTGTAACCCCACACCTTGCCATGTACTGTCAGGAGTGCAAGACGCCACTTAAGCTCGATGGCTCTCTGCAAGACCTAAACCCCGCCGCATTCAAGCTACTTACAGGTAATAAGCCTTCTATCTATGCACTGCAATAGGTGCTATGGCTTATCTTCTCAGACTCCGCTGGCCCGTCAAAGTCTCAGGTGCCATCTCTTAACCCTCAGTCTCGGCAACCCTTCTCTTCCGAGCGCCGGGAGGATTATGCCAGTCTATCCAAAAATGCCCGTTCGCCAACCTTCAAACGCATCGTCGCCTCTAGTCGTCATGTTGCTGCCTCTGCTACGAAGGAGAAGGGCGTGGGCCCGAAGCAGGCGCCCGATATGTCCTTCATTATGCTCACCGATTCTCAAATAATGCCTGAAGAATCGCCAGCGCGTCCATCTAAGCCACCGCCACCACCTTTGAATCGTCGAAGATCGATGGCGAAGCCGAACAGCTTAGTTGGCGAAGACGATTCGTTTTCAAACCAGATGGAGACTGCTGGGCGACTGTTTGAGATTTTGTCATCACATTCTGACATCGATCATCCCATCTGCGTGGAATGCACTGAGCGACTTGTTGACCAACTCCAAAAGCGTCTCGGAAACGCTGCAAGGGAGCGCGACGCGTACGTTGGTTTCTTGCGACAAGCTAACTCAGATATTCCTACCGAGGAAGAGCTTGAGCAAGCCCGTTCAGAATTGCGAAAACTTCAGAACCAGGAAGCAGCCGCCATGACTAATCTTGAAAAACTTGAAGCACAAAAAGCCGCTATGGAAGATGAGATCCTAGACCTAGACGCCCAGTCTCATGAACTGGACTTGGACGAGGAGCAATTCTGGGCTGAGCGAAACAGCTTTTCGCAGAAGCTCACCGGCTTTCAGAGTGAGCGGGATCGGATCAATAACCAGTATGATCACGACTCGAAACAGCTCGAGCGACTGCGGCGTGCTAATGTGTACAATGACACCTTCTCTATTGGTCACGACGGCTACTTTGGCACGATCAATGGACTACGATTAGGACGCTTGCCAGAAAAGCCTGTGGAATGGTCGGAGATCAATGCTGCTTGGGGCCATACCTGCCTTTTGCTCGCCACCGTGGCCGAAAAACTTTCGTATACATTCAAAGGCTACGAACTAATCCCTATGGGATCAAGCTCTAAAATTCGGCAGAACAAAACTCCTCGCAACTCAGGCGATGACCCATCTCATCCAGTCAAGCAGAAGTGGGATACTTACAAACTGTCTTCCTCCGGTGAGGCCATTTTCAACGTTGGCATTTTCCACCGGGACTTCGACTCAGCAATGATCGCATTCCTTGAATGTCTACGACAGCTGATCCAGCACGCAGAACGGACGCCAATCCGATTACCAGATGGCACGTCAGTTGAATGTCCTCGCATTGGTTACAAGATTGAGAAGGATAAGATCGGTGATAACAGCATCAAGCTCAGTGGTCTAGGAAATCAAGAAGAGTCGTGGACTAAGGCCTGCAAGCTTACATTGATCTGTTGCAAGTTTCTATTAGCACACGCAAGCAATGTCAATGAGATACGTCGGCGAGGTTAAGGGGCTAATGATCACGTCACAGGCATACTCTGACAGACAGCAAGCACATGAGAGGAAGATGTTCCGCATCACGGCCGCCTTGAATGGCACGCAGTACTCCAGATATGTTCACGAGCAAGGTTGAGGTGAGTCGGCGGCTCCGTAAGCCTTTGATGGGCCACGCCGGGCCGCGTTGCTGGACTGGAAATCGAGACTGTATGCAAATGGACTTGAGGCCTCAACACTGCGGCCGCTGAGCTGCACACGGGCTCTGGGGTCAGACAACGTGGTCGTGTGAATGGGGGAGAATGTTATTGGTTGCGTATGCGGCAGCAGTTGGTGGCGCTTTGATACGCGCCGTGTTCTTTACCCAATAATCATATTGTATCATTGAGACGATTCGAACAGCAGTAGACTTTGCCGAACATGACTGGGAACCGCTTCTCACTAATACTCATGTGTTGCGCCAAATGTCGGCGCATGAGTCGATTTGATAGCATACAATTGATCACATTGTATTCGTCGTTGGTGGCTGTCCCGTCGTCTTTGCCACGATAGATTTTCTCTGTCACACTGTCCATACATGATCTTGGCAGTTTTCTTTCCTCCAGATGTCATTCCATAGCTCAAGTAGGTAACTCCGCTATTCGTTCCAGCTTATCATGATCTGACGCCTACGTCCTCTTGATGTGTCAGGTCCCTTGTATCGCCAACTCAAGATCTACTAATTCGTGTCACAATTTCTGAATGTTAAACTCTGTTCCAAACACTAGTAGCTCAAATTAGTGTGTCTATCTGGATGATTTTTTGATCTTGATGAGGCTGATATATCACGTGGTTGGATGGGATGTGAATTCGGAAGATACTTCAGCTCCCTAGAACGACTGACACCGATCACTACCAATCATCGATCAAACTTCCTTAACATCCCAATCCTTAGATGCTGCTTCTGCTGCCAAGTCGCCCCAGACATCCAGTTTGTTGAATTCTCATAGAGCGAGTTCCAAGTCCATCACGATGCATTCAGGGATACGGGATTTCAAGTCGAGGGACGCGATGCTGTACTCAGACGCATGCAGTTGGGCGCATACACCTTCACTCTCAATGGCGTTTCTGTACGCTCCGCTCTGCCAGCAACGCCCTGCGCGGGAAGGTGCACTACGATCCGATGACTTGCTTCATAGCACTTCGCAGCATGCCATGGATAGAGCTGCAAGTCCTCTACATCACTAACATACCCTTCAGAAGGCAGTAGAAGGCAACAGGAAAGAGAAGGATTGCAGCCCCGGACAATTCAGCTCCTGCGTCGAGGCGTACTCCAATAGCTCTCTATACCACAACTCCATACTTACAAACTGTGCTCGATATCTGGTGCTCTGGGACTTGGATGACCATTCGCAATACACCGCCACCACCGGAGGTTGCCCAGAACTTTTAAGTCGGACAGTAACGTAGTTGTGGACAACGAATCATCTCTATGCAAGGATGATACGCGGCATGCGGCAGATCATTCTCTGTCGTTGTTGAGTGCGGTGTGTACCAACCGTATCCCGGTGGTATGAATAAGAGATCTGTACCCATGAAAACTTGTGACGAACAGCAGCCGAGGTGTCAGAGCATCTTCCCTCACCTCTCTCCCTTGTACAATATATGGTGGCCAACACTCTGCAACCACCAGCAGCCGTTTTCGAAGGCTGCCCAGGACTAGCCGAACATCTTGGCAAACATCCTGATCTTGCATCGTTCCAGAGATCTGGTGCTCTCAGCGCGCGCAACCTTTTATACTACCAGGCTGAACTAGTCGGATTGGAAGAAGACCTTTAAGGCATCGAGCAGCGGAATAAAACAGACTGTCTTAGCAACCGCACGGGAGATCGGGCAGCAACGTGGCATTGGCTTGGTGGCGAAGGCAGAAAAGACTTGCTGAATGAAGATCAATATAAATCGGTTGGCAGACTCCCGGTTCTGCTGCAACATTATAGTCAGTACTAACATTTCAAAAAAATCCACAGCTAACACACCAAAAGATGAAGCCTTGACTCAGCAGAAGATTGTACTGGCATTTCCAGACCCAAAAACGAGCTCCCTTGAGGGAATCCGCTAATTCAACAGAGTCGACCTCAGCGAGACGATTGTGGAGAGTACAAGTGTTTGAGGCTCGTCACGCCATCTTGAGATGAGCGATGAGGATGGCATTCCATTATCCTCGACTCATCCTGAAGTTACCGGTGCGAACGACCTCGTTGGTTTGCGGGACCACGACGAGCAAGACTCTTTTTCTACATTCCTAGAGCAGAAGGCTTTGCAATGGTTTCATCAACACATCGCGTTCAGGTTTTCAGAATCTGCGCGAAAAAAATTAAAAATTGTCGACATACACATCTCGCACCCCGCTTCATGTCACTGCGTTGACTCCGACCGTTGTAGCATGTGCGCTGCCAATCCTGTTTATCAGCGTGTTGTATTTGCTGAAATCTATGAAAGGCCGACTGGGAGCCATTGCTGAGTTTAACGTACTCCTATCTGTGTGTTTAGGCGTTTTCACCACGGCGAAACGTGTCGAAATATTCGGAGTGACTGCTGCGTGGTCAGAGAGTATCTCACGGGCATGTTCTTTCCAGCGGACTATTGCTCTTGATTTCGAGCTAGAATAGCAGTCCAGAGCAAGATTTCAGATTGTTGCTCAGCATCTTCAAAATACAGGATACAACGGAATACAGGATACAACGGAATACAGGATACAACGGGTCTCGAGAAACCTCCATGGATACATGTCTCAAAAGATACGACCTGTTCAGGTGGCCCGCAGTTTTCTGCCAGCATCTACGCTTCCGATGGCTTGATATTCTTCGACGGAGGTCCCTTTTCAGCAGTTCAAGCAGAAAATAGCACCATGGCATATTGCTTCGGTGTGGCTGTAGATGCCCATCAAGGCCTCGATATCGATGAGCTCGGACAAACGCCTAGCCTCCATCTAGTGCTACACTTAACAGATATAATCCTGTCTAGTTAAGCTACAGCCTATTTACAAACCTCTTTGATCACTAGGCCTCCATAGCTGTATCCTACAAAGATAAGACTTCGCCTTCGTCCCTAGATTCTCGTTGATCAACTTTATGTACAGAATTAAGCCTCTTACACATCTTACCTCCTCTGTCTGGCGAAGTTTGGTCCTGACTTGCTCGAGGAGTTCCCCCCTGAGTTCCGAGAAGCAGTGCATTCCTCCGCTAATATGAATCGTAATTGTAGAAAAAGATGCACGTGTCCTTGCGAACAAATGGAAGGAAGTCGGAGGAGGAACTCGCTGACCCAGTTCACATACTGATCGTCTGCAGATCGAGGGCGTGCAGCTTCATCTTACCGTGGGCCGACTCGTCTCGCTCGCCATGTTGGATCTGGGGTCCACCCCAGGCCGTGTACGAAGATGATACTGAGCGGCGTTAGCAGCATCTATGTCTGCAGTGGTGTAGACAAGTTCACTCGATTCCGGAAGCCCGCACCGGTGCGTCGTGTACGACGGTCGCGATGAGGCCATGCCCTGACGTTGGGCGTCTGGTCTGCGCAAAGTCGCGTCGGAATCCTCTTCGTGAGCAGGTTGTAGAAACCGGGGAGGCAGAGAAGGAAGACGCCAACGTAGACAGCTCGGGTCTGATCCATTGCTGTCTCTAGCGCCCTAATCGGACCCGTCCACGCGGATGGGAGCGAGCAGATAGTATGAATATGTTAGCAGAAGCTTACGGGTTGATCTACATTTTTCATCTCAGCGCCATCAACAGGATCGATGGCTGCATGTCGAAACGCCGCATGCATCACTAGCCTATCATAGAACGCCCCCAGTGTTCTTGGGACCGCATGAAGAAGTGCGGGGTGGTAGGCATTTAGACATCACCCACTGTTTGTCTCGACAATCTAAGAAGACACGTTCATCAACATTAGAACAGATGCCAACTGGAATTCTACCTCGATTGGCTTCAACAGTCGAAAAACAAATCTGGAACTGGCTACCACGCTTCCAGAAATAATGGAATCATCCATCGTTTGTAACGTGTGCGCTGGTATCGAGTTCACCCCAGGTCCAGGACAGGCAGAGTACCACAATCTGGAGTCCGTCAAGCCCACATACAATGAGGAGGATAAACCGATCTGCGTACAATACTTACACCACAAAGATATGAACTCCTTGAGGCAGTCTTCTCTCGATGGATGTCATCTTTGTTCGCTCATACGCCATCAATCGTGGCACCTTGGATGATCTGGAAGATGAAGGACCAATTGTTCTCTCCTTCGCATTTGACGCAAAAAAAATTCAGAAGGACATTAGCGATCCAGAAAAGGGAATACACCTCTCGATACAGTGTGCATCCAATCGGATTCCATATAGCCAGCTTTACATCTCGCGCTTCCCAAGTATGTCTTCGGATCCAGATTGTTCCCGTGTCGTTATCAAACGCTGACTATGTTTCAGGTCCATTCCATGATGTTCTGAGCTCATACACTCATCGACAAGGCGATAATATCTCCACTGATCCTGAAGAGGGTCTTGCACTGGCTTCGGCATGGCTTGCCAATTGTGAGCAGAAGCACGTTCTGTGTCTACCGAAGGCAAGCGATGAACAGAAGCTGCCTACTCGAGTAATTGCCGTTGGAAGCAATCTTGATTGTCTTCCTAGGATTTGTATGACAAACGGACAGCATGGGCGATATCTTGCTCTGAGCTATTGCTGGGGGAAAAGGAAGAGTATCGTTCTTACAGTGGCGACCTTTCAAGCATATCAAGTAGCCCTGCCCGTCAGCGATCTTCCTTTGACTCTCCAACACGCGATTGAAGTAACACGCAAGCTTGGTTTCTCATATCTCTGGATTGATGCTCTCTGTATCATCCAGGATTCGGATTCTGACAAAACAAAAGAAATAAGCTCTATGGCGGATATTTATCGAAATGCTACGCTGACGATTGCTGCTGCGAACGGTCCTGATTCGAGCTCCGGGTTGTTTTCAGCTCGAGATCCCTGGTACTCACGTCCATGTGGAGTGGAATTGAAGGTGACAACACATACGGAGAAGATCGTTGCTAAGAATGTGCACATTTTCCAGCAAGAGCACCGAGGAGAGGAGCCTGCGACTCTTGACACGCGTGGATGGGTTCTGCAAGAGGAGATTTTATCCACGCGCATCCTGAGATTTGAGACAGGAGGTATAAATTGGTACTGTACCACATCATGGGCCTGTGAAAGTGACCCTGTCGGTAAAGGATCAAGCTTGATGCCCGAGCTTGATCAGTTTTGGAATTTTCGTGCGTGGCTGCACAACGAAGACTTCCGACCTGGCCGAGATCTTCTCGCATGGGAAAAAGGGCGCAAGAGGTCGTCAGGGTCGGCTTCAAGTCAAACTAGCACTAAAGTACACTATGGGTTTGACAAGCCTCGGAGTGTACGATGGGACCATTGGTACGCCATAGTGGAGAACTATACAAAGCGAAGCTTGACAGTTTCTGGTGACAGACTAATCGCCATCTCTGGACTTGCAACAGCCATGGATAGGCGGCATCGACAGTCTCGTCTTGGAGGCCTCTTGGTGACTCGACGAGGGACATACCTTGCAGGTTTATGGAAGGAGGATTTGAAGTACGGCCTGCACTGGTATGTCAGTGGCTCACCTGGCAATGGCAGCGCTGGTCCTGCAGATCTGGCTCCAACTTGGTCTTGGGCCTCAGTCAGGTGCGGGTCAATATCCTTCTACCCTGACATGGAAGAGCTCGACATGAAGATGGTACCAAAGATCGATATTTTACAAGTCAGCCGCAAATCACCATCATGGTTTGGGGATAGAATCACCATGACTGATGGCTGGATCAGAGTACGAGCACCGTTCAAATTGGCCGTCTTAAGAAAAACTCCGCTCATCAAGTACGATGGGAGTTTCTTCCTCGAGGACGGCGCAAATCTCTTCAACCTGTATGAGCGAGGTGGCTCCGAGCCACTGGGAGTGTGTGCTCTCGATGATCCGAACGACTTCACCACGGATGAGATGACCATACTGTGCCTTCTCACCTTCTTCAACAACCTTCCACGAAAAGAAAACGAACACACGTATGTCCCTAGACACCTGGTACCTGGAAAACCCTTCGCACCCATCAGCGACTGTATAGGCATGGCTCTAGCAGTCTCCGAGAGAGGAACAGGGAACCATTGCAGGCTCGGACTAGTTCAAACACTGGTTTCGTTTTGGTACGAGGATGGTCCATCCCAAGAAGACGGACGCGCGACATTGTACAAGTCCAGCATTCCATATGGTAATGTCAAGATATTCTGAGCAAGGAGGCAACAAAGGTACCGAAGTGACTCAGTGAACCTCGAAGATACATCGCTCAAATAGATTGACGTCAAAGATCCTGGAAAGTTCCACAGATAACATTGCCAGAGGATTCGATGCTCAGTCAAGCCTCTCGCTCACTTCCTTCACTATTTGACCTTCTAATCACCTGACGATCCACGACCGGAGCACGAAGTCGAAGACGCCAATGTTGCGTCTCTCGCGCGCAAAGCTCAAGTGAAAGCACACGAAGCGAGAGATGCACTTGCTCAGCAGGGGACGACGCCGAATTTGTGACCGCACACTATACGAAGAACAACAAAGTGGGATGGGGAAATGATGAGGGGTTAAATATGGGGTTCACATCGGTCTTTTATTAACAGGCTGGAGAGGGCTTGTACACACTCAAATGATGAGAGATGTAGGAAGGAGAGAGGTTCCAAGCTCTCTGGCTTTCCGATTTCGATAACCCGTACAGACTAGTCACAGCTTGGTCTCTCAATAGTTGACCAAGGAAGTAGGTATGTGGAAACGACAGGATTTGATAACGAGCGACTGGTTTCAATTTGTATACTAAATGAGAGACGCGCCACGTGGGCTGTAAGAGGTTGCATTTGCAAACTACTGGTTTTCTGGTAATCAAACGAGGACTTGGAAGTTCAAACGGAAGTGAGCAATTGTACTGGTGTTTCAATTTCGTTTCTCCACGTTGGTGGTTGGTAGAGTTTCCATTCTATGTGGACCTGTTCTCGGGGTAGTGAATCCTGCACTCCCTGTCGACATGTAAGAATTTCTTCGATGGTATGTAAGGTACAAACATCAGTACTTACGGGATGTTCGGAAATCTTTCACAATTTCTGTGCATGGGTTAGCGACAATGCACCTGTCTCTAGTGCAGAGGAACTGTGACCTACGGGTTTGTAGGTACATAGGCAGGTTCAGCGCTTCGTTTGCTTGGCTCGAGAGAAGCAATGCACCTCCTGTTGACGAGTAAGAATGCGTTCGATGAGATGTAAGGTATCAAGATTAGTACTTACGGGTCGTGGACGTTGATTCCACATCTATGCTTGGGTTAGCCACGATATACCCGTCTTCAGTGCAGAGTGTTTACCTACGGGTCTGGGCCAGAGAGTTGGGCGCTTCGTTTACTTGGCTCGAGAGTTCTACACTGGGGTTAGCGATAATGCGCCCGTCTTGGGTATACGGGGCTGACGTACGGATCTAGTTCTGAAGCTTCAACGCTTCCATCGCTTGTTGACCTTTTCCAGCATTCCCTGTTGAAATATAAGGACGCGTTCGTTGCAATGCCTGTATGGATGCTTGAGGTACTTACGCAGGGCTCCGACAACTGTGCTAAAGTTAGCAGTAGCTCAACTCTTCACGATGCGCAAGGTGGCTTACGGGTCATCTGGACTTCGTTTGACTAGCTTCTCCGGCAGAGGGTCAGGATCACCAGGGCTTCGTTTGTACGCCTTTGGTGGATGTTTCTTGTGGGCGAGGTAGCATCCCCTAACGATATAAGAATATATTCGTAAAATGAGGAGTATATATAGTTTAAAGTACTTACTCTTTCTCTGTAGAATCCCTACAACTGGGCAATAGTCAGTAAATACTCCACCCTCAGTATGGTATACGAGATGACTTACGGATCTACGTAAACAGGACTTCGTTTGACTAGCTTCTCCGGCAGAAGATCTGGGACTGCGGGTTCAGCGCTTGGATCGTTAGTACACACTACATCCTGATAAGTGCGTAGAAGAACATACATATCCGGATCAACAGGGCTTCGTTTTGACGGTGGACCTCTACTGCATGGCCTGTAATTGTGAGTACATCGGGTTGAGCGCAAGAATAAGTCGTATTTGATTCTTACGGGAATGGGCCATAACCACATCTGCCCACGTTTAGCATTTACTCAGACCCTTTTAAGGGCGTGTGAAACAACTTACAGCTTCGGGTCTATAGGACTTCGTTCTCGTACAGCTCTGAATGGGCCTTTCGGGCATGGCCTGTACTTGTGAGTACATATAGTAAAGCGTAAGAACAAGTATTATTGTATACTTACGGGTATGGGCCATAACCACAACTGCTTATGATTAGCAGTCACTCAACCCTTGATGGGGCGTGTGAATTGGCTTACAGAGGGTCTGCAGGGCTTCGCTTTGAATTGGGGCGGCAGGGACTGTCCATACTTGTAAGTACATTGGGCGAAGTATCAAGCGCAAGTGTGTACAAACTCATTTGGGTCTCCTGGTTTGCACCTATTTCCTAGTTAGTTTTCACTCGGTTTACTTGGTGGCGTATGTAATGTCTTACGGTGGATGCGGGTCTGCAGGGCTTCGTTTGTTAGGGTTTGTCCCAGGGTCACATATTCTGACGATATCTATGAGCATATTGGGCAATATGTAAGTCTGTGTTTGTGAGGACTCACACTGGGTGCTGAGGTGTACCACAACTATAATCTTAATTAGCAGTTGCTTGACCCTTGATCTATGAAATGTCTTACCGACGCGGGTCTGAAGGGCTTCGTTTCCTAGCCTGTTCTGAAGGAGGTTTCCTACCATCTCCTGAAGGAGGATCGCAGGGTCTAACAATATCTATGAGCAGGTTGGGCGGCATATAAGTCTGTCTTTGTAAGAACTTACTTTGGTTGCTCAAATGTACCACAACTGTAATCATAATTAGCAGTTGCTTAATCCTTCATGCGTACGAAATGCCTTACTTGAGCGGGTCTGAAGGGCTTCGTTGATCGAATGCTTCTTCGAAGTGTGCTAAGGCCGTGACGCTGGTAGTAGGTTAGTTCCTCGCTGGGCCAAGTGGACAATCAGGCGAAGGTCATGGATGCGATGCCTTACCTCAAGCCAGCGATGAGCAGGGCCTTTGCGAACAGCATGGCGTTGGATGTGTGAGCAGTATCACCTGAACGGTTGGGTATGAAATGTGGGGATTGCAAAGCTGCTCGAGTTCAAGTTCATGTTTACCTACTTTATACCTTTACCGTGAGGGGTTCCTCAAACCAGATAATTACACCTCCACTACCCCACGGCGACATACTGCCACAGTATGGTACTACCGTGCAGGGTTATAAAAAGCGATCTGAGGCATTTGAACCGTATCATAATAGAGAACGAGTATCCTCACAGGTGATCCGGGTAAGTCTCGAAGAAGTAACAGCTAAACTGAGGAAGGCTTAGTCGTTACCTTTCCAAGCCTCGCTTTCGCTCGAGAAACAAACATCAAGCAAGGATAGAAAGTGTTCAGCCTTAGCTACTATGGTGTGTCCTGTCGGACTTCGCGGATGGGACCTTGTCAACCTAAATTTAGGTACGCGTCAATAAAGTAGGTAGCCTAACCAATCTTGTAGCTATTAAGATTTTCCAAGCCTTATTTAGATGTGAAAGAAAAGCCAATTTCCGGTACAGTGCTCTCCCACGAGTACAATGTGGTTCAGCCGTGTTGTCGTCGACTCAAGCGAGCTTCGCGTCCGCAGAGAAATTCTCGATCGAAGAGACGGAGGTGGAGGAGGATGGAGGAAACTCCGAGAAAAGGATGCCAAGAGGAAGATAGCCCGGAGAAGCGAAGAGAACACGTTGTCAGAATATGTCGCTGCAGTGGATCTGAAATATGGAAGGTAATCGCTGTAAAACAGTACTAGTAGCCGGGCTCTCCGCACTCGAGTCCCTGTGCAATATCATACTGGAACCCCATCACAGCCTCTTTTCTTTCATGGACCTTGTTCGTCTACATACTATGTACAAGGCGAAGGCATCCGCATGTTATCGCAGTCCGATCATTGCCATGGTGCGGGGAGGAACCGTTGTACTGTGTACAGCCACCTCGAACCGACAGCGACGTATCTTACTTTTGATGGCCTCTGAAGTTTTATGTTTGGATCGAAATAGGCTGATGCAAGTGATTTTTTCTCGATTTGAAAGGCTAACTCAAGGACTTGCTAATCGTAAGGTCTTCGTGATACAATACTGTAGACATTGCAGAACTCAGCGGTCTCAGACCAGGGACTGGAAATTGGACTTAAAAGCCAAATTTGCCACCGGCCTTGAGACCATTTCCTCCTAGAGAGCCACTGCCACTGATTCCCTTTCCGCTGCCGCCCAATCTGCCGCTGCTGCTGAGACCGGCGCCCTTGAAGCTTCCGCCAATGCTGCCACTGGGGCCACTGAGTTGATTGGGTATTAGCTTGGCCCTGAGATGTTGGGCTTGGAGGACGCTTACGCCAAAGAGGCACGGTCGACAGTCTCGCCGTTTTCGATCTGCTCGACCTGACCAGCAGGTGCAATCTGTTCAGTTTGGGCAATTGGAGCTGCCAACGCAATGGCTCTGTTGAATGATCAGTGGATGAAGAAGTGAGGCTGGAAGCGGATGCAGAGGACTAACCCGAAGCTGGCAACGGTGAGGAGAAGGGTCTTTGCGAAATGCATGGTTGAGATGTTGGGTCGAAGGACTTATGGATTTCAAAGAAGGACTGGAAAGATAGAATGAATGGCAGAGTTGATCGAATCTGTTTGAGCTGAAGTTGAAATCCAACCAAGATCAACCAAGATTATATACCTGCCGTCCCAATCTAGGACTTGGTGGCAGAGAACAGCCCTTAGCCATTGCCGACAGTTAAGCCGGCATGGTGTTGATAATGATGCTCATTAAACAACGTCTCTTTCTATTTTCCTCCTATCGTGATGGTGGTAGGGCCAGCACAAATGTGCTAACGCTCATGAACGCAATCATCTCGTGGAGGCCGAGCCTCAAAGATCCGGTAGGGCTATGAAAGGGAGGTTTCGAGATGGAGATCTGGTCGAATGATTCTGGTGTCGTGTTGGCCATCGAAGTCTGTGCCACTATTGTCATTCTTCCCACATGAGAATCAGATGTTGTTCCCTGGGCAAACTACAAAAAATCTCGGAAGTCAAACCGAAGAACGATCGCTAAGTGGCTTTCCGCTGAACCAGATCTTCCTCGCACTGACATTCCAAAGGTAGGGCAGAGTTCCACAGTACACGATACAGCCATGATAATTCCAGTCCGAGATTCGGCCGAGCTCAGCGTTTCAAACCGGGGTTCTCGACCTCAAGTTCTACCGATTTTTACCGCTTTGAGCGATTCAAAGCTACTATTCTTCTGTCCTTGATATATTGCTGCTCCCTACGGGTAGTACCTATTCTAGCAGGCGTATTTATCAGAATCCCGATCTGCACAAGGCTTTTCACACCCGGCACTAACAACCTTTTGGCCGGCAATCATTTCGTATTTCTAGACTTGGGTTCCACCAACCAGACGAGTCGAGATGCGGAGCATGCCCTTGGTGCATAGATTGAAGAGCACGTGATCTGGGTTGTTGCTTGCAACTTGAGCCAGCCTTCAGAGAGTTCCCATGGCTTCGAGTCCCAAGTGTGTCGAGTCCCAAGTATGTCGAGTCCCAAAGTGTGGCACGAAGAAGTGGACCTTCCCTGTTATTCTATGTCCTTTTTCTAGCTCTAGTCAGTCTTTGAAGGCTTGTCTGGCTCTACATATCAGCACCAATTGGCGAAAATGGCACGAACAATTAGTGCTTAGTAATGATGAAAAGGGTCCGTATCTTGAGTTGCCTCAGGTAGCCATCTTTTCTCGCGACTGCTGCTGTTTGCACTCCGGAGACTCCTTTTCGCACTGTATTCTACTGTGGATTGCCAGAGTGGAGGTGGGAAGCTTAGAATATTTTTCCTTCGGCATGCCCGGAGTCCGCGGGATTGATATTGAAGCTACGTGGCTTCGCCGGGCTACCTCCGGTACCAGAGCAGCGCATGCACAGTGGTCCTCTCCATATTCTCGGTCCACCCGTCGCGGTACACGCTGACGGAGTGAAAATGATGGTCGGAGGAGAAAGGGAAAGGTCTGTTCAGAAAGTGTTCCCAAGCAAGGGCTCCAGATGTCCCCATTGTTCCTCAGCAACATCATTTCCATCGAGTCTCCCACAATCTGAAGGTCATCCTGGGTACTTCTGTGCATTTCTTGATACCACTTGAAATACCGCCCTTCCTCTCATGTATTCACAGCTCAACCCGAGGGATGAGAAACCGACATCTAGATCATCGTCTGCTCCTGCATAGATGTAGGCACCTGGCTGACGCCTGCTGCGTTTGTAACGGTTCTGCGAGAGAGGCATCGAGAGTAGCAAACATATACAAGGCCGCTCATGCAGTGCTTCTCTATCTGTGGTGGCTGAGCTCCATCATCTTCAAGGATGGTATGGGCTGTTGTTGGCAGCTGGTCCTACACTGTACGACAATATCATGAAGGTGCCTGGAACTTCAATCAGTCATTCAGATAATGGATATCATCCCTGCGATATGACTACTTGAAAGAGCATGCTGGTACCGTATCTTGTCTTCTCAGTAGAGAATTATCCGGACCCTCATTCAGCTCTATCTCGATGAAGATGATTGTGCATTGAAAGCACGCAAGAAACACTTGCGACTCCTAGCAAGCGCTCTTGTTGTCGGCGACACATTTGCAGGAGGAGAGGGCGATGTGCTGGGCGTCTTTGCAAGCATCAGCAGGACTCGGCACCTGTTTCGAGTCTTCTACTTCTTTGACTGTTTTGTTCAAGGAGGTTTTGGGCGTTTACTGACATGTCGTAAGACTCGTACAGTCACACGTACGACAGAACCCTCAGGCTGTATCACCATGTCCAGTCCATTATTCCATCAGGCTGCGAAGCTTCGCCCAGTGGGCCCCGTCATTGTCCACTATACAAGCATTGTTCCTTCGCAGTTTCATCCATCGAAACCTCAGTAATCACAGCTGGATCAACCAATTTCAGAGTATCAAATCATCTTCATAATGTCCCAAAAACCACCACCAGAACAAGGCTATCCACGTCTCGCAGCTCGCATGGGATTGTTTCCGGAAACTGCCATCTTTACACGGTTCTCAGATCTCACGGCACGTAATCTTCTATATCTACAAGCGGAATTGCTTCACCTACGTGCCTACCTAGAGAAACTCGAGATGGAAGCACGCGGCGCAGACAAAGAAAAGGCCAAAAGATGGGCCCGGTCCTGGTGGGATCTTTGTCATGAGCCTCGAGAAGAAGGAAGTGACAATGGTCAATGGAACCTGGTCCTGAATATTCGGGAGAAGATGAAAGAGTATGGTGTGTATCATTCAATCTTACTTAGCACCACTGCATAACGTACATGCTGATTAGATGACAGAGAAGGCCTTGATTCGGGCTCAAACCATCGCGCATTTTCACAAGCCTTTCACTTCCGACCTTCACGACCTTCAGGCATACATCGATAGTTCTCTCATGGATAAACGCCCATTTAGAGCCGTGGAAAGCTCTGTCTGGGGAAATCTGAACCACCCCAAAGAGTGTGCTCGAGATCTAGCAGCATTGAGGATTCGCCAGGTGGATGATCCTTTCACGGAAATGGTTATGACAAGGCTTGTCAGACCGTTTTTCCGTATCATCGGGCATCGCTTCATTAAAAAAGATCCCTCCCTAGAGGCATATGCCGATGGTGAATTCAAAGATCATACGGCACGCGAGTTTGCACGTGCTATCACCACATTCCTCGCATGCATTATTCTGGTCGGCTCGATCAATGTCTTGTATTTCATCCCGAAGTCATCGATGGTCTCCAGGATCGGCGCCATATGGGCTTTCTCTGTTGTCTTCGCCTTGTGCCTCCTGGTATTTGCAAAGATCATGTCCGATTCAAAGCTCATCGGCAACACAACATTGGCCATCTCGGCTGGAGTTCTTACTGCTGCTGTCTTGTGGTCGAACCGACGTAGGACGATCAACACTAACGAGGCAAGTTATTTGCTCCCTCCGCAGTGGTCCATCGCTAATGCCAACAATCAGAAAGAGGATTTCGTCCGAATCTTGGACATATTTGATTCCGCCTCAAAGATCAAGGCCAGGCTGGACACGGGAGCTGACTACAGCATTCTCTCAAAAGAAATCGTCGATACCCTTGACTTATGCGAAGAGGCCTTGTACGAGAATGAGGATCCACTTTCGGTCGTTCTCCCGGATAGGCGTATGTTCTCTTTCCGATCAAAAGTCACACTAACCTTTCATGTCGTCGATCCGCCTCGTGGATATTCTCTGTTCCACTTCAATAAGTATGAGTACACGGCGACCTTTTACGTTCCAGCAAACGGCGACATTGCCTCCTTTGATGCTTACATTGGTAAAGATATCATTGCCAAATATCATCTGCAGAGTTCTTCCTTCTTTGCAAGTGGCAGTGGGGACGGTAAAGATGGTCAGGAACTGAAAGACACAACAACATCCGTTATGAGAGACACAAAAGCGCCCTCACAGGAATTTGATACTGATACCCAAACACTCGATCAGCAAGTCACAACTTCACAAACTGCAGCTTACGCGACCACTCTTGCACTCAACCCAGGCACCGCCAATGCTGGGGCACCGACAGGTGGGGGCAGCGGCGCAACGACAGGCCACGCCAGTGGTACATCGACAGCTCCACCTTCATGTATGCCGCCAACCCAAGGCAATTCAGCTTCCGGTGGTTATGACCCAGGAGACTTTGGGTCATCGACGTCGCCCGCGCCCCAGGACACTAGCAGACAAGGCAGAAATCAAAGAGCAGGATCCGGAAGCAATAACAACAGCAAGCCAGGAAAGGACAACAAGCCCGGCTCCGGAGGTACCGATAACAGCAAACCTGACAGGAGAAAACCAGGAACAGGAGGCAGCAGCGCTTGAGCGGTTGTATTCGTCTGTGCGTCTGGAGCCGATATCAGACAGTTGGTAAATCATCCCATCACTTGCGGTGAATCAATCTTGGTTGCTGTGTCGTTTTCTTTTTGTGCACCGTGTTCACGTCTTATTTGAATTATTGCGGTTTTTGGTTGTTCTTCTGGACTTTGTTGTTTTGCTTGTGATTGACGTGGTGATCTATCATGGCTTTTGATATGTTTACTGATGTTCTTTTCACGACTGTTGGTTATCCACGGCTCCACACCCTGTCCTGGTAAGCGACGGGGGAGGGAATAAACGGACTTGACGAAAAGGTTAGGAACATTCAGTTCGCCAAGTCGCATACGCGATTCTGTCAGCGTCTGGAGAAGTAGTTGATATTTTCCAGTACCGATACTTGGAGATGTGCGGATCCTCTGTTCAGTCTGTCGGGACTCGGCAGGTTTGGGTGGACTTTGGTATGCCTACTCCGCTCACTGTTTTTCGAAAGGATAGGTGGGACTGGATGATATTTGAGTACATACGTTTGGTCTGTCTAGAGTAGTCGATTTGAATGGACTCCGATATGCTGGGTTTCGGCTCCTTTGGGTAGCGGTGTTTCACGAGAATAGAAATGGGTCAAGATCTCACACTCTTCTTTTGGCGGTTATTGACATAGAGGGCATGATCAGTTCCCGAGTATTTTCAACCCTTGGCCCAACGAGATGTGGAAGACTACATCGGAATGTTCGAGAGACTTGAGAAAATCTTGTTAAGGTAAGTCATTCTTGTTTTCATAAACATACTTGGTATTCAACATAATGGGAATCGTAAGCTTACTACATAAACAACAAGAATCAACAAGGTCCTCTAAAGGCCTCCTCCAGCCGAACCCGCAACAAAACAAAATCCCCTATATCAACCATGGCAAAAAAAATCATCCCTCGATCCTCCAGTTTCACTTCTTCAAAGCTTTCTCAGGCTTCTTCTGAAACGTCTTACACCACTTCATCCACTCCTTTGCCCCTTTACTCATCGTCACCTGCAAATCTTCCTTTGCCAGTTGTATTTCCCACTGTTCATCCTCCATATTCCTCTTCTCACCAACCGTCGTATTCCCACTCGGTGTCCACCCAAGCGCTTCCAGGACCTGCGATTCCGTCGGCGCCGTCCCTTCACCCGCATGCTTGAATAATTTGGGATCGCGCTTGTGACATTCAGCTGCGAGATAGCGTCTCAAAATCTCCAAGCGCTCCGTCGGCGCGAAAGTGAGTTTGAGTTTTTTAGCATCGTCTTTCACGTTCTGATCCAGTTTTGGGTCTTCGTCGTCGCTGTCGTCTGGGTTTTCGTGTTGCGGTGTGGTATCGAGGCGTTTCGTGACGGATCTGGCTCTCTTTGCTCCTCGGATGGAACAGACGGCCCACACGGCGTCGATTTCGGCGAGACCGCCAAAGGGCCAGATGATGACGGCGACGGTGTCTATGACGAGGGCTGGGGGGAAGAGAAGGATGGAGATGATTGTGTCTCGGTATGCTCTCTTCTTTGAGCGTTGCAAGCTACTGATGAATTCCCTTTGTACCTCATTGGGGGTGCCAGGAAGAGATTCGGGATGAACGAGGACGAGTTCTTCAAGTTTGCCACTACCGCTGGTACCGATGTTTTCGGTGGTTCCATTGACAGGTGTGGTCGCTGCATTCGACTTCGCGCCCTTCTTCGTATCCTTTGGAATTCGACACAGAAAATCCAGATTGGATGTGGTGACCCATCCGATCCCCTGATCTATCTTCCGGGAACTCATGTACCTAATCCCCTTCCAAGATTTCTTGTCCACATCACTCGTCTTCGCTTTTCGCACCTCGCCCTCCCATTTCCGCTGCACATAATGCAGGCTCAATTTTCGCTCTTTCTCGCCTTCCTTGGGGGGCAAGAGGGGCGGTGCATGTGGCGTGTAGATTAGGAATCTTTTAGGGATGGCAATGGGGTCTGTGGTTTGGAGAAAGCCTTCGCTGAGATCTGGACTGGGGAAGGGGATCAGATAGGCGATTAGACGTTCAGGATCGCGTGTGTAGTCGGTTTGGCGCGTTGGGTCTCCTGTACCATTTCCTCTCCGTTTTGGAGGAGGGTCGAATTGGGATGTTGATGGCAGGTTTTGGGGCGTATTTGCAGTAGATTGGGTGGTGTCTGTAGGACGAGGCGGGAATGCTGGTGGGATATCTGGAACAGGCCGAGTAGTCCCACTTGACTCTCCATTGTAGGGGATATCCTCACTAGGCAAATCACTCGCATTCAGTGGCGGTGCAGCCAGAGGTGTACTTTGATATGTTGTAGCCATCTTCACCACCAAAAGACAAAAAGAAAAGCAAAACAAGCAAAGGACTGAATAAACGATGGGTATTTGGGAGAATGGAAATCCATTCCTACCACGTCAGGTCTCTCGCTATATATCCTTTCTCTTAGAATAGCTTTGGTTCTTACTGTCCAATTTTCTCGGCTTGTTGCGTTGTCCCCCTAGCGTGTCTCGTAGAAGGTAGTTAATGGTGGGCTTATTAATCTCGAGGGAGGAGAAAGACCGCCAATGGTATGGTGGGAGGTGGGGGCATGGCATGGAATATCGCCATTTGGAATACGTCTTACCAAGTGCAAGGCAATGTTTGTTCCTGAGTTGATTCGGGATGGTGATTCCCTAATGGTTAGGCGGAGGCCCGCGGGTTGAGGGGGGTAGTAGGAGTGGAGGCCTTATTCTAAAATGGTCTGTGTAGATGTGTCCTTCGCGTCGCGTCTTCGCTGCTCTCTCCATCAACCACCATCACCATCACCATCACCATCACCGACCTTCATCAGCGCCGAAGCCATTTTCCATTGGCATTCACTCTGAGTACTGCTGCTCTAGTACAAAGTCCATCCCGGCTGATACTCCCAACCGACTTCGAGGCTGCAGGAAGAGATCACGATACCCCCGTCTGTCACCATCGCGTCGCGTCTCTTCTTCCTCCATCAACCAGTGACAAACTCATCAAATTCCATCATCTCAAATTCTGCGGTCATAGCCACCATCGTGCCCTTACTCACTTTGAACGATAGTCTCTAGCGGGACGGTCGTGCCCGCGTGCTTCTCCTAACAGGGAGATGTCGCTTCACTCGGAGCATATACGACGCGTCTCAGCTGTAACTCTTAGACGAAGACAGCCTAGTAATCCACCAGAGTTCGATAAAATCACACCGGAAGTGCACTGCCTCGAGTGTGCACTGCCTCGAGTTTTGGCCAATCGTTTCGTTTCGGACGGCTACTGGCATTGTAAATGCTGTCGTCAATCGAGGCAAAATCGTCGCTCCTCCTTCTTCACTTCTTCGATGAATTCTCCTTTCGTACTGCTGCTACCACGGTCATCCCCGAAATAATGTCTGAGTGGAAGCTAGCAGTACAGTTCCTGGATGCTTTCCGTTTGAAATCCACACTCTTGTAGAGTCACCTGTGCGTTGCACAATGTGATGCTTGAAAGAGACGAACGCTTGCTGAGCGTTCGAGGACTTTTGGCCAAAAGATATCAATTCGGGCGGCTACTTGCATCTGTGAGACTCGAGCATAAGGCAGGGCTGTAGTTTGTGCTACTAGGTGCAAGGTCACAACCTCGAGGCTCCAGCTGCATTGGAATCCAGACCTAAACTTCCTGTCTCCCTCCTCTACATTCTATCAATTTTCCCATATTTTCTCCTCTTGAATTTTACATCTCGAAATGGCACAAGTACCAAATGCTGTCGGAGGCTATCCAAAGCTGGCGACTTATATGGGAATGTTCCCTGAAGTCGCGGTCTTCAAGCGATTCGGCGACATCAGTGCTCGCAATCTACTTTACCTACAAGCAGAGCTGCTTCTACTTCACGATCAACTCCTCAAAATTGAAAGGTTCGACGCAAAAACCAAGGGCCACATTTATGCAAAGAACTTCAAAGAGTTACTCAGATTGCGCGAAGTCAAAGAAGACAGGGAACAGTGGGATCTAATCCTCAAACTTCGAGACAAGCTTAAAGAATATGGAAAGTATTTGGCTGGTTCAACTTACCGTGGAAGACCTCTAATTTGGCCGACAGAAGAAGCTTTGCTGCGAGCGCAAGCACTCGCCAATATGAAAAAACCCGGAACGCCCGACCTCAAAGATCTGCAAAAATTTCTCAACGGCCCGGACATTGGCACGCCATTGATAGGTGTCGACTGTAACGTGTGGGGAAGACCGGATAATCATCACGATCGAGCCATAGATTTGGTTGCACTACAAACACGAGAGATTGGAGATCCCTTCTCGCGGATGGTAATGAGACTGGTCCATCCATTCTATAACTACATCGGAAAACATTTCAGAAAAGCCGATCCCCTTCTTGGAGTTCCCGTATATAAAGAGGAGAGTATGCGCAATTTTGCCAGATACTTCACCACCCTATTCGCTTCTGCAATTCTTGTTGGCTCAATTAATGCGTTATACTTCATACACTCGATGGTAGCTAGACTTGGGGCTGTGTCGGCATTTAATATGGCTTTCGCTCTCTGTCTGCTGTTCTTCGCGAAGGGGAAACCTATTGAGGTTTTTTCCGCCGCTTCTGCGTACGACCCACTTGTCAATATCGTCCATGCACCTGCTGACTATGACTAGATTTACGGCTGTTCAGGTTGTGTTCATCGCAGCCTCCGATAATTGTTGTACTAGCTCGTAACTTCTTCATATATGAAATCGGGCGAGGAACTTTCTGGGTTTTCATATCAATAATGCAAGAGAAGATTTAGATACAGACACTCACTCTTTAGATCTTTGACAGGAAACTAGTCAATCTTCAGAACCGCATCGCTCCTCGGCTACGCTCGAATTGTGCAACTGAGCTTGCTGCAGCTTCTTCTCGGTCACTCTATCTGACCAGATCCCGACCATGCCAATCTCGCGGTCTCCTTTTCCCTGGTGTTATCGGTTTGACACTCACCATATGAAACCTACGATGCCACTCAAACCCCTTTCTTTCGCTTAGATTACTCGCTTGTCGACATCAAGGTAAAACTAATTTCAACGTTCTTGTTCATGGCACAAAGGCAGGTGACAAGCATTCAGAAGCTATTATGACTCTTTGTGTAGATGCCCACCAGTTTGCTAGCCGTACCACCGTTAGTAGCAAAGTCATAACTGGGGAATGCCTCTATTTAAGCTTTTGGACCGCCCACTAGTCTATCATTCAACATCCTTGCTTTGGCCGAATATCAAGAGGATCTTCAAGATGGCTGGAAGCATCTTCGTGGGAGGTCATGCTGAGTGGGCTGCCCTACAGCGTACCATGCACGATTACGATATAGCAATGACCGCTCACAATGAGGGACGGGGGACCATCCCTAGTTGGCCACAAGATCTGCACATCAACATCCCAGGTGAACACCTACCTGGCGAACGACAGACATTTTCGCCAGAGGCACACGCTTGGGCCGAGCAGCAGCGTTTAACGGCCATAGAGGATGAAGAGAAGCAAAAGAAGAAAAAGAAGGGCATGTTCGATAGTCTTAGAAAATTGTTCGGTGGGAATAAAAAAGATCGTGACGGTGGAGGCGGAAGAGGTGGCACAGCGATAAGGTCCGGCTGAAGTAAATGCTCTACAATGTCTACTAAATTGGGCGTTTTTCGGGTATCAGCGAGAGCTTCTTCTAAGCATGCTTTAGGCATCTCGTCGTTACCATATTGAAGCTTTTATTATGTCGCAAAACCAAGTAGATAGACCTGGGATTCAGGACTTCCCGAACACAAAGTATTATCCATTGTTTCACCACCACCAACCATATCAGAAAGTATCCCGTCATTTCTTTTCCAGATATAATTTCAACCCGGCCCCCTGTGCCTCGAAACTCTTCTGCAAACTCTCTTTGTATAAAGATTCCAGGAGTGATGCACCGGCTCCATAGAATACCTCTCTTGACTCGTAAACAGCCATCCCATTCGACCTGTATAAATCGAGTTAGCACACATCCTCGCCCTTGTAAATATAACAAGAGCGAAACCCCTCCCAAAACACAAGAAGCTCAACAACCAAGCACCCCCCAATCCCCAATCCAAATCCCCTCCATCACTTCCCCCTCCAAAAAAACAAAACAAAAAATCACAGACTGAAAAAAAAGAAAGAAAGAAAGAAAGAAAGAAGGAAAAAACACGAACCCATTACTAACCCCCGTCCACCGTTCACTCATCAAAAACCAATCCGGAAACAACATCCCCTTCCAAGCCACCCTCCACAGATCCGGCTGCACATGCGTAACCAATTCCTTTGAACTCTGCGTGTTGCGCCATACATCCGGTGTCTGGGCGTTGACGGGGAGGGGCAGCGGGGGGATTTGCACGGAGAAGAGGGCGTAGGCGCCTTCGGTGACTAATTGGGATTGGCCGAGGGGTTGGAAGTTTTTGTCTGTTATTATTGATTTTCTGGGGGGTGCGTTAGGTCTGTGGAGGAGAGGGGGGAAGCTTGGATGGGTGGGGTTATATGTCTGGATGTCTGGATGTCTGGATGTCTGGATGGATGTATGGATGTATGGATTCATGGATTCATGGATTCATGAAAGTACTATGAATGGACAAACACGGGGAGGGGATAACTTACCGAACGAAGGGGTTCCAATTCGGATAGGAAGGCCAGTCTAAGGTTGCATCCCAGACCGCTTGGACAGAAGCATTTATCTCCGTCCTGACGCTTGCGTTGAAGCCTTCGGGGACGGTGGGGAGGTTCACCCAGGTTTGTTGCCCTGCTACCCTTTGCGCGAGGAGGAGAAGGGGGAGGGAGGACCACATGATGCGCATCAAGTTACCATACATGAGTAGACGTGCAAAAGGTTAACTCAAATACGGACTTTGGGATGCGGTGGGATGCGCATGGGATTATGATGTATTATTATCGACACGGCGCCGTTGTCTGTTGTCAGAAGACGGCAATTTCATTTCGCCGTGGAGGAACTCTCTACGAGGGTCGGGGTACCTCAGGATCTTGGGATCGTGTTTGGTCGCCTCGGGTGTGTAAAGTGGTTGTTTCATTATCCAGGCGCAACGGTCGCCGGATGGTGCCGAGTGTTTTGAATAACGTATTGCTGTCGTCCTTTCGGAATGCAAGATTATTATGATCGGCGGAAATGTCTGAACCCGAAGCCGCGGAGCGGGAAATTATTTTGTCTCTAAGCTTTGGTCGTGGGTTTGCAAGGCTGAGATGCGCTTTTCTTTTTCTCTGGCCTCGCGTATTTGGGCTTTGAAAGGAGTTGCTTGTAAGTGTGGTAAGATTATCTAGAAACTCTAAGTAAATCTGAAAGGCTACTCTATCTGTCTATTCTATACATCTAGTTAACGCCTTGGAATGGCATCTTAGAAAGTCATTGTTTACTCGGATGCTCGAAGTAGAAATAAAACATCTAGACCTACGAGATAGTTTACTATAAAGAGCGTTTTACGGAAACGGAGAATAAATTAAGAGAAAAGATATGCGCTAGTAACGAGTACAATAATTATTAGTAAGATAGAATAAGAAGAAGAACTTAGGATAGTACTTGACTTAATAGATATATCAGCTCTAAGAATACCAAGCAACGGGATTGCGCCATAAATGAAGCTAGTGATAAGATGCCAGCGAAACTATCCCATTTCAAGGTAAGACTCGGCAGCAAAAAAAGTGAACAGAGCGAAAAAAAAAACTTAATATTTGGGTAAGTCCTACTAGTGAATATCAAGTCCCGCCGTACTTAGTGCTTATGATTAAACTACAGCAATCGCTCAGAATCATCAATTAAGGCTTCAAAATCACTGAAATGGTCGAATTACATGTGTATGACCTGAAATACCCTGGCATGATAACTTATACCGCCACTGTGGGACTCGGCCAAATTTCGAGTGTTTTTTCGCTCTATTCACTTTTTTGCCGCCGGGTCTTACAAAGGCAAGTATCGACTTCCTCTTTTCATAGGCGTGACTAAAATACGACTGACAACAGAACCAAAAAGACCAAGAAACGAAAATTGTATTATTAAAAACACCAAACCAATGCTAACCAAACAATGCAATCATGCCACCCCTCCCATCCCATTACTTCTCTCCCAGCCCCCTAGGACTATAAGCCCAAGGACTCCTCCTCAAAACACTACGATTAATATCCGCAATACTCCTCAATCCAGCAATATTCATATTGATCTCAAGTTGTGCCATGATGCCCCTCATAACATCTTTAGCGCCGGCTTTGCCATTGATGCCCATGCCAAATGCCCACGGTCTACCGATGAGTACGGCATTCGCACCAAGTGCCAATGCTTTGATAATGTCTGCGCCAGTTCTGATACCGGAATCGAAGAGGACGGGTATTTTGCCACCGATGGCTTCGACGATATCGGGGAGGACTTCTAGGGACCCAGGACCGCCGTCCATCTGTCTGCCGCCGTGGTTGGAAACGATGATGCCGTCCATGCCTGCTGTTAGGGCTTTTTTGGCATCGTCGGGGTGTTGGATTCCCTTGAGAATGATTGGTCCGGCCCAATTCTTGCGGAGGAAGGAGAGGCGTTCCCAACTTGGGTTTGCGCCGAAGAGGGCTCCCAATCCACCTGGACCGTCTTGTGCTGCCTCCAGATTTGTTGCTACGCCTTCTTGTGCGTTTGCCCCGTTTACAGCTCGATTGTTGCTGGTGAGTCCACCGAGAAGTGAACTCAGACTCTTATTACCCATACTCAGATCTCCGACACCGAAATTCGTAGGCATGTACGCCTGATCCAAATCCGCCGGTCTCCACCCCAACTGAAACGCATCCAATGTAACAACCAGAACATGATATCCCGCAGCTTGCGCCTTCTTCAGTGTCTGCGTCGTCATGAAATCAGGTGTCTGCCAGTAAAATTGATACCACCTCTGTCCATCTCCATTTCCATTCGCAATTTCCTCGGGAGAGGCGTGAGAATTCATACTCATAATATACGGTATCCCCAGCTCTTGCGCGATTTCCGCCACACCCGGTTCACCATCGGGATGGAAGATATGTTGAAACCCAATCGGCGCCATCATGACTGGACTCGGGTATGTCCTGTTAAACATTTTGATGGAGAGATCGCGGGGAGCGCTGGAGACGAGCATTCGCGGTACGATTCTATATTGTTTGAATGCGAGGCGATTCGCTTCGAGGGTTGCACCTTCGCCGGAACCGCCGGCAAGGAATCCAAAGGCTTTGGCCATCATTTTGGATTTGGCTTGTGCTTCTAGTTTGTTGGGATCGGTTGTTACAACAGGGACGGAACCCATGAAGCCTTTTGCAAAGATTTCGCCTTGGTAGCCTAGATAGCTCTGAGCTTTTGGTGGTGAGTCGGCAGTAGGTGAGTCTGGGGTCGGTTGCTCAGGGCCGAGCTGTTCAGTGGCTTGTCGAGATACAAATGTATCCTGGGGAACTGCGAAGGTCAGAGCCGCGTTTAGGCAGGCCATCGAGAAAAATTGTCCGAACTTCATGATTGCAAGCTGTTCGAAACTCCTAAGCCCAATGCTGTCCTTCTTGAGACGCAACAAACGCCTGGCACGATCGAAACTTTCTCCACCGTGAGACTCGTAACATCGTAGATTTTTTATCTACTTGTATAGTTGTCAGCCTGACCCGTCAATCTAATTAAGTATTGTTGTACCCTGTGCGCGATCCTCAATTTTTCCAAAGTAGGGCTGTTATATTTCCCAACATGGCTAGTCAAAAAATCAGGGGATGGAGGTGTTCCGCGGGGCATAGGACACGTGCTTAAGATTTATTTGATCCCGATTGGTCGATGACCTCTCCATTCGGTATTCTGGTCGTTTCTGGGCGATACAATACCTTGTCCCAGGAGCGGATGCGAGAATGCGATGGAGCGAGATCGGCAAACTGTCGTTCGAGACCTCTGGATTTCCAAGGTAGATCCGGAGGAGATCGAGGTTTGTCGTTGCGCTGCTTGGCATGCCGCCGACATTTGGGGCTCTGCTAATATAACGTGTTGCTGCTCGTGGCCTGATTCGCCTCGCTCGTGAGAGTTGTATGTTGATGTAATTTGGGGGAGTTGTTAAAATGCTTAGCAGCTGAGATACTTCTTGTACATAGTACAGAAGATCCCAATAAAGACTTTGTCAGTAGCAACAGATTTTCCGCGTCGATGACCGCTGGTTTTCGGAACTGCTCATTGTCCAATCAGCCGTATATCGCAGTATAGATATCGCATGTTCATACAGGAGGGGCTTGAAGTAAAAGAACGTGTTCGAATGAAACTTGACACCTGTTCATGTCAGCATCTTAACTTCGTCCAATGCGAGTAAACACACCACGGACCTAATTGAAAACAACAGTCTTGTTCCCATTCAAAAATACCCTTCCCTCACTCCACCATTTCACCGCCGCGGTCAAAACTTGACTCTCAACATTACTACCCTCGTCCACTAGATCCTTCGCGCTGCTCGCATGATCGACCTTCGTCACCCTCTGCTCAATAATCGGTCCCTCATCCAAATCCGCAGTAACGAAGTGCGCACTCGCCCCGATGATTTTTACACCTCTATCAAACGCTTGATGGTATGGCTTCGCACCCTTGAAAGAAGGCAGGAATGAATGATGAATGTTAATAATCTTGCCAGACATTTCGGAGCAAAGACGCGGTGAGAGGACTTGCATGTATCTCGCTAGAACAATGAGGTCAATTTTATGCTCTTTGACGAGATCGAGGATCTGAGTCTCTTGCTGTTCTTTGGTATCTTTCGTGACTGGGAGGTGTTTGAAGTCGATGCCATAGCTTTTGGTTAAATGTTCGAATTCGGGGTGATTCGAGACGACGAGGGGGATGTCGATTTTCAATTGTTGTGTCTTTTGGCGGAAGACGATATCATTTAAGCAATGCCCAATCTTCGAAACCATGATTAGTACCCGTGGTCTTTGATCAACAGGACGCATTTCCAGACTGTCCGCTTTGAGATCTGCAGACAGTTCTGAGAAATCTTTGTTCACAGCATCGAGATTATCCGCGAATCCAAAATGCACTCGCATGAAGAATTTCTGAGAAATTGGGTCCGAGAATTGTTGTAAATCGAGAATGGTGAGATTATGTTTTGCCAATAATCCTGTGACCTGGTGGACTTCTTGTCAACGGAGTCGCAATTGAGCTGATGAAACAAATACTTACCGCATATACAATTCCGGATTTGTCCGGACACGTCAGGGTAAGAATATGATCCTTGGCCATTTTTGGTGCAGCGGAGGAAAATCCACGGCTGGTTGGAGTGAATTGGAGCGAGCGACTGGTTGGACCAGTTTGGAGCAAGCGGCTGGTTGAATCGCTATATAGCGAGCGGCCAGTGGAATCCGTTTGTACCAGGCAGCTGCTTGTATTTCTCTGAAGCAATTGTCTGGTTGAATCGATATGTAGCAGGCAGCTGCTAGAATTGCTTCGAACCGTCTGTCCAGTCGAACCTCTCAAGGATCTATGTATCGCCGACGGAGATCTCAAGCTTGATGCTGACTTGACAATTGACGATCTCGGAGGAAAGAACTTCATTGATTTTGTTGTAATGGAGAGGTATATGGAACGTCAGGAGTCATGATTCGATGGGAATTTTGGGCGGATTCTTGGTCACGTGGAAACTTGAGCTAAACCGTGGAGCGACTCCACTTTGGGACGACGGCAAGGGCCATTAGAAACGTGAAGTTGTGATCCAGCCTGGTCCACTTCTCAGGTACACAGGAGGGGCGCCAATCCCCGGATGAATGGCGCTACTACGGCATCGATACAAACATCAACGGAATTCTAAATATCACAGCCTATTACCTCCCACCCATCACGGTCCTCAGATCAAGAAACAACCAGAAATTACTCGTACAAGAGATGTCTCAAAAGTCCATCCTCATCGCCCGCTCATCAGAATCAAAGACCTTCATGATACCATCAACGCCGAGCTAGAAATGGTCACCCATGCGCGTACGCATCACCGATCACCTCATCAAGAACCGTAAGAGCCAAAGGGAGCCAGAAAAGGGTATTAAAGTAGCTAGTAGGAGCAATCAATCGTCGTCAAAGATTTGCAACGCATTGTGTAAGATCGTTTCGATGACCTTTGGTTGCAAACCTGCTTCACTCATGGGCCCAGAATGCGGTCCCATCAATGTAGGCGCAAACACGACAGCAAGATTGGTCGGCGTCATTCTATTGGCTTCTGAATGTTGGTCCACACGATTCAAGTGTAAAACCAAAGCTCGCAAAGTCGCGTAGTTGGGATCTGGAAGCTCGTTGATAGTAGCATGCATCTTGTCACGTCTCAGGAGATCGTCTGGGATGCGTGCTGCTTCAATGAAAGCTGAGTAATGCATACTCGTCAACAGCGGATCGGGCAACTCGCGTAGAAATTGCTTCAAAAGATTGGCAGGATTGTTGACATCATGATGGAAAGCCTCTGGATTGCGGAAATCCACGTTGAAAGCGTTTCGATCAAATTGAGCTTTGAGTTCTTGCATTTGAAGTGAATTGCCGGACACGCGATAAATACCTTCGTGGTCCAGGCCGAACAGATCCACAGCTTGGATACATTGGTAGACGACCAAAGGTACTGGAGACTGGTCGCGATTGAACAGGTCGTCCAGGCTGAGTCCGAACACCCTTGTGTCAGAGCGACCAGAATGCGCACCCATACCCATGGGAGGGAGTAGACCACCATTACCAGTGGGATATGGAGCCCTCCCATATGTCCCGGGAGCAGTCGAGGCAGGGTATTGCTGTTGCTGAGGAGGCGGCGCTCCGTAATCGTCGGAAGAAGGGCCTTGCTGATGCATAGATCGGTCCGGAGCAAAGCTCTCGTGGCTATAGGAATCGAAGCTAGGCGCCTGAAGAACAGGGGCCCCAGACGCTGCGTATGATTGTGGAGGAGGAGGCTGGGCTGCATATTGCTGCAACGGGAATTGGGAGGGTGGCTGCGTTGATATTTGCGGCTGTCGTGGTGAAGTGTCGTGCGACGTTGAGTAATCGTTGATTGGAGGGGCGGGCATAGGCTTAAGAGCGGGTTCTGGCTGTTTGTATGGTTGCTGAACTGCAGCAGCAGGTGGTATGTTGGCTCGTGCCAACGTCTGCTCGATGATTAGCTGTGATCAAGCACAAAATGTTGCCGCATCTCTTACTGGATGCTTCTTATATTCCAAGTCGACTCCTCGACCAGGAACTTTGCCGGAGAACGATCTCACGTAGCTCGAGAAATCGCTGTCATTGTCGATTTCGGAAACCAGATCGCGCATACTCTTTTGCTGTGGGCCATTGGCATCGTTCAACGGGCTAACGAGTAATCCGTTGCCTAAAAGCAGACGCTCATTGAAGGTAGCGAACTTTTGCATTTGCAGAGACAATCCCGAGTCACATTCCTTGACCAAATCTTGAATGGCCTTGATTGCTTGCGGGCGGTGTGTGGAGAGCAATTGCTGGCGTTCTTGTTGAGCGTACTGGACTTTGGCTTGGTAGTCCTGGTCTGCCAGTTGCAAGCGTTTCTGTAGCTCTTCCTCACGCTGTTCAGCCGACTTTGGCCCTCGTAGACCGAAATGTCGGCCTCCACTCTTATCACCAGTCTTCAGGCCATCCAAATCCTCAGCTAAAGATTCGTACTTCTGCTTAGCCTTCTCCAATTGTGTCTCCGCGTCTGAAACCTTCTTCTCGGCGCTGAGACCGGTTTGTTTCCAGTGTTTGCGGCCCCTTTCCATATCGAAAGCCAATTGATTCAAATCTTCGTGCATCTGATGGAGGTTGAGGGCGAATTGTAGGCCATTTTCGGCCATGCGTTCGTGGAGGTTGTTGACTGCCTCAAACTGGCGCGAGTACGAGTCCTGCCGCAATTCTGGAGATCGAATGTCCGAAGATGTTGCCCTAGAGAGTTTGCGCAGTTCCTTCGCGTGTTCATCTTCAACATTGGATCGTTTCTTGAGGAAGGTGGAGAAAGCCTAGTTGCGACCTGTCAATTCTAGCGAACGGACACGGCGGGGACTTTGAATATACCTTTAGAGAAGATACGCTTTGTTTGAGGCGATTAAGGAGCGTACTGACTCCGATCTATTTCTTTGGTTAGTAATAGTATATCGCGTAACAAGCCCCGTACGCACATCCGAGTATAGCACATTGTCGACGGCTTTCTTGGAAGCCTCATCCATGCCTGCAGCTGGAGGAGCTGTAGCCGCTTTCAAAGGAGCCGATGTCTCATAGGATTCGCCAGAGTCGTTCAGTCCACCGCCTGCATGGAATGGGTCGGACTCGCTCCCCACAGCGCGCTCCGGATCCTGCATGATTGGAAGTAATAGGTTGGAGAGGTTGGTGCCCAGCGAGGACTTGCGGTGCTTCTTCAAGTCGCGCTCGACGACGTTGGGTGGCTTGACGTGGACACGAATCCTACGGGCTATTCCTCTTCCGAAGGACGCGAGGCCCGTTGTGGCTTGGGGGACGGAGCCTGGGATCGGCATTATATTGCATTTGAAAGTCAGATTGAGAGCGGGAGAATGGAAGCGATTGATATTGGAGATTCTCAACTCTCGCAAAAATAGAAGTTGACTGTGACGGTCTTGAAACTTCCTCAGTCTGTTCTATGCTGGCAAGACCGACCCGGCCGTAGAATAGTTCTAGTTGCTTGACCTTGAAGCTTCACTTCTTCGCCGTCCTCGTACTCAACTAACAATCAACCCACCACTCAATCGCCGACACCATATAGCAGAGCCTGTTCAAGAGCTGCCGGAGAGCTCGGAATTGACCAAAACACCAAGACGAATTATCTTCTCGCATCATTGCACGAGCGATAGTCCTGTCCAAGGCCTCCCAAACACCACAAATCTCCTCCACCGATCAATCGACAATGCAGTCAACGAACATCACAAACGGCGCGTCGTCAACAGGTCTGCCTGAAGAGGTGGTGAACTGTCTGAACAACGCTCGCTTCGTAAGTCTGATATCCCGCGAAACCCCTATTCAAGCCTACCATTCTGACCAGTTCCGGCGTATAGCTTCATCTGGCAACCTCGAACAACGATTGTCCACATGTCTCTCTCATGAAGTACACGTACCTACCTTCAACTCCATTCTCATCCACCCCCACTATCATCATGACCACGCCGCCATCCTCGCAAAAGACACTGAATCTCGAAGCCAATCCACGCGTCTCGATATTAGTCCACGACTGGGTCTCCCATCGACCGCCGACCCTCTCGAGCTCTCCCGGTGCTGCCATGAACTCTTCCACCGACCATCATAGATCCAGTCTCGCCAATCTACTGCTGAATCTTAATTCTGCCTCGCTGTCTCGAATTTCAGTTTCTCTCAATGGTGCTGCCCAATTTCTCGAACCCGGTAGTGAGGAGGAGACCTGGTGCAAGACGCAACACAGGGAGCACAATCGATTTGAAGAGACTTCAGATGAAAGTGCGTTGGGGGCTGGGGCAGAGGACAGAGGTGCCGGAAGCTACATCTCAGGCGAACAAGTGAGGGTCGTTGTGGTCAAGATCAAAGGCGGCAGAATATCAGATCCGAACGAGACAGTCACGGACTTTACTTTGCAGCAGGAGGAGAGTTCGCAAAGCATTCCGATCGGCAATCATGCTTGAACAATGCGTATGGGCTCAAGATCAACATCTGGATGGGCTGTAGAGTGATCAATGAAAAGGGACTCATCTGAACCAAACACCAGACACACGTGCCAGGTAATTCTTCAGGTACATGGAACTCTCCAGCTGTATGGATGGAGTTACCAATGCTTCGGTTTTCGACCCAGGCCAACAAAATGACCAAACCGTCGAATGGTTATAGCAAATATATTACACAGTTTCCCAAACTTGACCAATGTCGATCATTGTCAGAGTAATCCGCTTCGAACATTAGCATAAATCCAGCAGGAGTGTCAGTGGAAACAACAAGTTTATGCGCATATCTACTTCTATAGCGAAGTGATCATTGCTTTGTTCATGGGGACTGTCTTTCTCGCCAAAATCTCTTGTTCATCGATACAAGCTTAGTATGAAAACTAAACCATACGGTGGTCGATAGCAATAAGCATCTCAAGAAAACTCTCAAATTTTTCAGAAAGCCTGCGATGCATTTTAGTCAAAGTGACCGCATCCCATCATGGCTCGCTCTCACCCAATTCCCGCAATGAAATGGACGCTGGCCCTTTGACCTGGTCTTATCCCGCGCTGGCCTCAGGCCTGTAGGTATTGAAAGTGCATGAACAGGACAATGATCGGGATAGCCAAATTCTCAGCTTGCCAGCGGCACAGCGATATGATCTTGATGTTGGCATAGCCCGATCCGCCTTCTGGAAATCAAACGTGCATGTCTTAAGGATGCCCGATCATGCTCGAATTTACCAAAACCTGGAAAGTTGGCGTACCCAACATGTTGGTTGAGGCATATTATGACGATTCTCCCGTCTTCGCTTAGCCAGATCATGGAGGATTGACAGCACATGCTGCTTTCGCCTTGGATTCCTTGGTCTCTCCGCAATTACGAGGCCAATGGAGTGGAGGTGCTACGTCCAAGCACGGCCACACGATGGGGCAAATCCATTCAGGTACATTGCTGACGCTGTCCAATGACGGAATATTCAGCTGTGGCTGGTAGAAACCCCCGATCTACAAGGACCCTGCCTCTGCTGCCTTGGAATCAACGTGAGGAACGAGACCCTGGCACTGGAATGGGTTTCGTCAATTCCCTGCGAGCCTGCCCCTCCAAGGAGACTCAAACACGTCCCTCACTTTGGAATGATGATCGATATTGAAAGATCTCCAGCGAGCTTGGATTCGAGAAGTACTGAAAGTCTATCAGTATTGATCTTAACTCAAGGAACTTCCAAACCAACAGTACATTCGACTTGAAGACAATTAGAAGGGCAAAATTGATGAAGCTACTGGACGTTTCCTGATGGCCGGTGCGTTGTTTCGGAGGGAATGGCGCCGTTCAATTGATGTCAGTGGCTGAAAGGACTGGGGGTAGCTGACGCCACAGTAAGGTTCTCAGAACAGGGAAAACTCTTGCCCTGACAACTTGCTGAAGTTGGGGCGGGAATAATGTCTTGATTCCATTTGTACTATATGATTCGATTCCAAACGAGGGGACTTTCGATGACGCCACAAGTTCCAATTATTGGTGCTCGGCTTCCAGGTTTTGTATGGAGAGGCAGATACGGAGCAAGGCTGTGTAATGCGAGCTCTTGCTTGGGCAGCCTTTCTTCAACGATGAACAACTGGGGTCTTTATGTCACTTGGAATTTGAAATTGATATCGATAATATTCTAGTGGTTCATCAATTGACATTTCCAGAAGTTTAACGATACTGATATCGAGTTGGAACACGTCGAAAAGAAAGGGTTAACTAGGCTGGATGCGGGAACTAGGGATGACCAATGGCAGTTACCTGGAATTGTCAAGGCTACTCCGTAACTGCCCTCTCACCCTCTCCATAAAACAGTTGGTCACGTTCCTTAGTCTGACGTAGTTTGTAGATCCAGCCTTCCAGACAGCTACATAAGACTTCAATTCCAACCACTTCTCTCTCTCATCAACAACAACAACAACTCAAACACCAATCTCAAGCACACTCTTCAACCATTTCCACCTTTTACACTCAATCAACCAAACAGAACCCAAATCTCAATCAACATGGAGAAAGTTAAGCAGGTCGTCGACAAGATCGTCCACCCAAAGGACCATTCTTCCTCTACACACTCCACTGGTGACCCAACCCACACTGGCAACCACACCAGCACAGCCGGTACCCATACTGGCACCACTGGTCACTCCAGCGGAGTCACTGGTACTCATGCAGGCACCACTGGTCACTCTACTGGCGTCACAGGAACGTCCGGTGGAGCAGGTCCTCACAACTCGTCGATGTTGAACAAGGCAGATCCTACTGTCGATTCAGATTTCGATGGATCCAGAAACGCAGGAGCTGCCCAGCACGGCCCAGGAGGTGTCCACAACCACAACCAACAGCACGCGGGCGGCCTCACTGGTACCAATCACAGCAGTGGTCTTACTGGTACCAACCACGGTAGTGGCCTCACCGGTGCACCAGCTGCTACAGGAACTCAAGGCCACGCTGCCACGGGTTAGTCCTCCATTATCTGTCTACTCTTTTATATGATGTCTAACGAAGGATAGGTCCTCACTCCTCAAACCTTGCCAACAAGCTCGATCCACGCGTCAAAGACACAGGATCTACCTTGCCAGGTAGCCACAACCAGCACAGCACCGGTGTCTCCAGCGGCAACTATGGCACAACTGGATCGTCAGGTTTGACTGGTAGCCACAACCAGCACACCACGGGTTCAGGCGTCACTGGTAGTCACGGTACCTCCACCAATGCTGGTCCACATAACTCGAACGCCTTAAACTCCATGGATCCCCGAGTTGATAGTGATCGTGACGCAAGCAGAAACATGGGCGCTGCTCAGTATGGTCCAGGAGGTGTCCACAACCAGGCCACCAGTGGTCTGTCTGGCAGCAACCACGGTACTGTTGGTTCAGGTTTGACTGGAGGTGCCACAGGTTCAGGCCTGACTGGAAACACTCATGGCACCACAGGCTCAGGTTTGACTGGAAACAACCACAGCTCAGGCTTGACTGGAAACAACCACAGCTCAGGCTTGACTGGTACCAACCACGGTACTCATGGATTGAACACTGGTCCAGCACCGAACACAGCAGGAATTCACAAGTCCGACATGGTCAGTACACCCTCAATCACATACCTAGATCCTCCTAACGCTTCTTTCAGATGAATAAACTGGACCCCAGAATAGACTCCGACCTCGATGGTAGTAAGACTGTCGGTAAGGCACCACCAACGCAGCAGTACTAGACCGTTCGGTGCCTCTTCTCACGTAAAGAAAACGGAAGGAGGTTTTGAAGGTCACTTGAACCGGCCTTGTCAATGTATGATAGCGATGATTACCATGATGGCATGAGATACCACAAGCGAATGATATAGTTTTGAACTGCTCTCCCCTACTTGTGAGATGGTGTTATGTTGTGATGTATCGATTTTCTTTTGTTTTCTCACCACTTGAAATGATATCGGAAAGAATTCGAACAGTTGAGGTTGAGGAGAGTTACAAATTTTCGGTCAAACGCACTGATGAATGCGTTGTCAAGATTGGGGACTACCAAGGAAATGAGACTCATGGTTGACATGGCTCTCATGGAGTCATATGAAAAAAGGAAAATCAATGAGTCTCTTTTCCTTGGTGATTCCAGCTTCGTAAGGCATTCATACAATGAGTAGGATCAGTGCAGACCACAATTCCAACATCTGGCAGCTTCACTGTTTTGAGGACTTGGTTGATTGTGGAGGCAATGAAAAATCCGTTGTCAACTCCATCACGCATTGCAAGGATCTCTGAGGTTGGTATCGCGAGCGGATAAGTTTTTCTTACTGAGGGAGGAGGAGGGGGGTATGGATTTGCGTTTAGCGAAAGAACTGCTGGAACCGCCGTTTTCCATGGAGCTCGAAGAGGTGCGGAGAAATACTTGGCTATGTATAATGCTGGTGAGTATCCATCGTGCCGGAGGTAGCGGGTTTTGTGCTTTGCGAGATAAGGAGGGTGGAACGGAGGTTGAGTTGACTGCCTTTCTTTTTTTCTTTTTTCAGAATATCGATTTCAAGGGTTTGCTTCTGTGAACTTCCTGTTCTGTGGTTGCAAGTCCTTGGATCTGATTTGGAATCCTATGCAGGTTCAATAATGTGGATCTTGCAGGTCGTGGGTTGTAGCTATCTTGGCTTGTTGAAAATCACTCGAGGGCAGGTTGTAGCTATTCCCGTTGTCTCGACGAGTGTAGTAAGTAGGCTTTATCTAGGTCAGACAGGACAAGTCGCTAATACGGTGGTATACGCTCAAGTGTCCAGAATTTCTGATTCTATCTTATTTGCATTTTGCTTCGAGCTTGCTTGATTTGAGCAATCCCCATTTGGACGTCCAGGTTGCGGAGAGGATTACGCCAGGAGGAAGGCAGAGCTGTGGGACAGAAGGCTTCGGTATTTTGGAGACCTGCCATGAGACTAAGGGGGTTTAAGATCTGTGCGACGGGTCAGGGAATGGGTAGATGTACTCCCGCATAGGGTAACCCAGTCGCGTTGACCGGATGGTCTTTTCTGCGGAGGTACCTGTACTCTGATCTAGAGAGTTCTACCGTGCTACTGATAACTGCTTGGCTTGGCTGCTGGAACGGTAGAACGGAAGATGGAACGACGCCAGATCGTTGGGCTGCTTGTTTCGAGGTGTGCGACTGTACAGCTGGAAATTGAACGATGCCAGATCGTGGAGCTTCTCGACTCGAGGCGTGCGATTGTAAAGTTGGGAATGGAACGATTCTAGATCGTTGAGCAGTGAACTGATCGATGTCTGCTTGACCTGGGCGCTGGACGACCACTGCTTGACTTGGGAGCTGGATGGTAGATGATTGTCGAGGCTGCGAAAAGCCCGTTGGAACAAGTGGGCGAGGAATCATCTCATGTTGCGGAGACGAAAAGTACCTACCCCAGTCGTGTCGAGCCTCTTCTCAGAGCTCTCTCTCTGCCCTCTTTGATCGCTGGACCTCGAGATGTTTCTGAAAATATATCTCGTTGTTCGAGGTTTCCCAATGCGCTTTGTGTAGTCTCTTGATCGTCGTTGAAATGCAACGGCTTATGAAGATGCCCATCGGTGCATCAGATCCAACAACTCTTCCTGCGACTATGCCAGTTTTCGTCTGCGCGATGCTTGACTTCGCCACACCTCAAGCACGCCTGCTCCTATTCCTGCTCTTCTGGACGCCGATCTTCTGGTCACCTCGGTGGTATTGGGATACATTCTTCGCTCAGACCGTGTGCTGGCACCAAATTACTAGTCGCTTTCTAGATTGTACCTTTCGGTACCTAGGAGCGCGAAGCCTATGGCTGCTCGCTAAGAAGACCCATTTCTTCAATCTAGGTGCGCTTTGCAGCATGCGGGCGAGCAGGTGGCTACGATATGCTGTGATTGTTGTGTGCAGTACTTAGGTAGACGTTTTGGGGGAGGTGTTCTAGAACTTTGGACGCCAACCCTCGACAGGAATTTTGACCCTCATTTTTCACTATTGGCCCATGAACCGGCGAGATCAGGTCGGAACCATTAATAAATACAGCGATGAACTGCACGCTCACAATCACGGATTCGACAAGGCAGTGGTCAAGGCAACAATTTTCTGTCTTAGATCCTGTATTCAGAGTGCTATCCGACTCGTACACAGCATATTGAGGCTGAGAACAATTGGAAAAGTCCCACACTAAATCGCACCGTAAAAGACATTGTGCTGATATCGATGAAGCAAAATGTCCCTCGAAAGCCACATGCTGCAGGATGTGCGTTCGGGAATTTGAAATGGTAAAGACAACAAGCAGCAATTCAACTGCGGCGGCTACTACTGTAGTTCTAGTACATAGCATTGATCGTGCAAAGAAGACGAGCAATTTTAATTGCCCATCGCAAAGTACACTGTATCCGAATCGTATCCGAGAGACAACAGCTTTAAAAAGATTCAGGAACCAACAAATCTTTCTATGAAATGGAAGTCTTTGATCGTACTTATCAGTCGTAAACCTTCTGGCGAGATTCCTTCTTGATGTTTCTAGGAGTTAAAGCGCCATCGGACTTTAGTTGGGTATGTGGTACTTGTCAACGCCATCTGTACTTTTGACGACGGAAGCTCGCAGGCGTAATTTGGGGAGAAGACAAAGGGCTCTTTGATGGAGAGCGCCTGACCGATCTCATCTGCTGTTCTCTGGGGCCGTTCAGCTCTGATCGATCCAACTCCTACGAGAGTTCCGATGATACGAAACCCGATAGCGATGCAAATTGACAGTCGCTATTTCTCAATCAAACTCTAGATGGAGTTAATACGGATAGCGGGCATTCTCAAACTCAAACTGCTTGTCTCCACGGCATTTTCGCACAGATCGCACGCGTCGGGTTAGTAACAAATCCTTCGGGCTAGTTCTGATGGAGTGGATGAAGGTAGAAAGATCACCGCCATGCCAGTGCTTCCATGTCTTGGAAGCAATCACGTGTAGGACCGTTTAGTTTAACCTCAGCGCTTCACCTACATACGACATACCTCCTCGGATGTCTAACCACAACGTCCAGATCTCTTGAACTCCGCACAAGCAACCAAAGGATCCTCTTAGGTTGACTGCGATCATAGACCACCCGCCGAGCGTCTGCAAATGCTCGTTCTGGGTCCCAAATTGTGCCGTTACACATTGGTCTATGGAAACTCAGACGTGTGGCTGAACTTGCAGGCTAATCTCTGATTCGACTTGTACTCTCGAGGTATACTGTAGCTGGTGCTGTAGTCATAACGAAGGCACAAAACAAAGTCGGCTTGAATGGCTCAAGTACGGAATCTTGTTGCTCGACGGAAACGTTTGATTGATGCGGAGAGAAAGAAAGGAAAAATCGACAAAGAAACCAAGTAGGAATCTCATGCCCAGCGTAGGGCTGAATGAAGGTTCAAGAGCGAAGAAAGAAGAATAGTAAAAGCTTGGAAAGATGTTTGGAAACTCAGAAGCGAGATGTGCTACCGCGAGGATATCAGAACCGCGCGAACGAAGATTGTTGGGAATGAAAGTCGCAACTCGTCTCTTCGTGTGGAGATTAGTATGTTCACCAATGCCGTGACATTATTGAAGCCCTTCTCTAAGAGTGTTGTCAATAAATGTGCAATGTTCTCCTATACTGTGATCACGTGTTCCTACTGAGATTTTACGAGTGACATTTGCTCACTAGCAAGACGCGTCCAAACCTCAATTCCCCTAGAACAAAATCTGTCCTATCATCATAATGGTAGACTACCAACCCCCCTTTCGCGAGGATACCTACCCTTACGACGAATATAAGTTTGTAACTTTACTACTGCTAATCACTCTATGATAGTAATTGGATCCGTCCCTTGTGCCAAAAATCAAATAAAAACACGAAGAAATGTGTGAGAGTGAAGAATTGAAAGACTTGATGATACTTCTCGTACATATCACCAGATCTATTGCGCAAACATTAGAATCAGAGCTACACGTTATCCTATCACAATTGCTTATTAAGTCATAGTCCTGCCATATCAGTGTGCATTTGGGTCAACATAACCGTTGCTATACTATATACGATATATATATTCTAGTTAATATGAATCCTCTCTACAGTCAGTAACTATACTGTTGAATGATGAGCGGAGGTTGGAAGATCTTAGGAGGAAGAAATATCCTTAATATATATATTATGGATTCAGATGTTCTAACGTGTCGAAGGGTCATAGACGAGATAAGTCATTCTCTTCAATGCGTATGGCAAATTAGCTTCATTCTTTCCAATACCGATGGTAATTTAGCTCCGATCATATTTTGTATCGGCTCCTATTGAGTCCTTGGACCTGGCTACTTCTTCTCTTCATACACACACACGAACGACAAATCAAAGTATCGAATATATTAAAGACCGAACTCGCCAATCCGCCTCACAAAAAGGCATCTCACATACAACTTTATGTCTTCTTCTCCCCAGTCTGCGCAATTGTATCTTCTACCTCCTCCTCTCTAACCAGAATCGGTACACCCTTACCTCCATTCTTCTCATCAGCCTGTTTCAGAAATTCCCTCGCGCCGTCACCAAAGACATCGTCTTCATTCAACGGAATGAACATTCGAGGCATTCGATCGAAGAGCTCAGGTGGTACTACAGGACGGACACGCTCGAAGGCACTATCTTCCGGCCCATGAAGGTAGTGCAGTAGATCAGCGTTGTAATCTATTATCAGTTTTAGGAGGTCACCTAGAGGGACACATATGTCGGGTTTTTGCTCTGAGCTAGTTTGGTCTGTCATCTTGCATATGTTCGGGGCGTGGATGATCAGAGCTTAGCTGCTGGTTTAAGGGAGGTGGATGGAGTATTAGTAGGAGGATGGAGAATTTTTGTCTTCATGACCAGGCAATTCTGCGACAATGAGATCGATTTGTGTCGTAGCAATGGCTGAGACAAATATGATACGGGTGCGGCCTTTGTCGGGCTGATTGTATCTCGCGCTTGTGTCTCAATTCAAACTATCATACCTCCGACGAGCTGGGCTAATTCATCGATTCGGCGAGCAGGGCTGAATTAGAATATGTTAATGCCGTGAGCTCCTCATCATCGTCGTCCATCTCCTCCTTATTATCGGCTTCCTCTGCCTTGTCCCCCTTCTCCTTGAGAGCGCCTCGGGTTTTCAGCTTGGGTAGCGTGACTGTCAGTCTGGTTCCCCTACGCAGGAAGTTAGGATTCGACGGGCCTGCTGCGTCGAGATCGATATAGGAGATTTGGAACTTTGCTGGTTCTACTGATCTGGTAGTTTACGGGACTCTTACCTTGCCGTTAATTATAGAGGTGATCTCGCGTTTCTCGTTTCATGGGGACTGGCGTCCGGGGGGCATGTTTGTCTTCTTTTCGAATTCGACGTTTCCTGAGTGATTGGGATTCCATGAGTGCAACGGGTCGATGAGCTTGACTGATTTGTTGATGATATCGATCATAGACGGCAGTAGTTCTTCCAATTTATGCCCCCCGAGAGTCTGCCAGATCCATTACAATACGTCCAAATCGCCATCGATACTGATAAATCCCTGGCAATGTGGTTTTTGAAGGTTGCCAGAAAATCACCGACATCGATCTCGAGATGAAAGATTGTTAAGGTATCCAAAGGCACGATTATTGTTGTTACTCGCGGATTAGTTCTAGGACGAGGGTGGATTGATAGTTCTATCTCCACCCCCGCAGCTTCTCATCCTCATCTCGGCGCCTTCTCATCTCCTGCTGCTTCATCCTCACAACTCCACCGACAATACATGGAGTGAGAAACGACGTGGATTCGGATGAATTCTGGTGTCGTTGATGCTTTGAAAGCAATGGGAGAGCAACGCGTCTCACTTATAGGCTAAGGCCGCTTGCATCGCGTCCATGACGCATTTCTTCGCGCCGACTCCCGACTCTTAATGCTTATGTTCCTCGACTTGAGGCTTACAGCTTCATCTTCTGTCTTGCTTCATCCCTCCATATTTGAGAACGCGAAAACGGCAGCAAGTAGGTGCCTGAAAATCACGACCGAGGATAACTGATCCCTACTGTCCTCTCTGGCCGACACCCAATCTCTTTCTTATCACAAGAACAGTGCTACACCCGAAGCGCACCTCGTCCCTTCATTTCAGTTCTGAAGTGCTGGAACACCAGAATGGGAACTCGCCATGATGAGCACACTCCGCTGCTTCGAGACGGCGAGGAAGCCGATGATCGCGAGGTAGGCGATAGCTGCTGAGGAATACAATAAGGGATGCTAAACATTTCATCAGATCCTGAGACTGACCGATGACGATCCTGATAACCCTCGATCATGGCCGCGATGGAGGAAATTGGCAAACGTTGCCGTGATAGCGTTCATGGCCGGTAAGGCTCATGAATATATATACCTCTTGCTCGTAACCGCTCACGTGTATCGCAGTCTTGAGCCCACTGGCATCCTCCATGTTCACACCAGGGATTCGTCAGATCGCTGAAGACCTCAAAGTCACAGAAGAAGCTGTTATCGGGGCTACAACAGGTTTTGTCGTCTTTTTGGGAATCGGACCGCTCATTCTTGCACCTCTTAGCGAAACTTTTGGACGCAGGAAACTATACATAATTTGTTTCTCAATCTTCACCTTGCTGCAGATTCCTACAGCGCTGAGTCCTAACATCGCGACGCTGATCGCTCTTCGTACCCTTTCTGGATTCTTCGGAAGTGTTGGCATTGCCAATGGCGGCGGCACTTTGAGCGACATGTTCGAGCCTGGAGAAAGAGCTGGCGTGTTCGGATGGTATCTTCTCGGGCCCTTACTCGGACCTACCCTAGGACCTCTCTTCGGCGGTATCATTGTGCAGCGATTGAACTGGCGCTGGATCTTCTGGGTGCTTACCATTGTGTGTGGCGTGAACACACTTGCGGGCTATTTCCTATTGAGAGAGACATACAGTCCAGTCCTCCTCGCCTGGCGCAAGCAAGACTACGAGAGCGCATCCGAAAACCACGAAGGCACAAAATACCGCTTCGAAGGGGAAGATCCAAGGCCCCTCAAACAGAAGCTCCTACAATCTTTCAAGCGTCCCCTCAAGATCTTGGTTCAGCCTATTGTCTTTACCATGTCCGTATATCAGGCTCTTATTTTTGGCACCACTTACAGCATCTACACGAATATGCAGTCCATTTACTCGGGAGAGTATGGATTCGACACTGAACAAGTAGGACTTATGTATTTGGGTCCTGGATTGGGATTCCTGGTTGCGGTCTGGTTCCTGGTCCCTCGAATTGATACGATCTACAACAATCTGTCGAAGAAGTATGGAAGCGGCAAGCCAGAGTTTCGGCTCCCACTGGCAAACATCGGCGCTTTATTCATTCCAGTCTCTCTGTTTTGGTGAGTCATCCCCGCATGGGGTGAGTAATTATCTGGTGAATACTGACGTGGTACCAGGTTTGCGTGGACGGTTGAATATCATACCGCGTGGCCGTGGACCATTGCAGCAACCTTCTTCTACGGCATCGGTCAAGTGATGATTCTCAACACCGTTCAGAACTACTACATCGATTCCTTCGAGAAGTACGCGGCAAGCGCCATCGCTGCGGGCGCTCTATTCCGGTCCATCTTTGGAGGCGTGGTGCCTTTGCTGGCACCTGGACTCTTCGATAAGCTAGGCTATGGGTGGGGTATCTCAATCTTCGGATTCCTGAGCGTGTTACTTGCTCCCGCCCCGATATTGTTCTGGACATTTGGCGAGAGAATCCGAGAGAGATTCGCCGTGGAATTGTAGTTTATTCCATAGCTTGGATCCGCGAGATGTCATTGCGTACTTATTTGAGGGGCAAATCCAAAGGAGGGCGAAAGAAGTAATTAGAAGGGTTGAAGATATGAATAATTACCTAATAATTATCTATTGCAGCCGAGTCATCCCATAAAGGAAATTCGGACTAGTATCTAGCACAACCGCTTTTCATTTGGAGACTCGAAAGAACTTCATCTTGTTGGTCGTGGATAGTCAAAAAGAAAGGTAAGCGCCACATTCTATCCTTTGGTATATTTTCTGACAAGACGATCAACTAGGCTTTCCCGTCTCGCGAACTTCTTCTCCCTGAGCGCTTCCACAAACTACTTCTTTGATTTCGACGCCGCGAGAATAAACCCGGTAGAAATTTCATTTCGAACTCAATAAGACACGTTACGTACTCTATGACGGTGCGCTGGATTTTCCCTTCCTGCCTTCGTATGTGATTTGCACCGTCCGCTCATAAAGAATAGCTTCTTTAATGTCATTGTCGGCTTTCAGCTCACGATCCCCGCCTTGGTCTTTCGGTCTCATCCTGGATAAATGAACTTCGTCCTCGATCTCTCCCCCATCCACAGTATGCATCAATGTATCATGCTGGCGCTTCGGCCCCGCGCTTCCCCAGGTGCGGAGACCGTCGTTTCGACCGTATTTGGGTTTGTTCGAAGACTCGCTATTTTCGCCGATAAAATGTGGCGCTACGTGCCGGAAAAATGGTCGCAAGGTAGGTAAGCAACAGCATATGATGAACCTTAACGTTGGTGTGCAAAGTCAGTACATGTCTCATGTGCAGTTCGTACAAAGAGAATACGTACATATTGGCCTCGACAATAATCCACAGGCTGCCTTCCCCTATCACCCATGTCTGGTCCATCTCTGTGAGAGACGGGATGAGAACTATGAGGCGAATAATGGAAGTGATCATGGTGCTTCGTCGAGTCAGCAGATGCTTTCGAGGCGTATGGCTTGATATAGATACTTACATGGATCCAACAGCGAAGATTGCAGTCAACCCAATCTTTTGCTTCGTTGGCATTTGCAACCCCCAGATAGTCGGGATCGGGATTGCGATCAATACAACGTCAGTCACGACACCCATCACAGCAGTCGCAATATAGATGGCCTAGAACAGTGAGTATATATCATGCCCGCATTTCGCACGATGCTCACCCCCCGGTTGACGCATATCGCAGTTGGAAGCAACGTCGGATCCCAACTCGCGGCGAGCGGCTTGCACGCGAAGATCAGACTGAAAAAGATTCCCGTGTATGCTCCAGTGCAGACGAAGATTGTTCCCCAGACAGCCCACTGGAACATCATGTTCGGAGAGAGGCGACTGTAGAAGATGCACAGTGTGATCTTCGTTAGAGCGCAACACGGCGCATATACAAGAGGCGCGGCTAGAATGAGCTATGTATTCGCGTATCAGCAAAACTGCTTCCAGACAAGAGGAAGAACCCAAGCAAAAGACGGTCCAGCTTACACGTGAATAGAAGCCATACTGCTCGAGCGAGATTTCCCACGCGTGCACGCCGATACAACCGGTGACGAATCCAGCGACCAAACAAGCTTGTGTGCTGACTGACAGTGCCCAAGCAAGGATGATGAAGACTGTCTTCTGTCAGCCAGATCTCAAGGTCAGTGAATCTCACCTCGTACCATCGTCAATCTGGAATTGCTTCATCAGGCGAACCTTTGTGTAAAGCCGCTGGACGAGGAACAACACCGCGAGGACATTCTCGAGAGCGAACAGGATATATGTCTCGGTGACCAGCCTCCTCTGCGGGTTCGCGAAATCGACCTCATAGCCATCTGGAGGAGGAATTATAGTCAAGGTTGCATTCACGTCTGACATGGTGGAGCAAGATGGGCAAAGATCAAGTGAATGACCAATATGCGAGGTCTCCTACTGAGGGGGGCATGAGTCTTTGGCTTCTACTAAGGATTCTTCCTTGATCTACTATCGAGCATGGTTGAGCATATGAAAGATTACTCAGAGACTCAAATGTCAAACTGGTCCTAGACGTCCCCAGCCAGGGGCGGGAGGGTAGAAGTGAAGCGGAGATGTCAAGTCCCAGGCCCCGTGTCGAGAATCGATGATCCATATTTTCGTTCCTGGCTAAGTATTGAACAGTCGACTAAGGATATGGGATCTTGCTAATCGAGGATCAAGAATAATGCCTGTCGACGACCATTTTAATGCATGTCTTTCGTACAATGAACAACGAAACGAAATCTGGCTTGGAGTAAAGTTCATACACATACCCTTCCTCGTAGGCCTACGTGTAGATCACTTACGCATCTCTCTCTTTCTGTTCCAGCTGTCAATTCTGGGGATGTGGTGGTTTATAAGTGGAACTGGTCTTGGTCCGTGGTGTTCTGCCGTGCTGTGCCGTACCTGTGCCGTACCTGGGCCGTGCCGTGTGTACATGGTGTGGATACGTCGAGACCCAGCAGTGGTTTCTTGAAGTTGGAGGTCCCACAGTAGCACTGTCGATTCAGTGTCCCTCGAAAACACTTGAATTTCTAATTAACATTTCAGCTAACGATCGATATCGATGATTTTCTGGCAGTATAATTTTTGAGGCTTGCTAGAAGATTATCGTTATCGATCTTAAATTGGGAGAGTTTGAGTCGTAAAAACAAATGGTAATTCCTGGATGCGAGGGACACAGAATTACTCGACCCACTGTGCCCCAGTAAAGAAGGATCCGCCATTCTAATGTCTAGGGCCCGTCGCGAAGCTTCCTCGAGCCGCCTCCCGGGCCGCATTAACATCTGCCTAGCCCAGGTATGTACAGGTCAATGCTATAAACTCGCCTCGGTCGCGAGACTTTGGAGCCTAACAGCACTTTAAATATTGCTTTGGCCCAACATCTCGTTTCAAGATTGATCGGGCTTGATTCTTGGGTGTAGGACAGAGATGAAGTATTGTTATACCGCCGCAGCGTTGAGTGCTCTTCTGGGTTTCGTGCAAGCTCAAGCAACTCCGGATACTGGAGCGACTTGCGTACGTCCTCTTACCGCCAAATAAGGCAGAATTGACTGACGGGAAATAGTGTACGGCACTCAAAGATGCTGGTTTAACACACATTCTTTATGAAGACGACGAGGAGTACAAGGCTCGAACAGAGTCGTACTGGTCCGTCAGTGCTCAACTGCATCCAACATGTATCGTCCAACCCCTCTCTACCGACGAGGTATCCACAGCCATGAAGACCTTGGTCTCAGGAACCAACTGCAATTTTGCTGTACGAAGTGGAGGTCACACAACCTGGGCTGGTTCCAATAACATCGACAATGGAGTGACGCTTGATATGGGTCTTATGAACACCACAACATACGACGCGGTAAACAATCTTGCGAAGTTCCAGCCTGGAAACAGGTGGGGGATGGTATACGCAGAGCTTGAAAAGCACGGCGTCACTGTTGCAGGTGGGAGGGCGAGCACAGTCGGTGTCGCCGGGTTCCTGTGAGTAACTTTGACACATGAGAGTGAAGTGGTAGTGGAGCCAACGTTTTCAGTACCGGAGGGGGCAACTCCTTCTTCACAGCCCGACGCGGCTTCGCCTGCGATCAGGTCCAAAACTTCGAAGTTGTCCTCGCAAGCGGCGAAGTCATAAACGCAAACGCCACATCCAATCCCGATCTGTTCCTTGTGCTAAAAGGTGGCTCCTCGAACTTCGGCTTCGTAACGCGCTTTGATATGCAAACTTTCACGCAGGGCGACCTCTGGGGTGGCGTCAGAGTGCACACGAAGGATAAAACCCAGGCGCACATTGATGCGTACACAGCGTGGGTGGACAATGTGGAAAACTACCCGGATGGCTCGAGCATCATATTCTGGAGCTACCTTCCGGACCTGAAGGATGTTGTAATCATTGCAGCGTATGAGGATACTGCTGGGAATGAGTCACCGGCTGGGTTCGACAAGTTCATGGCTATTGAGGCTATGAGCGATACTATGCGCAAGGCAAGCCACAAGAACCTTACCGATGAGTTGGAGCAAGCTGCTGGATACCGGTATATGCTCTTTTCGTGACCCCGATAAGGCGAGTAGTACTGACCACTTTGCGTTAGTGATATCTGGTTCACAATGGCCTTCGCCAACAACCCGAAAATTTTCTCCCACATCGTCGAAGCCCATCAGACCATGGTCGACGAATGGAGGGCAAACGAGTCCTCAGACTTCATCACACAGGCTGTATGTCCCCCTTCTTTCGTCACCAGCTATACCTGCTAACAAATGTAGATGTTCCAAGCCATCCCCACCATCTTCGCAAAGCACAGCGTAGAGCGCGGCGGCAACGTACTGGGTCTCGACCGCGAAACCAACAACGGCATAATGCTTCTCTTCAACATCGCCGTCAAAGGCGACGCAAGCACCGAGGCGCGCGCGAGACAAAAGCTGAGGGCGACGACGGACGGGTTCCAAGAGTTTGCGAAGAAAGAAGGAGGACTTATCGAGTGGCAGTTTTTGAACTACGCCGACTCCTACCAGGACCCCCTTGGCAGCTACGGCGCAGACAACGTAGCAAAGATCAGAGCCGCAGCGAACAAGTACGATCCCGAGGGTATATTTCAGACAAGGGCGCCGGGTGGATTTAAGATTAGCAAGGTCCCAGTTCCGCTTGGGAAAAGGGATGAGCTATAAGCAAAGGGTACCTAGTTGAGTTCAAGTACATACCTCAATATCATTCGAGAGAATTGTCGTGTTTTTATTATTTGCTATCGAGATCGAGCGTGCCTAATTCTCCTAATGTTAGTTATCTCAATGCGTCGGACCCTTATATATTCCCTTTTATATACAAAATATTAGGTAGCAGCCTATAATCTCTAAGCTGATAATCCCGGAGGCTTTACATAGCGCCCTAATCTTGTTCGAGTAGGTACTGTAAAGCTTAGAGAAGAGCCGGGGTATATATAAGGAGTAAATAAGTCCTAGCGACGAGTTATAAAGATATATATACGGTTATACCAAATTTTTCATGAAGAAGATCGTCTACATCGACAATATTGATGCTATTGTTGATAAAAGGTGTGAAGGTAGTATTTAGGAAGGAAAGAAACGGGTCTACACAGTAATCCATCAGTCGAGCTTACTAATCAGGTCGCATGACCAATGAAGCGACGACTGTCAACTTGTCTCTTTAAATACCCTTTTGCAAACCGAATAGAAATACTTCCAACGAGAATGATTCTTAGTACGTAGTATAATCGGTTGCAAGAATAATGGGTCATGTGACCTTTCACGAGGCCGATACTGCAGGAAATGAGTATTATCAACAACACCCGAGATATAACTACATGCAAGGTGACATCCCAGACTCCATGGGCATTACCTATCTCATCCCCTCAGACCTCCGCTCATACTGCTGCCGCTCCTCATCAGCCTTTTGCTTCTTGCGCATCAACTCCTCATGTTCTTCCTCGTACTTGCGTTTCTGCGCTTCCCGTTTAGCTTCATATTCGCGCTCCGCTTCGGCAATGGCTGCTTTGCGTCTCATTTTCTCCGCCTTGAGTCTCTGTACCGATTCGCGTTTTACCCTGTTCTTCTCGTGTTCGGCGAGATCGGCTTCGTCTGCTAAGCGTTTCCTTCTCTCCTCTGCGCGTCGGGCGAATTCTTGTTCTTCTTGAAGGCGGTGCTGTTGTTTGAGTTGTTCTTCTTTCTGGAGACGTGGGTTAGCTTATTGGCTTTGAGGTATCTTGAGGGAGGGGGTGGTACCTCCATGGCTTCGAGTTCTGCTAGAAGCGTTTCTTCGTCCTCGTCTCCATCTTTATCCTCTACATCTCTCACTCCCGCTTTCTGACTATATACACCGAAGTTCTCGGTCCCGGTAGCAGCGTTACCGTACATTCTACCTGGTATCACACTTGTCGACGACTCGAATGGATTGTCGTAGGAATCACTAGTGACTTCGCTTTCGCCAGGATAGCTGCACTGTATATCCCGTTTTATACAAAACGCACAAGAGGGTCTTTCCTTGCCACATTTGGATTTTCTCGCTTTACATGATAGGCACGCTCTCCCACCGAACCTTTTTTGCGACCCATGTTGTGGTTCTGACTGTAGGATAGTAGGCGTCGGGGGATTCGAAATTCGTGTAAAGATCGAAGGGAGCGTACGAGCGGGACCCGCAGAATTTGGCATAGTGGCATACGGCGAAGTGTAGGTTTCAATTGATGGAAGTTTGGGTGCCACCATGGTGTTGGGCTTGATTGCCGCCGCATCGTCAGAGTTATCGTCATCATCAGATCCAAGCAGAGAATCTGTTTCTTCGCGCTGGCGCGCATTGGAAACAGGCGATGGCGGAACGGCCTGAGGTAAATTTGATGTCATCGCAGAACGAATGTATTCAGCAGAAAAAGAGCCAACATAAGTAGGTCTTGGCACTAGCTGTTGACTGGCTGGAACCGGTGCCGCACGAGGGGACTCGGATCTAGCGAAGCCTTCCCGAATAGCATCAGTCGTAATCTGGCTGTCCCGGTTGATGCGGAAAGCAGGAAGTATTGAAGTGGAAGGAAGAGGTTTAGGTGGATGTTCGTTGATTGCATGTTCGCGTAGGGCACTTGCGCGTTGATATGGTTCCGGTCCTGTTCGTCGTGCATCAAAGTGTCGGTTGCAGCTTGATTCTGGGCAGAACCATGCTGGTCTACTCAAGTTTGATAGAACCATAGGATACACACGCAAAGGAGCGTTTCCAAAAACCATATTTTCTCCCATGTCAGCGCCATGAGCATCATTTTTGTACCAGATCGCACGATTCTCCGTATTTGTCTCTCTGTTCGACGAAAATTCCTCCGCAACTGGTTGTTTTCCGGTGGGGGCAGCGTCCATGGTCTTCTGATGGCCCGAATGGTCAAAGCTAGAAGTAGATGCCGTACGGCCTGTCGAGCTACTGAACGGCCAATTTCGCGGACACCCATGTCGTTGTAGTTGGAGATCCGGCGTTGACAAGCCATCAAGATCGTCATCTTTACTCCGAGAAATAGAAAACCGAAATTCTGAATGAGAAGGTGGAGTACTTATTGGGGTAGTCGAAGCTGCCGGGGCGAAAGAAAACCTGCCAGGTTGTGGATTTCTCTCTTCTCCACGAATGGGAGAGCTTTCTCGTTCAACAGTATCTAAGATTGGAGTCGTCCTGGGAGAGGACCAAGAATAAGGACGTTCATTGTGAACGTCCTGGTTGCTAGGACTGTCGGCCTTGATGGATTTTTTTTCCAATTCGGAGGTCGGTGGAGCATTCTGTAGTCCTTGGGGCTTCCGCTGCTGTTTAGATAGCGTGTTGGTGTTTGAAGGTCGTAGGACAAGGTTCTGCGAGCCTTGATCCGGAAAAAGTACTGCTTGCGGGTTAAAACCAAGATCTATAAGATTGTGTGCATAGGAGCATATCGCTGAGAGAGAGTCTACAGAGCGCAGAGTTCTGTACAATTTCAAGAATTCTATTGGTCCCCCGATCGAGATTAACAAATCACGAGTTAACACAGATTTGGCTCAAATTTATAGCTTTCGACTTCGACTGCGTAGATTTGAGCACGCATCCGTTTTGCGCTTTTCTGTAAGAAAGCTTCGAGAAGTTAGACTTACAGGGTATTTGGTGTGCTGCTAGCAGCCGGAAACCAGGGTGGATAGAGCCATCTTTACTAACAAGCCCAAACGAAATGTCCTGAGTGTCAGGATAGCTATGCAATATTCCTAGAGCAAAAGTGAGATGCGCCCCATCATGCCGTACGTCCATGTATCTAATCTGATATAATTTAGCATTTCTTCATAAAAACGAACAAGCCTCCGTACCTTCTTGCCGTCCTTGACACCAGATCTTGTATTGAAGCCTCCAGTCCGAGATTTCAAAAAACCGCGATTATAGCACGCTTCGCAGTAAAACAGCTCGACATCATATTCTACATGGCTCAGATTTTCTTCAAAGATGGTCTGAGAAGCAGGCGGCGCTTCCTCATCCTGAACCTGTGCAGCTAGGTCCTCCCCTACCCAAACATTATTTTCCCGCAGGAGGGGCAAATTCGCATCCGTGCTACCAATCTTATGGAAGCATTGTGACGATGGCCTTTGCGAGGACTGTTCTTGTCCCATAGTGGTCGGATTGTTCCCATTGGAAGTAGACGAGCGCGATTCTAAGTACTTGATAGCCGTGTGCGAGGACAACATTCGAACACGTCTCGTTGCATTTGGAGGAAGAGGGCGGCAGAACTTTTGATGAATGAGAACTCCATGCAGAGAATGGGAGTGTAAGATGAGACAGGTCAGGTCCGGTCAGTCTGGAAAGCATGGTCCACATCCTTCGCACCGGCGCCGCAGGACGGGAACGCCATATTCCTAGCGCAACTGATCCTTCTGGGATTAGGCGGGAATCCCGGGTGCACGAACGAATTCCGGGCCTGTTAGGATTGGATTGACCTTCGGACAGATCTATCGTATACTTACAGTATAGGAACGGAAGGTCAAGCAGACTGGGCCCAGGAGTGCTCATCAAAGAGTATAGAATTCACCCCGAGTATCAGAACTAGTAGAGAGGGATAGGCTATAGCAAAGGTGAGGGTATACGATAGGTGTAGTAGTATAAATACACTTTAGTAGATTACTGTGTAGTGCAAATACGAGACTTCGCCCCTTAGGCCACCCCCTATAGCAATCGCCCCGTTCCGTGCTTTGTGCCGCGGAGCCACCCCTATATCCACAGACGTTCTTCACCAATCGTTTGCATCCTTTACGTCACATTCATGGATGCGTGGTTTGCCTGTTCAGTGTTCATCAACACAGTCACGATATTGTATTGGAACTCTTCTCTATGAACCTTCTATGAACCTTTTCTTTCTCTATCTCTGCCTCAACAGTGCATACTCCTAGTCATGACTAACGAGTCCATCAAGGCTAAGCCTGCTGGCACAACCTACGGTGTTATCCATCGATTAGGTCTCAAATACGCCCCTCCAGCTGTCGCAAGACCGACTTTTGCTGTAGAAGCTTCCCTCGCCAAGGAATTTTGGGATGAAATGTTTATCGTCTTCGACAACTTCCGCCAGATGGCCATCGATGAGCCGTCAGCCCGCGGAAAAATACTTGCTGTCGTAGAGGACTATGGCCCTCGCATTTGGGGCACAGATAGAGTCAACGTCGTGTCTTACCCATGTCAGCATTGTCCCGAGTATAGCAAAGATCTGTATTGGGATGGAGGGGATGACATCCGGCAATTGTATGATTCTTCGATTTTAATCCCGATTCTGTTCTAGACCATTCGGGAAGTTATACTTCCAATACCAGATTTGTAGCTTCTTCCAACTTGAGGTCGTTATCAGGCAATTCTCACCGTTAAATGGTCAGAACTTTGTTGTTGTCGATCCCGATATACTTACTTCATAACCAAAGAGCTGCCTGGGCGGGATGAGCAAAACCATTATTTCATCGCATCGATATATCAACTGCTGACTGTCCAACAGCATTCGAGACCAAGCCATTGCATTATTCGAAGACCGGCTGAAGAAGAGAGACTTCAGTGCCCGAAAACCTGGAAACTCCATAGGGAATGCACCAAAGCGGAAATATGAATCACACACCCTGCCTCAACATGACCATGGTTCGTACATGTGGAAACCTCGATTTTCCTTAAGTACTAACAAGTTGATAGTTGGCATTCCAACGACGGACGACGCCTCCGAGATCGACGACATGAGCGATTATAGTGAGCTGACCGGGAGTGGTTTCAGCGATGAAGAACGAGTGCCTTATACACCGAACGTGCCTTACAAAGGGTACAATAGCGAAGCGGCTTCACACCGGCGGAAGAGAAAACGGAGGTCGCCGTACTCTCTACTCGTAAGACTCGGATATCATGGATGCGATAGAACGAATCGAAATGAGGTTCCTGTAAGTGTTGTGTCTAGTTCATCAAAGTATATTGTTTACTGGTTGTATAAGTGTAATAGCATACTGCCGCACTGCTGTATTCGATCGTACGATTGTCTCAACGAACATGTCCACTGTAGACATCCCCGAACTGCTGCATTGGAAGAGATACCAACGTCCTCGACAATCGTAACAAATGTACCTGTTACCTTCGCCATGCCATCGTCTTCCTATATGCAAGACACTGATCAGACATCAATGGGATCGAAGCCCACACTTTCCCAAGACACCTACGCAGCTCAATTTTCTGTTCCAACTAGCGCATGGCCGATGCTGCCCAAGCTCTCATCTAACACAGATGCGAGCTCTGAACACGTCCAGTCAGCCCTTTCTACGACTCCTTCTGAGCGAGAAAATTCTGTGGACTCCCGAAACACCGCAATATCCCCAGTTCCATGTACCGTGTGCAGAGACAAGAAAGTGAGGGTGAGAGGGCCGAGATGATCATGACTAAGAAGACTTGTGCTAAAGTTTCAAAGTGTAGCAAAGAGAAGCCAGTATGCTGGGCTTGTTCCCGCCTGGGTCGAGAATGCTCATATCCTAGTCGAGCAACAACGGAGCCGCGCCCGTTTAGCTTATCGTCATTTCCCTGTAGTTCATGCAAAGAAAAGAGGGTATCGGTGAGTAGTACACCCACCAAACTAGAGATTATACGATCTCTAACGCTCAAAAGTGTGGTAAAGAGCTACCGAGTTGCTCAACTTGTTCTCGCCTAGGAAAAGCGTGTACTTATACACGCCGTTCTTCTGAGACAAGTTTAATTCCATCTTTGAATCAGGAACAACCTGGACAACCTTCCCAACGGACTGCGGACTGGGATCGGCGACTGCTCACTGGAGATGTTCAGGCTTTTAGGCCAGCATTTTCTGAGCAATATCATAAAGAAAGGCCGGTGTCCTCTTTCACCGCGGTGAATCACGTCAAGCAACCCGCTGCTTTACTTTTCGACAAACAGCCTGTCCTGCCCCCAGAGAATCCGCAGCAGACCCCTTCTGCTCTGCCTCTTTCGAATGCTCCAGAGTATGCCTTCAAGCCGGTTGTCGAGCAACAACCGGAAAAGGCCATCTCGACACCATCTATGCTACCACCTCCAAAGACAACTCCTCATCAAGCGCGCGAGCAAGATTTCGTCAATCCGACTGCAACAAATGGGCCAAACATGTCTCAACCGGAGAAATATCTTGTGAGCGTTAATGAAGTTGAAAAGGTTGCTCAAACGCCTCCTACTAGCATTCCCGAGCGGAAAGCAGCATGGCAAATAACGCTCAAGGATGATTGGAGCAGCAGTCGCTTAGCAAACACAATCATCCACATCCGCGCTGGAGACAGCTGGGATCATATCATCACCATGAATCTAGGCTCAGGTCAAGATATACAAGACTTTTTCGCGAGGGTATCAAACCGTCTCAGATCAACCGTCACACATCTGTCAATCCTCCTCCCAGGCAACGTCGCAAAATTGGAAAACTATGTTATTCAAATCACGCAGGGCGATCAAGCGGCTTACGAAAATATGTTGGGCATCTTGCTTGGGGGGATCAGGAGACTTGGTGCAGGGAGGCCTGTGAGGTATGTACTTGCCGGAACTGCGACTTGCCACTGAGCGAAAACATGTATTTGACTGGGTTGCGAGAAATTTGGCAAGGGGTCTTGTCGGGCTCTGAAGTGGAGGATCATCATTGTACCTCATTGATATGTATACCATGACTTCGAACCCGTATATACTATACATCGCTACCCCGTCCCCGTCTCACACAGGCGTGTCAACTATCCGCGCCGGGAACGAGTAAGCCCAGGACGAGTAGGCGGCAAGTGAACTATCCGCCGCTAGATTATAGCGTGAATTCTAGTATCTAGCGTATAGACCAGTAGTACAGGTAGGCGAAAATGATTATCCTAATTAGGAAGTAGATACCCCGCATATAATCTTACTTCTAGATCCGTAATTCCGCTTCTAATTATACTTTGAATCGATACCTCGGATTTTCTTTCAAAGCTCTATATATACCCTATATCCGCCCTCTCGCCTAACGGTAGGGCGAGTACGTTAAGGCTGGTGGGGCTTAATATCGAGTATGCCTAAGTCTGTGGACTAACTAGTAGTGTCTGCCCGTACAGGGCGGGTAAAGTTAGGCGGATAGTTAATATGCCTATCTATAACTGTTGAATTTATCAGGGCGAAAATAGAAATCAACACACGACTACAGCCTATTAACAGCGGGTTATGGCTTTGAAGGATCGAAACCCATGTACCACTTAATTTTCGGCATTTTGGAAGATAGGTCGTCGGTCGACTACACTGCCAGTACTGGTAATACAAGTCGCGTATGCAGCTTGCCTGTCCATGTTAGATTACCCTGATTTCACCGCTGTTTAAGTGATCTGGGAGCGACATTGAAACAAGAATGTTCGGTAAACCAAAACGCATTTACGATATACGATGCTGGAGAGGTTGGGTTGGAGAACAGTTGACAACGAGGCTAGCCGCCCCAAAGTCCCCTCCGAAAGTAAAATCGCAAAATTGCTTCACTGGAAAATGCAAGAGATCTTCTATAAATTCTACAAAGGTACTATTAGTAGGGACACTGCCCTTTCTCAAACAATGGACTTGCTCAATGAAAACGGACCATCGATATGGGGCGCTGATCGCAGCAATCTAGTCGCTGCACAATTTTACGAAGACTATCCAAAGGACTTACAATGGGAAGAAACAGCGGACCGAGATTTGTATACTACGCGACACCGTCGGGAATAGTAGTTACTAATGATCGGTAGTATCCAGGCTCAGGCAATCGAGATGTTCGAATGTCGAAAAAGAAAGGCCCCTCCGACAGCGATGGCTGGACAGAAACGACAAGCCCTAGGTCTGAAGCAGAACGGCTCAAAGAAGAAAAATCGACGTAGCTCTTCTCCAGACAGCGGTGAGAGTTTCAAGCGCTTATGATCCTACCCACAATCTAATTTGCATTGGCGTGGTAGTCCTGCGTGACGATGGCGCTAGAAGCGATGCAAGCGTGTACTCACCAAGCAAGAACAGTGCGCCCGAGTCAGAAAGACCCAGTCGGCCACGGCCCATGGGAAAAACTACAGAGAAACTGATTGGTAAGCTACGAGATCACAACGAATACTGACAAGTGTAGTGTGACCTGAAAAGGCACACCTGTATTTCCTCCGATCAAAAAGTCGACACCAATACTTCAACACAGCCAGGGAACCGAGCCATCAAGCAAGCCAAAGCTACCCGGAGAGGTGGTATGTCTCCAGCCTCAGCGTTCTCAGCCATGGTCACCAAAGCTGGGCGAGATTTTAAGATATCGAACAACTCCGATGGAACATTGGTAGTACAACCTTTCTCTTTACTAGCCTCATTATACGCGACCTTGTTCTTCGTTCGCGTGCGGGGTAGAGGAAAAAAAGTGTTTCGAGTGGAGCTGGGTTACTGTTGCTCCGTTGACGACCTATTTGTGAAGCTCGGAGACGCTGTCGAGATTCCGGCGGAAGCCGACTGATCTGTCTTCCTGCAGATGTGGGCGGGGTTCAGGGTCTCGATATCGAATTAGGCGAGAACGCATTCCAGCTTCTGATGAAAACTATAGCAAGAGGAGTGGTAGATGTCAACGCCACTGTTCCCGGGCGTCAGTAATCTTCCCACTGCAATCGTACTTGATGCAACAGAGTAGAATACTGAAAATGGCCCCATGCCACGTGATCAAGTCCCGTAAGTCGTGCTGCTCCTTCAATTGAATGCTGACATTGGCATCCGCTGAAACGTTCTAACCTGATGATTTGAGTATTTTGTTCATAGAACCAACTCGAAAATCCACATACCGGTAAAACCTACCACAGTATACGTGATTACGCAAAATATTAGATATCAGCAGCCTCGCCATCCTTCTTCAGCAATGGCTAATTATAATGATCCTGTCCATTATAGAAAATACCATAGGATCAAGTATCAAGAAGAAGCCCTGTGTGTGTGCGCATGTTAGATATTGTTGTTGATGAGAGACTCGGAGTAGGCGGCCAACTGAATGCCAGTGTGGTTCGGAGAATCTCTAGTGCTTATGTCAGCGCCGCGTTCCCACGAACCACTTCGCCGCGGATGTTATCCTGTAGCCACCTCTGTAGAGCGAAGACGTTCGTACCAGCTTGGAAAACGTACCCATAATGTCATGTTCGGACCAGATCGATATGCTTGCTTAGTATGTAAGATTCTACCCGTTGCGGCACGAGGCGGGAAGCTTTCCAAGTTGAACTGCTGCTGACAACAACTAGGACGGATACTTCTACGGTAGAATAGATACGAAGACTTCCATACAAACGCCTTGTGTAAATGACCTTCCCACCTCAATATTTCCTACATCGATCGACTCGTAAATACAATGAATCGGGCATGTTCGTGATCCGAGTTTGAGACACAAGTAAGAGATGAAGCATCGCTGGGGACTATGGCAAGGTCTGGACTCTTAGTACAGGCGGGTATTCAAGAATGGTGCAACTCTCGTTCCTCCATTTGATATACTCTCAGACTACTCGGAATTGTATAGTTTGAGCTGCAATAAATGTAGAACTTCTAGAACGACCGTACTCGAGGCAGAAAGTACGAAATAGAAAGAGGGAATACAGGAACAGAGTCGATGCCAATGGCAAGAGAAGTGGACAGTTTTAATACTCGCAAGCATATGCGTTCCTATAATAGTACGAGTATTTTAGTCTAGATCAAAGGTGAAGTATGTTCAAGAAGAATCGTATAGAAAAGAGACATGAACGTCTACACGATGAGGACGGGTGTGTACAGTGGAGGGAGTCACAAATTGTGGCCTTGTGTTATTGTGACACAGGACGTCGACTCGGTACTGATACAAAAACCTCTGACAAGTCTTTACGTTGATAAATCAGACCAGGAAAGATTTCCAACCCAGTTCTATTTACTCATTCAACAAAGTATTTGTGGACAAAAGTCACGGGGTGGTGACTTATTGTACACGTTCATGAGGAAGCACCGGTTTAGGTCAACACTCTACTCTAATTCCACCTCACCTCCACTAGCATCAAGCTAAATACTCGACACGACTATTACCCACCACTCTTTCACTTCGGTTACAACTCACCCGCTCACTAGTCCCGTGTATGCAAATCCATCACGATGGACGAGCTCAGAAAAGAACAGCTACAAAAGCTCGAGGCTAAGACTAAAGAATTGCGCGCTCAAATGAAGACGAAATTCGACACCAGAATGGAGAATCTGTCAGCTCTCGTCAGCGAACTGCCGGAAGGCCATCCTGACCTGTTGAAATTTCGACGGGATTGGGAGATCGAGGGCGCGGCTGATGAAGCGGAGCTGAAGCAAATTGAGCATCTCCAGGTAAGTCACTATTCCAGCCTTCAATCGATAGTCATTAACTTACGCGCCCGTCAAATAGAAGTTCTTAACAGGATTCAATTCAAGCACCGCCGCTGATACAACCATCACGCCCGACAGTACTCGACCTAGAGATCAGCGGTCCACAGAGGTGGCACTACCATCTATTGAGGACGGGCTGTCCACCGAAAGCGATACTCCATTAATTTTCAGGTCCAAAAGGCGTCGTGCACCACCATCAGCTTCTCCTCAGCTTGATCGAAATGTACAGCTTAATCAAAATGTACAGCTTCATCAAAATGTACAGCTTCATCAAAATGTACAGCTTCATCAAAATGCACAGCTTGACCTCGCCGTCCTTGAGAATACACCCCTACAATCATCGCCGAAGGTGACAGGCCGTGAAGCCGATCGTTTCGTTGATTGTCCCGCGATCGTTCGTCATGCTCAACTTGGATGGCTTGAACTGCGGTGTAATGTGTGCGGAGGAAATTCTCAAGAAAAGGGTGACAAATACTTTCTGGGTATCGCAGGACTTCGCCGTCACCTTTCTCACAAGCATTCAAAGACACCGACGGGTACTCGTCATTTTGACATAAATTATATCCTGGGGAAATGTGTGCGTCAACTCACATCCGCGGAGGTCGACAAATACGCAAAAGCCATCGAGCAAGGCAGAGACCCGATCGTGAAGCGCCCTTGTTCTGGTGCTGATGACGAGTTCACAACGGACTACGCTATATCTGAGGCCGGTACTCCAAAACGCAAGCCGCCCGTACAAAACCGACCGCTGAAGCGCTCTAGAGATAGTGAGCCCAGGGTCGATGGGTTTCCCGGTTCACCAACAGATACTCTGCCGACGAGGCGTCTCAGAGACGGTACATTCAACAGCAGTCCCCTAGCAGTCCTGCAATCCCATCCCACCAAGAAGCGTGTCACGCGCAACAATAATGTGCTTCAATCTGCCCGCGATCGAGGCGACCAAGGCCCAATAGCCACACCAGTCGAGATCGATTCCGAACCATCCTGTCCAGCAATCTGCCATCATCCAACGAAGGGGCCCTTCATACTCGTCTGTCCGTTCTGCAAAGGCAATGCTTATTCGCCCTCAGAGTCATCCAAACTAGAGTTTCTCGATCCCCAGACACTCTACGGTCACATCCGCCAAGCCCACCCTGACGCTCTTCAGGAAGCCAGTAGTTCTGGGAAGCCGATGCATCTCTCAGCATTCCAAGGAGATTATATGGCTTCACACTGCGTCGATCGATGGCTTACCACCAAGGAATTCAAAAACCTCATCAAGGCAACTCCGTCTGGTGTGTGGTACAGCCCGCTTGCGAGAAAACCCGTCAAGGCTGTCGTTGGTGACCATGATACAAAGTTCCCGACCCTCTGCTTCGAACATTTCTCCTCCGTCGTCCTACGAGATGACTTGAAGTGGGTCGACCTACGATGTCCACACTGCAATACGAATAAGCTCAGCGGCCACAAAAAACACTTCCAAGGCATAAAAGGATTCATGCATCATATGACCAGAATACATGGCTTCAATCCACCGGACTCGGGCAATTCGTGGAAATGGCTCCTAGATCAATGCACACAGTGGTCCAGCCATCCTGAAGTAGACGTTCGAGATTTGGAGTCCGGAATCCACATCATCCCTGTTGTACCTCCGGCTGAGATAGAGTCCGACCAGGCTGATAAAGAGTCCGACACCCTCTGGGTCAAGCTGAAGGTTCCAAGCCTGTTTTATGGGTAAGTTTGCAGAAACATTGCTCAGTGTAGAGCTGACGTTATCATAGTAATGTGAACGAGCATGAGAGTGTTGAACGGATGCGAGCAACTCCTCCAACAGAGCCCAAAGCCAGACGTCTAGCGGTTCTGAAAGCCAACAAGGGCAATTTCGACAAACTATTGCAAGAAATCGAGGGACCCAGTGAATCAATGACTGGCGACACCACCGACCCGGAACCTCATCAGGGAGCATCGAGCACTGACTTGCCGGGCTTGTTGTCCTTAGAGGAGCAGAACAGCGTCATACGAATGCGGCGGATTTTTCCCTTGAAGACTGTCCAAAATTGCCTATCATCTCTCCGAGCAAATGGAGGCAATGCTGACCAGGCATTGGACCAACTCATGAAGGAATTGGAGGAGCGCAGTACTTCCTTATTCACATTCGACGCAGCTCCAACTCCTGCGCCCGCGACACCTGATGCTTGCGTACAGGCACAGCGTGGCTACATGCCACCAACGCCACCTAATTTCATTCTGGGTACGAAAGCTGGATTGGAACCCAGGATCACTATCAGAACAGTGTGTCCCTGTTCAGTGAGCGGCCACAAATGCAAACTTGAGATGACCTGTGGCAGGACGGTGGTCTGTGGCGTAAGTGTATTGTCTCCCCCCTTCTAAAGGTAGCGCACTAACGGATTGATAGAAGTCAAATTGTAATGTTCAATCATGCCAGGATTATCATGGAATCAAGTCTACTTGTCAGGCATGCTTGCAGCTTGATGTTGACCTTCATGAGCTGACTGCGCATCAGAAGGACTGTGCGTATGGTCATGACCAGATGGAGATTAGGTTGGCGGTTGCGAATGATCATCTGTGTTACCGTCATTAGCTTGTGGTTATAGTAAAGTGGACGAGAGACATGGCAAGGGCGCATGGGTATACTTTCAAAGGCGGGCGCAAAATGTGAACATGTCTTGTGGCAAAAACATGGCATGTAGGGGCGCGCGGGATGCATATTAAACTCGCAATAGAGTACGCTCCTCTGTTGGCAACACAGAATAACAGACTGAGATCAATGGAAGTGATGGTGAGAATCCGAATAGTTCTACGATTGCTGTTGAACGCAGCGCCACACTTTTGCCTGAACTGATTGAGGGGTTGGCATCAGTCTTCCCTCTCATCTTGTCTTCAACAGTGCTTAGTCTCATCTACAGCGATCGGGTACATCAACGGACTGAAGACGCCTCGCCAAGAGATAGTGATACGTTCAACCAGTCTGAGTCTGGTGGTCTTGATGAGTTCGGTCGTAAAGAACGTCATTGAATTAAATTGACGTTCCAATGCAATGGTAGCGATATACAACGCACCCGGCCAAGCAACGATTCTGATTGAAGCAGGCCCTCTAAATGCACGCGTGATAGATTCATTCCTGAGAATTCGTAAGTTTGTACCTGATAAACTCACGCTCGGAATTCTTACTGATTTGATCTTTAGCGTTTTCAGCACGCAGGGAGCGAACTGGTTATATAGCTCTCACGGGCTCTGGAAAACATTCAACTATCGTTAGATATTCTGCATCTCCCAACGTCGACTATTACAGCCGACTGGAAAAACCAAGATGTCCATAATTATAGGGTTATTCTCCAAAGGAAGATTGAAGTCTACCGGGTATCAAATGACCAAGGACTCATTTCCATCGAGTCGTTCATGAATGACAGATGTTGTTGCCCAATCATTGATTTAGCACCAGTATAAGTATCGATGCCTCCCGCAGGACTTTTTGATCATGCTGCGTTAGGTATGTACATGTCTTCACAAGCCAAAACCGAGCGCAGAAACACCAGAACAAAGAAATTAGAGAACGATCAGAAACGGATAACCTTAAAGAGCAAAAGAAAACAGAGATACAAGTCCTCCCTCAATTGTCTCTCTCTCAAATTCTTCCAGAAACTGCCAAAGGGAGAAAAATAGCTACGAGTGGCGATCTGATCTTTTGTAAACCCAGCTTTATTCTCTCACTTGCCTCACCTTGTACTATGATATACACTCATCATGCTTCTCAACCTGCAGTGCTAACTACTTGTCAATTCCAAATCTCTTTGATCCGGATAGCAAGCTATCGATAAGAAGGAATCTTGCGCCGACTACAGCTTCGATTCTTTGCGGCAAGTATACTTCTTCGATGTTCTTATTCTTTCGTATTGAGTGGTAAGTATTCTCTTTCATCGGAATTTCCTTCTAGTCTTTATACTCCTATCTTGATCCTCTCCCTAAGATCTGTTTTCTATAAATCTCCTTCTCCAGGCTTGTCTCGATTACCTTTAACATACGAGAATAAACACCGTGAACTCCAGACAAAGACACCAGGATCCACACTTTTCCCACATACAATTTCAAAACCTCATTCTCAGCAAAAGTCACATTATCCAGACTCATACTGAAATAAACATCTAAACATGCAAATATCCACCACCACAGAAACCCAGTGCATATCCCCACCCACACCGGAGACCCAACAGACAAACTCTCACCCCCTTTTCCCAAAGCACCACCACCAAAACAACGAACTACCATACCCCTCTCGTCTCTCACCGCAAAAGCACATACGTCCACGACAATCAAAGCAAGTATCTATCACTCTATCCAAAAATAATCCCAATACAAGTATTCCCTCGCCAGCACAAGTAGTATCACGTCTACATCTATAAATACAAGTATCAACCAATCAACCCAAACAACTCCAATGATTCCTCCCCTCTCTCTCCTCAAACTAAGAAAACATCTATATTCTGCTTCCCAAAAACCATCCCCATCCACCCCAACATGAACCACAGCCATCACCCAACCACCCGCCTAAACCCAAGTTCACGAAACTCAAATACCGATATAAGAGCCAAAGTACAGATCTAGAAATCCCCTTACCTACCCTACCCTACCACCTCCATCTCACAATCCCACAAACAACCCCCAAACCCCCAGCAAACCCTCCACTGACACCAAAAAGAAGCGCTCTACTCACCTTCCCCTCCCCTCCCCAAGTCCACCCATCCCATCCCCACCTCAAATCCAACCAAACCCAATCCCCCAGAACCCAATTCCCATCCCCACCTCAAATCCAACCAAACCACACACCCCACATCCACACACCCAACCAACGAACCAACGAACCAACGAACCAACCACCCACCATCCCCCATCCCGACATACGCATCCACGGAGAAAGCGGAGTAAAAGGTGATGAAGTAGTACAAGGGTTCAAAGTAAGAAGAAAAGTCGACGGTGGGTAAACCACGTATACAGTGCGAAAACAGAATGCCTTCGGCATTCCACAAATAAGCCACATATCTAAACGAGTCCTGCGAGTCCGAAAGGACGACCTCTTGTTATTCGAAAGTGTAGGTAGATCGAATGAGGCGGGCGAGTTTGGCGATCATGGCAAGTGGTACAGGTGTAATTCAAGTCAACTGTATGAAAATTGGTGATCGAGTTCTCACAAGCTCACAAACAAAGATGAATTTGAATGGACAGATTGCTTCATTGATATTAATTGCTTAGACCTGAACGGTACCTTGCGTTTGAAGTCTGCCATTCCGTATCCATATAGAGCATCATATCATCATAACATGTGCCTGTTTTCCAGATCCTTTGCATGCTCATGCCCATACTGTATTCAAACACATATGTAGATTCCACCACGTTGGAATAAGGTCTAGTAGATAGGGTTAGCACGTAGTCTGCAAGTGGGAATATGCAGGAAATACCATGAGCCTCATAACACCAAATGTGATCATCTACCAGATCTGATCATCCACCAAATGTGATGTGCAAGGTACGTGTCCCTGGAAATGTTGCCTCGAAAGCCGTGGTATTTGGGATTCTTTATTTTCCTGTGACTAAATGGTCAGTAAATCATAATAGCAAATTGGTAGCATCATAAACAAATTTGACCTACCCTCAGTTTGACCATCTGTCTCGGCCGAGAACGATGCACGACGTGCCTCCTTCTCCTTTGCAAAATCAGCGAGTTTCTGCTTGCCCTTCTCGCTGAGCTTGGAAGAACTGGTAGACATAGCGCTGCCTGCGGAAATCGGGCGAGACTCCTCGGGAGTGGGTCCTCTGCTAGAGTTTGGGCGAGATCCGGTCAAGGGGCGCGACACTGATCGCACAGGGGATGTTGATCGCAAACGAGTGAACGACTCTAGAGAGGATGAGTTGCGACGACGTTGACGGGCGTTTCGGAAGGTGCTGCGAGAACGGTATCGGCGGTTGTTCCTAAAATTGCAGCAAGTTAGTCACTTGTATTAAGATCTTCCAATGCTCGATCGATACCAATAGACCTCTGGCATTTCAGTTCTGGGAAAGGACAGAAAGCCATCGGTATCGATGCGTAGCTGAAGTTCAGAAATCCAAATCGGTAGTACATACCTAGAACGGCTTGGGGAACGTGAGCGCGAACGGGAACGGGAACGGCGTCGAGGAGATGGACTACGAAGGCGACGAGTGGTCGGCTTGTACGAGTCCATAGTACGTGGTAGCGAGCGTGAGCGTGAGCGGCGGTCATTGTAACGGCCACGAGAACCTCGTCTGCCCCCCTCTGCACGATAGCCATCACGGCCGCGACGAGTAGAATCAGCTTCGCGCCAGTTTGGCCGGTCGTCTCGAGAACCGCGTCTGCCCTCGAATCCACGATTGCCCTCATATCCGCGATCATTTCTGCCACCGAAGCTGGAGCGTCGGTCATCTCCCCTGTTGTATGTTCCGCGTCCTCGTCCGCGATCCTCTCTGCCACCACGGCGACGGCGTTCGGCGTCCTGTTCGCGCTCACTCTCCGTTCTCTGACGGGCCAGAGCGTCTTCAGCGCGCTTCATTCTCTCTTCCTATAGGGGATCAGATCAGCATCTGGTCTCGTTTAGAGTATGCAAAGGGCAAACGCACTCGCTGTTTCTTCAGCTCTTCTTTCTTGGCCTCGAGGAGTAGAGGAGGGATACCATTGGGGTCCTCCTGTGCGCTTAGGAACAAAGCCCATAGCTCCTTCGAGAACTTGGCAGCGTTTTTGTCCAAAAAGCCCAGCATCTTGATTTGGAAGTACTTGATGTTTGGCTGCAGACGAAGTTAGAGAGGGCGCAACTGCTTCCTGCTGACGGTAGGCACTCACGCTTCCGTGCTCAGTGAGCATTTCCCATCCCCAGTTTGGAGTAATGTCATCGTCACCCATCAGATCGCTGCATCGCTCTAGGTAGTGTCTACGCGCGGTCAGTGGGTGGGAGCGTGGTGTCGCATTGGGGGGTAGATACTGTTTGAGCACCTCAAGGTTCACCTTGTTGAGGTCGACCTTCTTGTTGAAGTCTGGCGGGAAGACGGTTTTCTTGAAGACCTTCAGCTCCGAGGCATCAAGCTGCATGATTGATTTGGTCGAGTCTACGACTTCGGGCGGAGTGTGGATGGTGGATGGTTGGTGCCACGGCCCCATGTTCGGCGATACTTGAGCGTTTCACGCAGGCAGGGGGGATGATTGGTGAAGTTTCTTTTGTGTGACAGATTCAGCCTGACCACAACAAAAACAGCCACATCGGGGTGCGAGTCAGGCGGACTGATGGACTGATGGATTGACTGCTGGGAACAATTGACCACATCTATCATTCCTGGATTGATCTTATATCATTCCTGGATCGATGTTATATCATTCCTTAATTGATGTTATATCCTTCCTTAATCGATATCATATCCTTCCTTCGCTGAATACACGGCTTCTCGGCCAACCTTCAACCAGCCATTACCCACCCTGATCTAGGAGAATACATCTCGTGACAGGACTTTTGCTGTGTGCAAGCGGGAGTGTATGCATACTGTTGCTATCTTGGAGGAGGGTTCTCGATAGCCTAATGAATGCTTCTTGAATCGAATTGATGTGCAACGGCTTCTTACTTAACCGGAGCTTCGAAGCTGGAGCTGGTAGAGCTGTATATGATCATTGTCCCTCCCCAATGGAGTGCGGGCTAGGACAAAGATTGGGAAGAGCGAATGGCCCCCAGAAGGAGCACCCCTCGATAGGTACCCAAGCCCCAGACGGCAGCCATTTGGATATTAAACATGACCCGTAACCTTTCTCTTCATAGCAAATGCTCATCGCAAGCATCGAGTATCAAGATGAGGATGTTCAGTCCGCTTGCAGGCACGGGCAAGAACAAAGATTGGGAAGAGCGAATGGCCCCAGAAGGAGCACCCCTCGATAGGTACCCAAGCCCCAGACGGCAGCCATTTGGATATTAAACATGACCCGTAACCTTTCTCTTCATAGCAAATGCTCATCGCAAGCATCGAGTATCAAGATGAGGATGTTCAGTCCGCTTGCAGACACGGGCAACCCTTCCAACACAATCTTGCTACCTCCCTCTCACTTCCTCTTCGTTACCCGCATTGTCAGCACGATGACCTGTCAACCGCCCTTGTTTCTGGACGGCGAAGAGATAATGTGGCTGCCCTATACTCTAATTCACCACTCGATGGGGGTTTCTCTCGATATGCTGACTCGAGACTTAGCCCGAGCCATCGAAAGGGAAGACCGGATACTACCCTCAAGTCCTCCATGGTAACTCGAAGCTAGCAAGGCACTTCTTACTACACGATACTGCCCACAGCAAGAGTTGCGCGTAGTGTACTTATGCAACCGCCATTCTTGCAGCTGCAACCACCGCCTGCGACAGTCACCACATCCCAAACCGAATGCCTGCAAGTACACCCTCACCGGAGCGGGCTTGGGGCTGCCCCAAAATGCCGGACATGACAAGCCATGACCACAACTGCACAGCTTGGACGGTCCCAGACAACGATGAGCAGCATGGCAGCGAACCACTGCGACTTGCGACGCGCCCAATAAAGCATCGTCAACTCTCGACAGAAACCATAAGACCATCAAGCGCGGTCATTCTACAACGAAGCAGCTCCCAGCTCACCGAGTCGTGACCTCCTCGTCGATTCAAAATGGAGCAGATTCGTCTCATAACATTCCTTGGAGATAGCAAAGAAAACATGGATAGAAAACGGATGGTCGCCAATAGCCCGCCACGGGAAACGACTCGACCAGAAACGATACAACTAGAAAGACCTCTCACGGCAGGCTAATGTTGACTATGCTATGAGCTGTGCGATCCACGGCTAAATTAACCGAACTTGGGGGGCATCGCTGTCTCTGACCTCACGAGGGCCTCTGGGCGTAGAAATCACCAATGATCGCGACCAGACCTGTCTGATTAGCCAGAACAGGTGATGGATTCTTTCAAACAATCGGAAACCCTTTTTCGATGGCCGACCAAATCGCTATCACGAACGAGAAGGATCACAGAAGTGCAGACCAGGCCTGCAGCAAGTCTAGCGTTAAGTAAGATATAACCCGATGGCACTGCTCTGGCCACCAGCAAGCCTGACCAGCACAGCAAAACTCCCCGCAACTTTCCAGAGGCATGCCTATAACTGTCGTAGGACGCTTCGATACGCATCGACGATCATAAACTTTTGCTGGCATTGTGATTTTGGAAATAGGCGGGATTTAATCCAGCATGTCTGCTATCTGCGATGCAGAAAGGGGCCAGGACACCTTCCCAGGAATACGCAGGTCAAATCATCGTTGGTCAGATCCAGATGATCCTAACATTTTCTGAGCTCGCGTTCGTCCCAGCATCGTCCTTATTGAATAGCATACAGCGAGGCCTACGAGAATGGCGATTTCTTGGAAGTCTATAATCTAATGGCAGATTCTTCTAAGCACGCCTTTCCACACAGCAAGGCTTTGATCTGGAATAAACTGCCATATCCTGTAGAGGGATAATTATCTTAAACCCAAGCTCTTCTTCAGCCACACGACGAAGACGCATGCTCAAGCTTTTCTCCGAGAGATCTTCTTGGTCTCCAAAATTCAAAGATGCGCACGTCGGCCCGCAGTATGAACGGGAGATACGCGCAGAATATGTTACAGTTACCTGCTTGACTGATGCATTGTGTCGTCGTAGTTCCCATGCTCATCTTGTAAAGGCTCGCGGCATCCCGTGGGCGCATATATGAATCGGTCCGTCCTCAAAATGTCTGTATGCCAAGATTGCCGCTCTGGTCTTCGAAGCCATACATAAGTCATGGAGAGGAAGAAGAGCAAGGAGAAGGAGTAGAAAGCTGTGTAGTGTGGCTAGATCGCTGAAAGCTCTCGGTTGTGGCTGGATTGATACCGCTGCTGAATTCGATAGTCGGGGTCGGGTCCCAAAATCGGTAGAACATACAGCGGGAGTCCCTGGCGCATCCCTGGGAATCTTTAGTCTAAACTTCTGCAACCCGCGCACCGCCAGAATGGATGTCATCGAGTGGAGCGAACATGATATTCTCCTTTGTTAAATCGGGGAGTTTGTGGCGCCTGTTGTGCAAAAGTCGGCAGACTGTCTTTGTGCAACGCGTACTCTCCCTACCTCTAGTAGCGGTCCCGAGCGATAGGATGTTCGATCTGGCGGGAAGTATCGAACAAGGCTCTTCATATAGGGCGGGATCGTGATCAGCCAGTTGAAGCACAGCAGGGAGGAGATGGATCGTGAGATTGGCGGGGAAGTCCTGCTGTGCGACGCTTTTACGATCGAGTCCACCTGATTTCTTTCGATGTGGAAGGATACTATTCCTGTCACGCATTAATAACGCCTCCTCGCAGGACATGGTGGAGTCAAAATCCACTTTCAGCTTGCTAGGAACTTGCTCTGCTATCGCGTTCATGTGAAGAACCGAAGAGGAGTGCCTAATGACAGAACTGACTTTCGGGAGGTGGGCTGTCGTGGCTGTTTCTCGTAGGTGCGGCCAGAACCGTCTGAACCACAGTCTGGACAGCGTGCTAGAGAGGCAGAGCGGAAGTTCGTTGGAGCTGAAGCAGTTGTCGGTATCGGTTATGCTTTCAGTGGCTGCATGCTTCGCTACTTGTACTGGATGGGGATGGGGTCTTGACTCTTGAGATGAAAGCGGCTAAATCAGAATCTGGTACCGCTTTGACGCCATCGTCCTAGACAGGAAACTTGCCCTTTACCGTCATACCGCGTGGACCCGCAAGGCTACCTCAGTAGAGAGTTTGACGAGCACGAAGCGAAGCGATTTTGTATCGTGGACTTTCTACGGGTTTGGCTCTTCCTCCTGCAGTATCTCCTGACTTTGAATCTCGTACGATACTATACACAAACAACAGATCGGTCCTTTCCTGGTCATTGACGTCTATTCAGGGCAACAAGGTCCTCAAGATAGAATACCCGCACAACGAAAACTGCTGCCCAAACAACGGACCAGCAAACTCCGCGCATATCAATTTTCAGCTTTCAGCGGGACACACTGTTGTCATTCCACCTCTAATCTGCAGACTGCTGACGCCCAATTGGCCCACTGCATGCAGCAGCGAGGATATATCCTGATGTGAGGCGCTGGTAACATCATATTCCTGGAGACGATCCACCACTTGACAACAAACCCCACTGGGAAAACTCGCGCACTACATTCCGTCCTATAAGTCACTCAGCCACACAATATTACTTCTCCAACCCTTCGAACAACAACAACAACCTCTTGCGACAACAAGTTTATACGCGCCCCTCCTAGCTCAAGGAATCTTCCGCGTGCCGTCTTCGCAGATCGATCCTCATTCAACAATAGCGTCCCAGTCCGACTGCTCTGCGCCGATCACGATGGCTCCGTCAATCAATCTCCCGAGTGAGGACGCTATCACGACTATGGGTACAGGCAAGACCTCAACAACAATATCCTCGCGAGACCGATCAACCAGCTTCGCAGCATCACAGCATAGCCGCAAATCATCGTCGAGCGAGGAGCGAAAGAGCCACAAGCACAAGAAGAAACCTAGCGCCTTCAAGAGCTTCTTCGCTGTGAAGGAACCGTCCGCTGTTGCATTCCAGAACCTCGCTCAAGCTATGAAAGAGGAAATGACGGAGAAGGGTACCTTACCGTTTGGCGTGCCGTCGGGCAAGATCCCCGCCTCCGCCGAAACAGATTACAAGAAAGCGAAAGAGAACGCCAAAGAGCAGGCGAGGTTGCATCAAGAGGCTAAGGACCGGCAGAAGAAGGAACAGGAGCACGAGAAGGCCATGGCTAAGGCTTTGATGGCACAGAGCAAGCACCCTAGGATCGTTGTGGATAATCGCACCGAAGAGGAATTGCTACGCGATCAATTGCATGATACTGCCCAGGCGATGACCTATGTCTCTCTTGATCCGCGTCCTTCTACCTCTTCTAGACCTGCCTCCCTTCCCATCCCGGCACCGGCACACAAGAAAACTCTCTCGACATCTTCATCCACGCGTTCTCATTCTCGCTGGAAGGCACCGAGCTTGACTTCGCTACCGGAGACTACTCGATCCATCTCTTCGGCTCATTCTTCGGCTCATTCTTCACCACCACCCAGCATGCCCGCCACGCCTTCGTGTCTATCCAGAGCCCCTTCTGCCCCTTCAGAAGCGAGGGCTGAGATCGCACCTTGGGAAGTTGCATCCGTGGATAATGCTCCTCTGGCTACATCGCCGTCGCCTAAGAAATCAGATGTCGCGCCTTGGGAGGAGGAGGATGAGGAGGAGGAGTTCCCCATCCGTAAGGGAGCGAAGAAGAGTTCAAACTACTTCTCCTCGCTGATCAGACGTTGAGCAGGCATTGGCACATGGACGTTAGGGGGCTTGGTGATGGGGTTGTGTGGATACGTATATATATATATACATTCTGTGGGGTTGGATGGCTGTTTGATTATTGTCTTGGGTTTGTATGGTGAGGGGTTTGGCGTTGGCGGCATGGCGCGGCATGGCATGGCATACCTCTCTCTTTTTCTTTTGGAGGCTCAGTTGTCTTTAAGGCGTTTGATATGCTCACGCTACCGTTTTTCTTCTTTTTGGGGGAGGCACTTTTGTCTGGGATGGCTGATTTGGCATCTCCTAGTACTTTTTTTTTTCCTTTCTTTGGGAGGGAGGACCGCTTCGACGTCAATCAGTCGGAGCTGCGATGGAGCGAAGCGGAGTGTAAGACTTTTGCTTGATGCGTTTTTTTTTGGAAGGTTTGGCATTATACCCATAGCGATTTGCATTAATTAATCGAGTCCGTCAGTGTCATGTTTTCTTCTTGAATTTCTTTGTTTTTGCTCTTTTTTTTTTTTACTTGTGTGCTTGCTTGTGGTGCGTTTTACGGTTCATCTGTTCTGGAGGGTTGGTCTGGCTGGGACGGTTTTGGAGGGAGGGAGGGAGGGGGTTGGTTGGGCTTACCCTTGTGTCGGAATTGGGACTGTGTGTGTACCGGATTGGGATTGGGATCGGGTGTGTATTGGGGTCAGGTGCCGTGTATTGGTATTTGGGTTATGGGTTTTGGGAGGTTCGGTTTTGGGATACTATAAGCGACTGGGCAGCTGAGGTCGGGGTTGGGAGCATTGGCTGCCTAGTTCTATAGTGGTTTAAAACTTAAACTTACCCTCCCCCCGAGTTCAGATACCTTTTTTTTTCATGATTTGAGATCGGATGGGTGGAAGTTTGAGATTGTGGTTTCTCTCCTCTCCTCTCCTCTTTTTTGAAGGGTATGGGGTATATTTGGTGTGTTTGGTGTTTTTTTAGGTGGGGGTTTGGTTTTACTTTGGGGGAAATGGGTTTTGGTAGGTTGGAGTATTGGGGTTGGAGATGTTGGGGGGATTGGGAGGGGTTTGGATTCGAGGGAGTATAGGATGGGATGGGCTTTTCTGATCTTCCTTGGAGGAGGAACGGGTTTGGTAGTTCTGCAGGGACATCCTATTACTTTCTTTTTGTTACTCTGGTGCAGGATGGGTTTTTGTTGCTGTTGCTACTTTGTTGTGAGATAGATAGGGAGGGTTTGACTTTTTAGGCAAGGAGAAAGTGAAGATTTGGTTCCAGTGTATCTTATTATATATGACTATGGCTTTTTAGAATAGAATAAAGGTTGTTCGGGTTTGGGTAACTCGTATCTTACTATCTCCCTCGAAAATCATGGTTGATAGCGTTTTCACCCATAGTTCTAGCTAACCGAACCGTTTGACTCCCTCGTAAAGCGTATTTTCTCTCTCAACTATCTCATCAGACTCACTCTCCAAACCAAGACGAAAATTCCCAATCGCGTTTCCCGTACGAATTCGCTCTAAACCGTTTTCCACACGTGTTTCCTCCCCTTTGAACAGTGAACGTGGAAATGCTCTCCATTTCTCTGTCCGAGTCGTATATGCACGAACAAGGGGGTTTCATGCCGTTTGATGCGATGGGTATGTACTGCGTGTATGTGTTTTCTGCACCATTGACGGGACACTTTGACGCTGTTTGCTTGCCTTCGATTATGCTTCGTAGGGCCTTCTTTTCGACTTCTATCGGGCCTTTGTCACAGATTATGTGCGCGGACCTCGGTGGTGTCTTTTCTTTCTTTTTTGCAAATCTTGGATCTTGGTTGTGTCGGGCCGGTGGTGTACCGATCAGTGTCGTTTGTGATTCATGGAATTGGGGATGGGGATGGGGAGGGGATGTTTGGGATCATGTTTGGGAAGCTAATGATTTGCTGCTGTGCTGTGGGAGGATTGGGGGTCGATTAGGTGGTGATGTTGAGAACTCGAGGGAAAGGTGAGGTTGGAAAATGATGGGGATCTGGGTTGGAGTATGCTCTTTCGTTTCTTCGATGTTAGATTCAATGGCTGGAGTAGCACTATACTTTAGATCGACACCTACACAGTAGATTGTGATGACAAACCCCCGCATCGCTGTCGCTGATGGCGGAACTAAGCCGCCCTCTTTGCAATGGCATGGCTTATCCAATGCTGACGAGCTAATTGCAAAGCAGACACTCACCAAGCATTAGCTATAGCCTTAAATCCTCCATCTGCTTTGCAATGTCGAGCCTCACAGCTACCAGGAGCTTCTGGATATATAGCTCTTTCTCTGTATTTAAGTCGTCGCTCACAATTCCATGAAGTCTATCATCTCCATCTTTCTTTGCCTCATCGCAATCGCTATCTACCACCGCGAAACGATCCTCAGCCAAATCACTTCCTATACGACTTCCTCCAAGAGTAACACAGCAATGTCTAAAGCTACACAAACCTCGAATACCCCTACCTCCTCTTTCCATGGTCTCCCTGTCGTACCTCCCTCGGATCCAGCCCTCCAAAAAGCTGAGAACATGTCCATACCCCGAGCAATCCGCCAATCATTTCTCGCAATTTCACAGGCAGAAGGCGCCGGTGCGAGGGTGAGGAGATCTATTGGCACACCGAAGCTGAGGCATCTAAGTCCATTCTTGATGCTGGACCATTTTTCCATTGCACCAGGGGCAGGATTTCCTGATCACCCTCACAGAGGACAGGAGACAATCACGTATCTCTTGTCCGGTGCGGTAGATCATGAAGATTTCGCAGGCAACAAAGGCACAATCGAAGCTGGAGATCTTCAGTTTATGGTATGACCCACAAACCCGTCTTTTGACTTTTCAGTGGTACTAACGTTTTACAGACAGCGGGACGCGGCATCGTGCACGCGGAAATGCCCAGACAAAACGCTGATGGGTCTCCCAATGTGGGGATGCAACTCTGGGTCGACCTACCAAAAGCCTTGAAGATGTGCGAACCTCGCTACAGAGACCTTAGAGGGAGCGAGATTCCTGATGTTACACTCGACGACGGCAAAGTCAACATTAAGGTCATCAGTGGACAATCCCACGGAGTAGACTCGGTGAAGGAGTTGGCATACACGCCTGTATGGCTTCTTGACGTTACAATCAAACCCGGGGGCAGGGTTGTACAGCCGCTACCTGCTGGATGGAACAGTTTTGCATACACCATTTCAGGGACCGTACAATTCGGCAAGGATGCACAAACGGTCGAGCAGTACCACAACACGGTCTTCGAACAGAAGGGCGACTCTGTTGTTGCATCGGTCAAGGAGGACGCAAAGGAGGACTCGAGATTCATCCTGGTAGCTGGATTGCCCCTTGATCAAAAGATCGTACAGTATGGACCGTTTGTGCTCACGAAGGAGGAAGACATCTACGAGGCTCTGAAGGATTACCAGACACACTCGAATGGCTTTGAACGGGCCAGGAATTGGGAGAGCGAGATCGGAAAGTCGATGGTTCATTAAAAATGGAGAGTCATCGCCCCAGGGTTCGCACGTAGAACGGAACGGGCCTCACCAGTGTAAATTACTGTGCTAATATAAATCCCCAACGTCAACTGTACAACTCGCCATCACTGCATACCTGATGTATTTTATTTCTGTTTCCTGTTGCCTCCTGAATCCTTCGGAATCGTCAAATGGCTCTCAGCTGGCGCGGTTCTGATGATATGCTACCAAACTCTCGCAAGTTCTAGATGGTGCCCAAATAGGCCATCACTCCTAGCGAGAGACGGAAGGATGCGGACCGATGGTTAGACACTTTTGACAGGACGAAGGAGGACAAAGAACTGTCAGCCGAAGCTCCTGGCGGCTGTCAAGCTTGAGTGGAATCTTGGTTTCTTCAGCTTCATTCCCGCAGTGTGCGACTGGATTGTCCTGGCAAAGACGACTGTGAGACTGGCAAGACCGTCGACTTCATTCTGTAGAGTCAGAATTGCTTTTCCCACCTGCAAGCTACAAGAGGTTAGCTTTCCCCATCTCCCCAACCTACCTTAACGTCCTGGGCGCTTCGTCCACCCGGCCTCAATTGTGACGGCAGAGCTGCTTCACGAGCATCTGCTTCCGCGCCTTCACCCTTCACCCGTCACCCTTCAGGGCCTTCACCCTTCATCCTTCACACTTCACCCTTCACCCTTCTCAGCAATCCTCACACTGCCTATACAACTCGGCGACGTTCAGGCAGCCGAACAACCTCATCGGCGGGTCTTCCGGTGTTTTCCTACCCGTAGGAGTATTGTTCTTTGCACCTGTCTCCTGCGCAAGCAACAGCTGTTTCACGACCTCTCCTCGCACCCCCTCCGACCATACGGCTGCCATCTGCCATCGTAGGGCACCCAGCTCCCTCAGCTGTGCAATCTATCCCCAGGCACTTCTTCGGCTTTATACTTGGCTACTCCCACCTGTCTGTGGTCTGCGCTGCAAGTATCGTGTGGGTGGGATACTTGGACTTATACGTTGGGCCTCCCTATATCGCGTTTGCTGAAACTCACTGAGGTTCGTAAACTTTCCCGTGTGAGCCTGCCCAAGGAAACAATCGTGTTGCGCATACACTCCACACGACATCATCTTTACAAGACTCAAGACTTGTTTCTTGAAGACGAGCCTGAAAGCCCCACCAGGCGTGGATATCACCACTCTCTTATACGCTTCTAGGGTAAGGGCTGGTCGTCCTGATTGTAGTAGACGAACCACCCTGCCCTACACCTCTGTACACGCTCAAACGCACTGTGCTTCATCCCTCAGGCTGCGGCTCTGCGAAGGAGGCTGCAACACGCTCAGGTGGCTGGTCCGCAGACTGTCAGCGCACGCCTAAGGAGCGCCCACTCCCTTTCACCTACCTCGTCCCATTTTCCCCCTTCTCTACCACATGCATCTGGACATATGTGCCAAGACGTCGAAGAAAACAGGGCAGACCCTCTTCCCTGCCATACTGTTCAGGATCTAAAGGTTCTAGCCTACGCGATGATCCCTCAGTTGCTGATAGATGACAGGTCACTACTAGCTGCGAAGGAGTCCAGCTCGATGTACCAGTAAAAACATGTCTAGTATTTCGCCCAGCAATAGTGGCCCGCACAGTGGAGACTATGGTAAGCCTATCTTTTCCTAGATTCTGCACGACGCCATCGAAACTTGTTTTCCCACCTCCACGCTTGTTTCAATCGTCTCTTTCCACTTTCGAACTCCCCGCGATTTTCCAGAACACTTCTGCTTCAGGACCCAGGGCTCTAAGGCGCTCCCAGAGAGGGCAGCGGGTGGCTTTTCCACGCGCTGAAAAGGTCCGAGCGGTCTCCACGAGCCCGCAATCGTGCACACACCTCGGTGGCGTACGTGCCTGCAACACCATAGTGATGGGGCTCGAGGGCTGGGGTGATGCTCCATGCTCAGTTTTCGATCTCGGTCATCGTCTCGGCTTTGACCTGGTTCGGGAGAGGTGGGCCAGCTACAGTTCCTCGTGCTCAGGGTCAGCGATCACAAGGGCATATGAAGTGCCATCCTTCCCTGTCTATTTACCATTCACTGCTCCCTTCAATTTCACATCATCCTCCTGCAATTCAAATACCAAGCAGTCTTTGAGATTATTCCATCATGATTTCCACCATGGATCAATCCTTCCCCTGGTCCCATCCATCCAGCTACCCGCTATCTATCCAGACCCAATCGCTGACTTCGAATGCGCTCTACTCCCCTGCTGCCCAGCAGCCCAGATCGGGGACTTCAATTTCATCCATGTCCTCATTGGCTTCCTTCGGTTCGGGAAGCTATGGGTTCGGAAATGATTCTCCTGTCCTGGGTGGTCTGGGTATGGCGCGTGGGAGTCACGCGCAATGGTCTTCTGTAGGCAGTGAGACCAACTCTACCAAAAGTCCATTGGAACGACTCGGCTTCAAGCTCAACTTGACTGGTGAAAAGAGGACCAGAGGTTCGTTCATCCCTCTTCATCATGCGATCATTCACTAACACCATGTAGATGGCCAGCCTCCAAAGAGAAGAGGGCCAAAGCCTGACAGCAAGCCAGCTCTTACTCGAAGACAGGAACTCAATCGACAAGCTCAGAGGTGAGCTACTAAGACTCCTGATAAGAAATGAAGCTAACCCCGCCAGAACTCACCGCGAACGCAAGGAGCACTACATGAAGGCTTTGGAAGAGGAAGTTCTCAACTTGAAGGAGAACTTTGCCCAAGCCGCCAGGGAGAAAGAAAACGTTGAAAAGGAGAACAGAAGATTGAAGGAGCTCCTCGCCGCTCACGGAATTCAATACGACGTTGCAAGTCCTGCCAACACCTGGTCAACCAGTCCTCAGTTCAGCACAAGCTCGCCCGGTCTCAACAGCCGTGGTTCAATGTCAACGGGAATGACTTCTCCAGCCCGCTCAGCACCCATCATGACGCCACAATCGTCCATGCAAAGCACTCCCACCTACGAGAACCAACCCGGTCAGCAATATCAACAGCAGCACAACCCATCAGGGGTCAACTACGATCAAGTCGGGATTGACTTCGTTTTAACGTACGACCGCACGCCTTATCTTTCTCCTCCTCCTCAACAATGAGCACACAGTGTGCTTAGTTCATTGTAATTTTCTTCTTATTGTTAGTCTTTCTTATGATGAGAACTCTTTTCTTCCAATATTTCTGCATGAAACATTCTCTAACATTCAATTTCACAGGCTTGAGCGACCTTGCATGGACCACATGCAATTCCTCATGGTGCGATCTGAAGACTCGGATGGCGAGATCAGTGGACATGCACTCATGGCGACGTGCCCGCCGGCCTCGCACATCAAGGCGACCCCGGAAGAGAAATACCCGCACAAAATGCCCGACATGCCTGCCGGTAGTCTCATGGCGCTCCTGGATATGAGCGACCATGTTGTCAATCCTTACATCAAACATGAGGAAGTCACTCCTATCAAGGCGTGGGCCCTCATTCGAAGCGACGAGCGCAGCCACGAGCTCACCGATGTTGACTTTGAGACTATTCGCACGGCTCTGCTGGGCAAGGTTCGATGCTACGGATTCGGCGCTGTCTTGGAAGACTTCGAAGTCCGCGACGCTCTCGAAGATGTCTACGCTCAGAAGATGATGACGTCCGACATGGGTCAGGCTCAAATCGGATACACTCCGGAGCATTCGGCCGACGAAGACTTCAAGATGCAAGGATGAATTCAATCGACATCGACGAGAGTAATCGAACCTTCCGCCGGCAGGGGTAATGAGCTAATGGGTATTTCAAACGGGGTGATGATGGAGCGGGAGGAACGATCGACTACTATCTTTAACGACAATCTTTTGTGTTAATGTCTTTCACTTATTGTGTTTTTGGGAGCAGGGTTTTGGATCTACAAAAAAAATTCTCTTCATCGGAGATGGTGGATTTCGGTTGGCTTTTGTTTCGGAGTATTCCTTGTCTGGATGTTGCGTGGTTCTGCATGCGTGCTATTCGATCGTTTGTGTTCCTGGGTTAGCTTTTCGTGCGATAACAATATGAATTTCGGCAATATCTTAGATCGGTTGGGATGCAATGGTTACATTCTTTTCTTTAATCACTGTGGTCGTTTTCTTGACTTGTACGCTTTCGCCGCGTCCTTGCCATGTAGAAGGTAACGGACTGACCTCTTCCATCATCTCCCAACACTCACTTGCTCGGGAAAACCTTTCACCATCCCCCACAACGCCACCCACTCGCCCCCGAAACCGATCTTGACATCATCCGCCTCCCAAAAAATAAATAGAGGAAAAAACACTTTATCAAACACGTTTCTCCCATGTACATGGATACATGGTAGATATATGCCCACGACGTATTAATTAAATCACGACGCCCTCCCTTCGTCTGACTTCACGGAGATGCGCTTTTCGAGGTGTATGGACAGCGTACTGTATGGATTTTGTGGATACGGGGGGTGTTGGTGTGTGGTTGATCTATGGAGAGTCTGTTTACATGCTATAGTGTTGTATTGTGGTGTTGTTGTGTTGTGGTGGTTATCTATTTATTTAATTATCTGTCTCGCTCTCGCGGGTGATGTGCGTTATCCCTGGTTATGTGGGGTGATGATGATGATGATGATGATGATGATGATGGGGGGATAGTGGGTACGTAGTAGTGTTATAGGAGGCGAGTTGGTATAGATAGATAGGTAGGTCGGTAGTTGATGGGGTGATAAAACCGGTTCTTTTCCTAGATTTGGGATGGGCAAGTGGCGATGTTGGGGATTGAGGTTTTGGACTGGGGTTGGGGAGGTTGGGGTTGGGAGTGGTGGGGTACTGTAGGGTGATCTTATGGTTCGGTGGGGACTGGGGACTGGGGACGGATGGGCTGTGTGGAGGATGGGTTGTAGGGATGCATGGAGATGGAGATGGTGTCGGTGTTGGTAGAAGTACTGGGATGGGGTTGGGTTGGGGCGTTTTCATGCTTATGATCGATCTGCGTATGGAGTACATGATATTGTGGTTATAGTAGACTACTGTGGTTGAAGGCGAACACGTATGTATGTATATCTACCTCCAACAATGCCTAATAGTAAGATACGAGGGAGACTTGGAAGTTTTAGACGGTTGCTTGTTATATGTCCGCACATGTTTCTATGACGGTTGCGAGCCCTGAGTCTATACCGAGAGTTTGTTGGACAACTATTGATACACCGGTTTTTCTGAGATAAATTGCTGCTTTTCCTTGTCGTAGGATGCGTTGATCATGTCGCTCGCCTTGGATTGCGGTCGCGCGGTCGGTTCCCCGATGGTGTTGTTGTCATACTTCACCCACCCATCCGATCAAATGCAGTGGATACAAAAACACCTAGCGCGTCACAAAAATAAGGCTCCTCCCTCCCTCCCTAGTTCCACAGCCACTGCAGCCACATCCGAGATCTGAACCACCCTAACGTCCAAACAAGTGTCTCGCAGCATCTGAAGCAGCAAAAAATACCTCGCGCACTGCAAACCCGTCTCGTGGCTCATGAGACACACTACAACCCGCTTCCACACGGTTGTGGCTGTCTCAAGTCGTGGGTACATCCGTTTCCCATGCACCCTACTGCATGAAATGGGTATCTGATACCAGTGACAAGCGCCCCAACCGCGGCGGGCGAGGGTGAGGCGTGGGTAGTTGCAAGGCCCTGTGATCTGAATTTTTTTGGAGGGGAGAAGTGTGTCGGTGTTGGATATCGGGGGACGGGTGAAGAGTTTTGCGCTGCACTGCGATATTCATAGCTTACTGTTTGCTGGGTAGATCTATTTTCCAGTGGGTGGGCGAAAGTTGGATATTTCCGTTTTAGGAATAAGAGGACGTAGGTCCGATAGGTCTTTTCTTAAGGTTGCGGATGAATATTGGTGCCGCGAAGGAGTGAGAGAATGAACCTTGGGAAGGATGCCCACCGCGAAAGAATATTAAAAGGGACACCAGTAGACCACCGCTACTATCAATTCCATGAAGATGGCCCTCTCCTCTTATCCGTTAGTCTGATTGATAGTTAAATACGGGAAACGTAGTTACTTCGCTATAGATTATTTCGCGTCGCCGACAATCTGGACTCGAGAATGTAAGGTCGAGAGGTCTATTTAATCCGTAGGGGACTTCAAATCTGGAGTCCACCCTGATCTGACCCTCTTAGGCGGATAGAAACGGATAGATGACCCGAATGCCTGGATGGATGGATGTAAGGCGACTGTAGAAAAGCTAATAGCCGTGAGTGCGATGTGGTACACGAAGAAGGTAAGAGAGAAAGCAAGCAGCGCCGATGAGCGATAGGAAGCGGACCTTACGTTCGCCTTAGGCGAAATCAGTAAGTGGGAAACAGCAACTGGACGAACTTTCGGCAAAGCCAAATACATTTTTTACTACGTTATGGTTCTCGACACTATAGATAAACATTCCATTCATCCTCAAAGTATCCAAGGCGAAACGATAGGGTCTAGGATTGAGGTATTCTAGGTCTTCAAAAGAACAAAACTCCCAGGATTTTGATGAGGGTATCAAGAAAACGGTTACAAAACGCCTCTTTCCCTGGCTTGGAAAGGCCCAACGACGATCGACAAGTGTTCAAATCCAATGCTCGCAATCTCGTCGTGATCGTACAGTAAACAAAAGAAATTTTCTTGTAACCTCAATATTCGGACTCCTCTTCTCTCCCGCTACTCGATCCCGAACTACCACTTGAAGTCGCGCCGCTGCTGAAGTAGCTCTCGTCGATTTTGAGGATCCACTCGACTCGATCGCGTTCGCTTCGTCCTCGGAATAGGAATGTGTTTTGGGGTGCAAAGACAGCGAAGACAGTGTTCCCTGCTCCATTAGCTCCGTCTTGGCCACTGTTCCGCCTTAGCAACTGTGCAAGCTGGGGATCATGGTCGACTCTGGAGTGCGAAAGATTGATGGCGTTGATCTCGTCACCCTCGGGTACAGAGTAGATGTGGAGATAAGGCCGACGGAGTTCCACGTATCGGCGCACCCATCTCGAATTCGCCTCATCGGGCATCATCAGGTAGCCGCCTTTCAGTAGAGTCGGGTTCTTGGGTATGAATCGCACAGATGCGAGCAGTGTCGGCTTCGTTGACTCTCCGTTCGTGCTGACGTCCACAGAAGAAGTGCTTGGGGCAAAAGCGGCGCCTTTTCGTGGTGGTTCGATGTTGTCCTTGGCTAGAATTGCATCTTCGATGCCCTGTTTCGTGGTCCACAGAGTCAGAACTTTGCGCAGGAGCTGTTCTTGATGGTCCGTCAATGGCTCTCCCTCTGCATGCGGCGTGGATCCATTCGCGGTGGGTGCGGTGAGAGCTTTCTTGCCTAGAACACTCTTCGCAGTTTCCACTTCGGCGACTTTCCGTTTTCGTCTCCGACTGCTGATATAATCTTGCACGATAGACACACCTCGTGGCGTCCAGCCAGACAAGAGTTCCTCGCCTTTGACATAGTCGTTCTTACTGTCCATGCGCCATAGATCGGCGGCTCGTTTTGCAGATACGGGTCGAATGGCGACAGCGAAAACACCCACAGTGGAGTGAACAACCCGAGTCTGGTTCCAAAGCTGTGAGAGAATGGTGTGCTGAAGATACGAGCGCGCTCGGATCTGCAATCCCAGGTCAAGTGAGAATTGCATTGGAGCCGAGAGCTTTCCACAGATGACGTTCCATAGAAGGGTAATCTGCACACGGCGGCGCTCTGATGTCGTGCGGTCGAGAAGAGGAGAATAGTGCATGCTGGAATCCCATTGGCAAATGGCAGTCACGTTGAAGGTGCCGTCAGCATTGTCTTTGACGGTAACAGGCGACGCCAGCTTCAGAGGCACTTCGCTCTGAGGGGTGTCGAGGTCAGAAGCCTTTCCATACTGGTCAAGCAAGACGACCCTTCCTACGCGCAGCGCTTTGACGTCTTTCCATTGCAGTGCCTTCGCAGAACTCGTCGTCATGCTAATGACGATCCGGCGCTGGAGACCCTGATGAAGCTGATACGCTCCAGTATCCAGTCCAGTATCTTGGACGACCTCGACAGGCTGATAGTCACCAAATTCAGATATTTCTTGGAGTTGAATCCTCGTGAATATGTCGTGCCTTTCTTCCGTGTAGAACTCCGACTCAGCCAGACGGGCTGATCGCTGTCTTTTCTGCTTGGGCCGGGGCGCTGAGTCTCTCATGTCGTCCCAACTGAGCAGCTTGTCTAGATGCATTGATGTGATCTTTGCGTAAATGGATACGCGAAGTGCCGCACTCCTGGGACTCGAAATCGGCAAGCTCATGCTATGCACGCTTTCAAAGCGCACTGGTCCTTCGTCGAAGTCAGTGACGAGTGAAGTAGTCGTGGCACCGCCTTCGTCTGATATGCCTGGAACGAATAGTTGCGCATGCACTTCAGTACCTTCACGCTCAGGAAAGCCGACAAAGTCTCGCATCACCACGTTGAACTTGAGCGTCGATGAAGGCGCCTCCGCGGAAGAGGGTTCCAGGGAGAGACTGACGATGCCAACCACGTTGGAGGTGTACGGATTCATTAGATCGAGTGTGAAGTCACGAACCCTGCCCTCGAACACAGCGGCCAACGGAACATCCACATCGCCAATTCGCGAGTACTGCGGCAGACACGATTCCGAAAATGGATTTCCAAGGCTGAAATGCTGAGCATACTGCGGCGAGTTGATGTATTGATGCATCTGCTTCATCTGTCGTAAACGTCTGCGTAGCTTCTGGAATGACCACAAATGAACAACATGATGCTTGAAATCTATCACGCGAATCGCAATGCATGGCTTCGAGGCGATGTCCAGATCTTCGTCGTCCTCACCGCCAATACCACTAAGGACCATATCGTAGGATGAGGCCAAGTTGTGCCCGACGTCAACGACGCAGAACTGGAAGACGACGTGCTTGGTCAACTGTTGGCTCATGATCTGAGCCTCCTTGAGCAGAGCGGCATTTTGTAGCACTTTCTCGGCCATGCCAACGTAACGTCGCTGTTGCCATCTCTCAATGACATGTCTCGCTTGTTCCATCTGTCTCGGTGTTGGGCCGCTAGCTCCTACGCGAGGAGGTAGTTTTGGCCTTTCGAGCTCCATGATCTGGCGCTCGAACTCCTCTTTCTGCTGCTTCAATTGCTTCTTCTGCTCTTCAAGCTGTTTCTCCATTTCTTGTTTGATCGTCTGGAGATTCTCCTCCATTTGTGCCTTTTCTGCTCGGATTTCTTCAATCGCGACGTGTGCTTCTTCGGCTGATTTGAGCTGTTCTTGATATTCCTCTCTTTGTCTGTCGAGCTGGGTCTGCATGTCGTCTCGGACAAGACGTAGTTTATTATCGTCATCGCTTGCCTGCGGTGTAGAAGGCACAGTTAGTATCGTGTCAAGCGAAAAATTGTCTATAGTCCCAGTCGAGGCATATTTCTCACGCACTGGATACGATGTTACCGAGTCACTATCTTCTTCGCCATCCAATAACCGGACCTGTGCTTTGTATTTGCGTTCTGCCCGCACTTTCTGCAAATCGTCGAACAGAACATCCAGCTCTTCGTCATTCAAAGCCGAAATCTTTTGATCGGAGCCCAGCAGCGCGTTTGCTGCCTCTCGACGGGCAAAGGACCACTCGGAATCTCGTCCAGATTTGGGAGGAGGGGATAGCCCACGTATAGGACTACCAAAGTCAAATTCCGAATCTGGTCTGCTGAGGACGCTGATCGTCCGTTCATGGCCCGGACGTGGTGAGGGGGACGAAAAGTCGCCAGGGGTGATGGAATGTCTTAGTAAGCTTGTTTGCTCAGCCCTTTCCTGACGTGCCTCTTGCGGATGGTTGAATCTGAAGATGTGGAAATCACCGAGGATGACTCGATAACCACTGCGCAATCGTTTTGGCTTTTCGATGCGTTGGCCGTTGACCATCACAGCTGCACTCTCTCGTGGCACTACTGTCACAATACCATCCACGTTCTCAAATGTGCAATGCTCTTGCAAGATTTTTGATCCGTTCAGCCGTATTTCTGCATTGTTGGACGTTTCGACATTTCCCACCGTCGTCGTTCCAGGCTTCAAATTGTAAACCAAACATTCGGCCAGTAATGGGTCGTCGCTGAGATTCACCAAATGAGGCATCTTCTTCGGCGTTGAAAGGCCGATGAATCCCTTTTCAATGCTTATTCCGAGCTCTTCAAGCGCAGCCTCTCGCTCTTTGTGAATCTGCTCAGTCTTCTGCAATTTCTGTTCCCAAGTTTGATTCACTTCTTGATATAGCTTCTCACTCTGATTTAGCTGCTCGATAATTTCTGCCTTGGTTACTTTCTTGATTGTCCCATCCGTTTGCGTAATTGAAACAACTTGTTGTTCTAGAGGAGTGTCTGGAGGGTATTGTTCTTCGACGTTTGCTGAAGGAGAGGCACCAGCTGTACCACCTCCAGTGAGTTTCGCTCGCAATTGTGCCAGCTCTTCTTTCAGCTCCCGAATCATACGCGCATTCGGATCTTCGTTGACTACAGCATGATTCTTGATACGTTTCGCTGAGTCGGCGTACCGCAGTGTGGAAAGGGTCTCGTCGAAATTGATGTCCGCTGGAGAGATGGCAGCAATCATGGCTGTCAGACTGTTGCCACCTAGCGAATCCTTCAAAAGCCATGTAAGCACAGAGTCTCGGTATGGCACTTGATGTCCCTTTTTCGTTTTGGTCGAGCCAGCATCTGCCAGAGCTGAAATGACTCGTCCAAGAGTTGACAAAGATCTGTTAATCTCAGCACCCTCTTTGAGCCGAGCACCAGTCGCGCCCGTGGATGTTGCTCTTTCTGATCCAGCCAAATCCACCAGACTGATCTTTGCGACTCTTTCTGCATCCATGTTTGTTTCCACGTCGTGTCGTTTTTGAGTGAGGGTAAGGGTGAAGACGGCATGCGATCGACTCGACGTCTCGTTCATGTTCGTAGCAGCGACTGTTCTTGCTTTGTTTCCCTCATCCATCAGATTCTCGATCTCCAAAAAGGATCGCACCACCAATTTGGCCAAATCCTCCACATAAGGGCCGGTAGCGGGATGTTCTCTGACTTTCAGGTTGCCTTTCGTCGAGGGATTGAGCAAATCGCGAACACGTTCGTTGTAAATTTCCAAATAAGATACCTCAACAGTTGTACTCGAGTTCTTGTCCTGGTTCAATTCCTCTATCCTCTCAAACATGGTCTTGCAAATCTGTGGGATGACTCCATACTCTTTCCCGTATCCCATCATGGAATACGACTTTCCAGAGCCCGTCTGGCCGTACGCGAATATGCAGTTGTTGTAACCTTGGAAGGCATTGTCCAGCAACGGCTTGCCTAGGTCAGCGAAGAGATCGTCCTGTCCTGCAAAATGTGAATCATTTCGATCGAAGGACCAGTAACTCTTATCGAAAGCGAAAGTTTGTTGGGCCTTTGCGCTCTTTCCTTTGGCATCTGGTGGAGGGGTGAGGACCGTCTGATTCCCTTTCATTTGAACAATGCATTTTGCGTTGCGGTCCTTCTCTTCTCGCTGTTAGCTTCATTTACGTGGACACGTCTTGTGTGCCTACCTCTGCTGTTGAAGGGCCGCACCCGCACCACGACCTTGATGTTTCCGCCTGCCGACGCCATAGTGAGGGTTGTAGCCGTTCGCGCCGGCAGCTGTGGTTGATGATTGGGCTCCTGGGTCCTTTTCTATGGATATTGTTGGGTGGACATGTTTACGCGAAGAAGGTTGCGCAATGTTTTGTTCCTGGCTACCACTTATATAAGACTTTCGGCATGAACCTAGTAAAAGGGAACCTTGGAACCTAATCAAGCCACATTCAAAGGGGTCCGGAAGGTCTACTATGGATAGGGCGTTCCCCACACATTCCGCACCCAGCAAGACTTTTGACAAGTGACTCTAAATATTTAAAATAACTGCACCTAGTACACCACGTTCCTCCCATGCGCACCCTCGAGGTAGACACGCGATGGCTAATCTCCATGACATGATGCGGCCTCCCGTCAACCGTGCTATGCGTGTTTTAGATCGCGCATTCTTTAGCAAGACAATTCCCATCTCCGCCGCCCGCGTATTCACAAACCAACATATTTCGCAATGCAGAAAGGACCTAGAAAAGAGCGCCGATCTGATACAAGCTCCGAGGCTGTCGGCGATTATTCAAGATCCAGACGCGGAGCTGGCGAAGCAAGGCAGAAGGTGTCTGCTGTTGAAGCCGGAGATCAAGCACGACGGTATGTAGTGATGAAGCAAAACTAAAGGTCAAAGAGACTGATTTCACTAGCCAGATACCTCGACGTGGAGTAAGACTATAAACGATTTGGTAGAATCCAAGCGCATCTCCCTCGTACCACACAACCTAAACCTCAATTATGATTATTGGGACTACCGTAGGCGCAATCACGTTTCCTGATTTGACTCATATGCTAATGATATTGTTATAGATGACATCGTCACCTCAATCCTCCCCGAGGAAGAACAACAAGAGATCCCCAGCGGCTTCAGCATCATCGGACACGTGGCCCATCTAAACCTCCGCTCTGAATACCTACCATACAAGCACCTCCTGGCCGAAGTTTTGCTCGACAAGAACCCGGCCGTAAGGACGGTCATCAATAAGGTCGAGAATGTCGGTACAGAAGACATATTTCGAACTTTCCCATACGAACTTCTTGCAGGCCCAGACGATCTGAACGTAGAAGTGAAAGAGGAGGACTGTTTCTTCCGCTTCGATTTTGCAAAGGTCTACTGGAACCCGCGCCTACATGGAGAACACCAACGTCTAGTTTCGACGTTCAAGGAAGGAGAAGTAGTGGCAGATGTTATGGCTGGGGTTGGTCCCTTTGCCGTCCCCGCAGGCAGAAAACGAATCTTCTGCTGGGCAAATGACTTGAATCCGAATAGCTACGAATCGCTAGTCGACGCGACAACCCGGAATAAGGTTGGCTCATATGTCAAACCATTCAATGACGATGGAAAGACTTGGATCAAAAGCGCGACATCGGATCTATATCACGGTGCGGAGCACAAAGTAGAGATCTTCTCGAAACCAAAATCGAGATCGAAGGGCGACAAACCAACTCTGGAACGGACCATCATCCAACCCAAATTTTTCTCCCATTTCATCATGAATCTTCCTGCTTCTGCTCTCTCCTTCTTACCCAGCTTTGTTTCGCTCTACAGCGGCGCGAAGATACCGCAAGGTTCACCCTTACCGAAAGTACATGCGTATTGCTTCTCGACGAAATCGGACGACAACGTGCAGGAGGGCATTGAAATTTGCAGAATTATTTCAGGACATTTGGGCTATGAATTCGTGCCAGGCGATGGAGAAAAGGAGGGCGAGGTATTGATCACGGATGTGAGGGATGTGGCGCCGAAGAAGAGGATGTTCTGTGCTAGCTTCGTGTTACCTGCAGAGGTTGCATGGAGGCCAGTCGAGGGAGCATAGAATGCTTGATAACCGGTTCATCCCTAAATTTCCATTAGATGCACCGTGATTGTACGACGATCAATAGAAGTGAGAGACTGTAAGTGTGTCAAAGTATCACGGAAAGATGTCTAATTTATAGTCATGGATGCTGCCTCCACCCAAAAACCCAGAGTAACCCAAACGCCGTCCCTATGCAAAAGCATCCACTTTACTGCCCAGGATTCCGATCGCCATGCAAAATCAAACAACTATGCAGAAACCAAACCGCTATGCAGATATCCAATCGCCGTGAGCCCCCCCCCTCCCAAATTGCCATGCAATAATCAAACCGCCTCACAAAAAAACCCAACCCAAACCACAAACTCCAAACCTACAAATCCCTAGAAGCCGCAACAACACCTCCCTGCACCCTCTTGGGCGAAACACTAACCCCCGTCCCCTTAGCCATCTCCTTATAACCCTCCAACGTCTCCTCCCCCTCAAAATCCTGATTAACAACCCCAGCCATCCCCATCTGACAATGACTCCCCTTAGTCTGACTGCAATAAAACCAAATGGGATCTTTATTCACGACATCGATGGTGAAGACATTCGGTGCTTCTGTCATGTTTGTTGGCATGAAACCGCTGAAAAAGCCGGATTCGTAGTGGGAGGCGTCGAGGAGGGGGGTGCAGGGAGAGGAGAAGGAGGATTGGGCTATGCTGTGGTTTAGGGGTTGGAAGTGGACTTCTATGTTGTCGCCTATTTCTGCTACTATGTTTTCGGGGGAGAAGCGGAGGCCGCCTAGGCCGGCTATTACGGTGTGGGTTGCGCCGTGGGTGGAGGGTTTGACTTTTGATGCTGGGGGCGTCAAGGTGGAGGTGCTTGTTGTGGTGAGCTTATAGGTCGATGCGGTGCTGTTTGTTGTTGCGCCTGCGGTGTGAATGCCTGTGAAGGGGGCGGCTTGGACGAGGGAGAGGGCGCTGAGGACAGCGATGGAAATGGTGGAGAGCATGGTGAAAGTAGGACTCGGTGCAGTGAGAGAGGAAGTGAGAGATATAGTTGAAATGTAAAGATTGGATGGAAATATGAGAACTTCGATGCTGGAATTGGATATAGAAAATAGATCGAAGTATAAACTGAAAGATGCTGTAGATACGAGAACTGAAAATGTGATGATGGAAATTGATCAAGACGTCTAGATCTTATATATCAGAATCCTCCTTATGAGGTTTCCTAATCATCGCGGAACCTGTCTCGTTGCTCCCGAACTGTACAGTCAGTATGCGCAGCCTCATGGCACTGCAACTCCTCAGCATCTAGAAGTGCCCAGAGCTGAACTCCCTCCCCAGAAAAGACGGTGACGTTCAAAAGTTCTGCGGCTCGGAAGAATTCACTCCGGGAAAAAGATGACAGGCTATGCTGCTGCGATTTGTGGACATGGGTATGGCCCAAGCCTGATCTATTAGCATCCATTTCTGATGTATATATCCCGTCTTATTGGCCAGCTCTTCTCTGTCTCCTTGGCTTTGTGCTGACCCGCCTCTTTGGGAATGTAAATTTGTCGTCTTTGAGGCTGGATTGGGATGCGTGAGCTGAGAGGCGTAATTACTTTTGTCCAAAGTAGACGTGATCACAGATTCAGTTCTTTGGGTGAGGACGAAGGATGAGACGGCTCATCCGATGATTTGGAATGATCTGTCTCTGTCTATCAGGAGAAGGGAAGAAAGCTTGCCCAACGAGGATATGGTTAGCTAACGAAGCAGGATCTCTACACGCCCGAATATTCTAGCCGGCGGATGAATGAGACCAAGGTAGTCCAGACTACTCGAAAGCCTATGCAACTGTATCACTCATTCTACTTCCCAATTGAGGTTTCGGGATAGGAATGAATTTGGTGTTCGAGCTAGTTTGCTGCGAGATCTCCAGTCTCGCGTGTCTCCCCACCTTTTCCCGTCTACACGCATTGATGACGGAACCATCGAGCACAACTTCCAATCTTTGAGCATGGGCTGATCTCTTCCGTTCTGTCTTGACAGACTCGGACAATTACAATCCCCACTTCAAGCTGTTATCACCGTGAACAATCTCGATATGGCTTCAGCAACGAGAAAAGAGCTCCTGGCGAAGGTCCACATGATGGTACCGCCAATGCTGGAGAGCTTCCACAAAGGTATGTGTTGAGCCTTCCAGATCTTCATGGCAATCAATTTGGATGCTGACACCGAGGCTCCAGGTCAATTGGGCAGAGTGGCAGTCATAGGAGGCAGCGAGGACTACACAGGCGCACCCTATTTCTCCGCTATGGCCTCAGCAAAACTAGGCGCAGACATGGTAGATATCCCCATCTTCCTCCTCCTACAATTACGCCCTAATATCCAATCCAGAGTCACGTAATCTGCGAACCAGGCGCCGGCGCCGTAATCAAGACCTATTCTCCAAATCTCATGGTCCATCCCTATATGCGCCAATCCAAAAACATGTCCTCGAATGAATCCCTAGACTCCGTCGCAGATGAAGTGACAGCCATGCTTTCGAGATTACATGTCGTAGTCATAGGACCTGGTCTTGGTCGCGATAAGACAATGCAAGATACATGCGCGCGAGTGATCCAGGAAGCAAGGAAACAGAATATACCATTCGTTCTGGATGCTGATGGACTTTACCTGGCACAGACACGACCAGAGTTGGTGGATGGGTATAAAGAGTGTATCCTTACGCCTAATGTGGTGGAATTTGGCAGGTTGGCGAAGAGTAAGAGCATCAATGTCAATGAGGGAGATCCGAAAGAGCTATGTTCTAAGCTAGCGAAAGCATTTGGTGGAGTCACGATTATTCAGAAGGGACCAAAAGATTACATCTCGAATGGAGAGTTCACTTATGTGAGTGATGGCGAGGGAGGATTGAAGCGAAGCGGTGGACAAGGTGATACTTTGACAGGATCGATTGGTACGCTTTTGGCGTGGAGGAAGGCATACTTGGATCGAATTTGGGACCACGAGAATGACCTATCTTCATCAGAGCTGCTAGCTCTGGCAGCGTTTGGGGGTAGCGCCATCACGAGGGAATGCTCGAGGCTGGCCTTCAAGGACAAGGGAAGGAGTTTACAGGCTGCTGATCTGACAGAGTTTGTGCATACAGCCTTCTTGAACGTCGTTGGCGAGAAGACAAAACTGTAGGGCATATATCATAGGATATTTCGATGATCATTATGCCATAGAGAAGTAATGTCCTGCTGTTGGTTGCTCACTATAGCCATATCCCTTCTCACGAAGAAGGAAATCCTACGCGTCAACGCAGTTCAGGTGTGGTTAAAAGGCTCACTACACTCATTCTATTAGTAGGAATGGCTATTGGCAGACGTCAAATCATCATTTATTGCAGTTCAGGCCACTTCTCTCTTACATCGATAGCACACTTCCCGCTAGATCAACATTCCTTTCCTGTCAACATTTCCAAGCTCCAAAGATATCCCACCTCTCTCCACAAACAGAAAGATTGTTCGTTCCTAGAATCAAAGACCACCTCTCTTCATCATCTCACCCATAAAATCCTGAGATGACAACGTCGGTTCCTACACAAAAACCAGGAACCAAGATCTCACCTCGCGATGACGAAATACCCTCTGCGCAAAATTAGGTCTTCGAATTAGTAAACCTTCCTTTAAGGAAAAGATCGAGTAGAAGGAGACGATTTCCAGTTCAATTTTACATGCAAAAGAAGAGTTTCCCACCAGGTAATATACCCGCATCGAAAATCCCCATTCAACAATGACTCTCCAAGTTTTCTCTCAGACACATTACCATTCAAAAGAGTTTTCATACGAGTCTGAATACCTGAATCACCTAATACACGAGTAAAAAAATCGGATCAATCGCATAATTATATAAAATGAACTCTATATCTTCAAACGAAAACCGTGAGCTATATCTCAATCTCAATCCCATTACTATCATCACCAACCTCAAAATCACCATCACCGACCCCATCTTCACTGGGCTCCTTACCAACCAACCAACCAACCAACCAACCAGCCAGCCAGCCAGCCAGTCAAACATCACTCATTCCCTCTCCTCCCTCCTATACATCCCTTCCTCCTCCTCCAACTTCCTCTTCCACTTCCACTGCCACCCCACCCATCTCCCCACCCCCTCCCCATCATCAATCACTCAAACAAACACACAAACAAAGAAAAGAAAAGAATCACCACACGACTAAAAACGACCCAAAAAGCCATCTCACAAACTCAAGAAAACAAACACCCACAACCCCACCCATCTAAACCTCTCTGCTTGCTATAAGACAACATAGTAAAGACAGCCCATCCTAACCCCCGTTAAAAAAGTCCAGATACCTAATTCCAAAGAGAGAAATCGACGACGGCAAACAGAGCAGCGGGAATGGGAAAGACGGAGCTTCGATTACATCAAAACATCTGTTGTACACAGCAAGAAAGCGACGAGATCTGTGTTAGCATTTATATGAGAGCAGCCATTGATTTTCCTCCCAACTTTGTCTCGCTGTATTGAAAAATGCATGGCACGATACTTGATGACAGAATGCTCGAAATGTAGCTCAATTCAAGATCATTCATTGATGAGCGATCTGGCCCATGTCATTCTTCTTGCGCATAACAAACAAAGATGCATCGCCAACTCTGTCACTACATAGTGATCCGCAATGTAAAAGTCCAGCCAGCTAGCGACACATGAAAACAAGGCAGAACACCCACTCCATGCCTGTTTGGCGGGAGACCCATATTACATGATACAATTAAGCCCGACTCCTTTGCAGCACGTTCAGTTCGCCATAATCTCCGGAGCGCCCAACGTAAAAGACCATGTCAAAGCAGTAAGCAGCGCCGGCTTCTTTTGCGTGATACCTCCCTTCATATCATCCGAGTCAAGCCGCCGTAGTGGTAAGGAAACGAAAGAAATAGTGATTAGACGCCGACCGAGCCTGCAACGAAAGCACTAAGAACGCCCAGAGGATGATCGGAAACACGTGGGAAACGTTTGTAAAGGTCGAATGCAGATAAGTATGGGCAATCGGGGATATTTATAGAATGCAAGATAAAGCCTGCCGGTTGTGAACAACGCATTTTGTGATGTCCTCTTTTGGATTGAGCAGTCGTGTGCGCCGAACGCTCGAGGAATGGCATAACAATCGTGATGGTCGAGGTCTATTGATACAGGTGGAGGGACCGATGGAATGTGGAATCCAGTGATGCAGGTACGCTGAAATCAACGATGATCAAAGCCTTGGCCTGGAGCATATTCCACGCCTTGCATTGCGGCAGGAGCTGCTTGTGCCCACTGTCCAGAGTGGCCGTTAGTTTGCAGTGGCGGAAGCATGCTCGCGGGTGCAACAGGTGCTGGCGGCTGCTCATGCTGAAGCTGATTGGTGAAAGTTCCATAGACGTGAGGAGAGTTTGGATCGAGACGATTGAGATGTTGAAACATGGCCTGTACTTCACTGCGCAACATCCGGTTCTCTTCCTCAATGCGACGGGTCAAATCCATCTCGTTTCTGATTCTCTCAGTTTCGCGGCGAATGGCATCACCACTGTACTTCAGATTTTTGATGTGTTCGATGGCTGCAAAGATAGGTTAGTGAATGAAGCATTGAGAACATCTTTCGAGCACAAACCTTTCGTAAGAATCTCCCACTTGCTAGACTTTCCTCCAGGCGAATTTGGGAGTATGTTGTTGAGCTCGTCAAACAGCGACTTCATTTCGCTACGACGTTTGCGCTCGGCCATCTTGTGGCTGACACGAAGTTCAGGCGTGCGGCTGTAATTACCCGAGCCTCCAGGTGTCTGCGGAGAGCCTGGATCGTTGGCCTGCAAACTGGTGACAGACCGATGCTGGAGTGAGTGGTGATGGTGTTGAAGATCTACATGTAGGTTAGTTTGCAGGTTCCATTTAGAGAAGTCGTATGGCAATGTGCTTACCATCATCGAAGCGCTTCTGGCCGAGTGGCATAGACTCGGTGGTATACACACTGCTGTTCACTGAAGCTGCATAACTATTTTGCCGAGAGATGGCATCGGTGTCACCGCTGGACTCGCTGCTCCTGGAACCGCGTCGATCCTCGGACGGCATCGAATCTGGGAAAGCCCAAGGGAAACCCTTGGTCGGCTCGGCGGCTCTTGGATCTGGCATGCCAGACACAGCTCTGGGATTTGCTGGGATCACAGGTGCACGCCGAGGCTGTGTGTTCGGGCGCAAGCCTCCCCGGGAGCCCACCGGAGACACAGGTATGCCATTAGTTCGTTGGTCGATGATGCCGCGCTGCTGCTGAAGATTGGAGGCTAGAGACACGCGAGATGCGTTTTGACTATCATACGGAGAGGATGGGCTGATGGCGAGGTGGCCCATGCCCATATTCATTCGGCTATCAACGCTGCTTCGTCGAGAATCGAGCATTGAATGAGCGTCCAGACTTCCACGCTGTTGCTGTTCATAGCTAGCCACACCAGGGTTGATGGTAGGTAATGACTGTGGCAGTTAGCACGGGTCTAGGAACAGAGCCTGAGCATACATACATGGTGTCCATTTCTGGCGGAGTGAGGTGCCTCGGCCATAGACATGCGAGAAGGAGAGTCATCGTGGTTCAAGATCGTCTGCAGTTGAAGGCCGGCAGTGTTTGAGACGGTAGAGGAATCTGACATGTGTTAGAATAGTGCAGTGGGTCGCAATAGGGCTGTGGATGCTTGACACGGAACTTAATGGTACTAGCTAGGGGATGGCACGTGGTAAATCAGTCATGAAGAGTTTGGGTGAAATGACTTACGTTTGCTCTGCTGAGACCAATTACCTGAATCGCGAACATCTCGAGGGTCGAGTGATTGTCGTGGAAAGCATGGGGATGCTTCTGGAGGAGGCAGATCGCTGGTCAGTGCTGTGATGGGTGGAAGTGAGTGGTGTGTGGTGTAGGCTGTTCCGGGGCGTGAGGAGTCCATGGTGTATGATGGAACGCCTTCCAAGGATGGAAGTGGATAAGTTGGTGTATCGTGGTCAAGTGGAAGTGGATAAGTCGGTGTATCGTGGTCAAGCTGAGGGTTCTGTTTGATGCTTAGCGAGAGTTCTCACGTGTTGTCTGAAGGAATTGAAAGGTGGTTGAAAAGGTGATGGGAGCATTGAGGTTCTCGCCCAGTTGGCAGTCGTGAAGGCTGCAGGAGTGACTTACAGAGAAGGATGAGTATGGAGATGAAGTGGGAGTGGTCTCGTCGGCGCCAGCACATTCACTCAGCAGACGGAGAGAGTCTAAGTTCACGGCCATGGTCAGTACTTGAACAGAGTGCGACGGCTCATCGATTGAAGCAGCAGCAGTAGCGACGACGGATACGAGGAGCAGAGATGAGCAATGAGCAGTGAGCAGTAGCAGTGAGCGGTGACAGTGACAGTGACGGTGACAGTGACAGTGAGCAACGAGCAGTGAGCAGAGGGCCAGGTGAGGTGGCTTGAAGTGGCTTGAAGTGGGTTGAGGTTGGAGGTTGGAGGTTGGGGGTTGATGAATTGGCCGATTTTGACGCGTGTGTGTGAGGTTGGCACTTACAGTTGGTGTTGTCAAGCTGTCAGTCACTCAGCCAGACGTATAACGAGCGTTCCCGCCTTCCTTCAGTTCCTACAAGCAGCAACCAAGAAACAACTCGGACCACCTCAATTGACTCCGACTGCAACCCTTTCTTCCAGATTTCTCTTTTTTTATTTTCTATTCTTCGCTCCAACAATTCACTGCGCAAATGTCGGCGGGAAACTGGCGAGTTTGATGATCTCTCTGCTTCAATGCTTTCCACGAACCCTGATGACTTTCAGATGGGTTACCCTTGCAAAACCTTCTCGTTGCGATGCGTTTGGGCGTGGAGCTTTGCGTCTTCTCAAGAATCGGCGAAGAGCTATTGGTGTCCTACAAACATGACCTTCACAGTGCTCCGGGACAGAATCAGACGCTCGTGTGTCGTGTGCGAAGAGCTGGGACAACTAGGTGAAAGGGAAAACGTTTTGGTGAAGAGTGCTTGGGGCACGCTAATTAGGTGTGCCTCGCCCGTAACACAGAGCCCACGGATTTGGACAGGTGCCGGCCACGGCTCTGGCTCCCGGTTCAAAAGAACGTTCAGGACCGAACTGCTGTCGGATTGACAGATGGCGCGAGCAAGTGGTGAAGGGGCTGGTCGGACTTGGTTGACTCCTGTCGACAGGTTGAGTTGTCATAAGATCAACGCATACGTGAAGGATTGTCCGCGCGCGCGAAAGCAGGAGGATGGCAAGCGCGAGCAGTGGAGGGCGGCTGGCTGACAGGAGAGGTCGTGCCTTGCATCAACTTCGCACGAACCGTGAGGACGGATTGGGCCGTTCAACGAGATGGAGAGAGAGTCGATGGTGAGGCGGAGGAGAGGTTGTGAGGTCGACACTCGACACTTTTGTTCCTCGGGCGCCTCCAATCAGCTTGACAGTCAATCCTGAGGGACACGTGGGGATGGGGATGGGATTTGGATTTTGAACCTAGTGATCGCTGCTGCGGAATTAAAATCGATCGCTACCAACCTGGCTGGCCCGCCTGCTTGAAGACAAAAAGTGGATGGCTGCTCTGTTCGCGCGGTGCATCCTGCGCTTGCCCTAGCAAATCGCATGGCATCCGTGAAAATTGATCCTGCACCCACACGCAAGCTGCAAAGTTGGTTCCCCTCGGGCCACGCTGCCAATCTACTCAAAACTGGGGAGACCCTTCCACTACCGCTGCCCTTCCGGCCGCTGTTATGCTGCGCGTGGTTCAATTGGGAGTCTGGACGCCCTCCCCTCAGAAGCAATATGGATCGGCACAGTAACAATGGAGTAGCCCTGTCGGCCAAAGATACAGAAACAACGGCCACCCTGCTCATTCCCTGGCCGGATTCTACATACTGTGGTACTCCTAGTATTATGGTACATCAGCTTCACGTTGTTGATCCCCCGACTTGCCACACCCGGCTATCATGCTGGTGGTGCACAACTGTGCGTACTAAAAACTGTTCAACAAGCCAGTATCTGACCAAACCCGCCACCGAATGTGCAAATCTCGATATCGGGGACACGGCGCATGACACAATTGGCCGAGGGGACAAAGAAGACGAGGTGCGTCCACTTCGTCCAAGTTGCTGGAACTGGTGTTACAGGGGCGTCGCAAATGCATCCACTTGTGCTGAACAGAAACCTGGAACTTGTCATGTCTCCCGAAATCCCCCTCGCCGACTTCTCGTTCCCCTGATTGACAGTGCATCCCTCTTTTTTGGCAAGTACTCCCACAGTTTCTTGCTACATAGCTCTCTGCGGAGTGAGCGTTGTTTGTAGTCTTCGCAATCTTGACGGGTACATGTTTATACATTTCCCCATACTCTTTCACAGTTGATGTATTCCAATTTACGGGCTACTTTGCGGTCCCGCCAGTTGAGGCTGGCACTGTTAACAGGGATACCGCAATCTTTGAATTGCTAGCTTCCGCTGCACGTCATCTGAGAAGCTGTTGTCAATGGATCGTTATCTTCTTCTTAGTCAAGAGTATCGTGGGATTTATGGACTGCATATAGTAATGGTGGAGGTGAAGACAGCCTGAGCTCTATAAATACTCGTGTGTACCGTGTATCATGGCAAATAGTCTGAAATTCCATGTCCGAAATGATTCAGAATACGCCAATTCACATTCGCCAGGGTTACATAGCCGCTGAAATCTACTTCGACTGGTCTGTTCAATCAAGATCTCGACGGCGATTGCTTGTTTCCATGGTCAACCGCTTCCGGAACGCGGTGTCTTGGCGGAGATCCTGCGCACTTGTGGCTGGCCGAAGTCGTCGTTCAAACGTGGTAGAACAGGCCGATAGGTACCTTCGAGGGGATTAATAACATCAACTTCTCAGCTCGTTGTTTTAGACAACCACACAATATCTCCAGGCTCACAACGCCCTCCCGCGTTCCACGTTGTCAGCTGCAGAGATCAGGAGAGCCATGTGGACGACTGGAGAACAACGTGACCAGCCACGGGTGCTAGATATTTCCCGATTCGGCCAAAGCCGACTCAGGTCTTGTTTCTCCCCCAGTCCTTCATAACTCGGCAATCGGCTCGGATCTTGCTTCATCCTTTCCTCGCGTTTTCCTCGCATGATAATCATCTGTCGAGGACGTTAAGAATAAACAATACCGCCGATCACATTCAGGCCGATTTGATACCTCGCCGGCCTTCTTCACGATTTTGGTGCGGGAGCGTCTTCCTGTGGGTACCGTCGATCATCAATTCCGGCTACTTGGAAATTGTCTATGCCCACCCGCGGTGACAAGCCGGAAAGCAGCAATTTCTACGAGATAAGGCGAGCTGCACGTCTGTGTTATTGAACAGCAATCTATACTGCACATTATTATTCGCCTCCTCATCCGGCCAAGAAATAGTCAACAAACATGAGGCAACCACGAGGTAGGCTGTCTTAATGTACGGTACTATAGTACACGAGGGTATGGCACGAGCTGATGATCAGCGTTTGTGCACCAGTCCAAAGGTGATCCTCACCCCCAACTTCTGGAATAAGAACAAAAAAGTCCGAAACATTCCAAATCTCTTGAAGACTTGACAGCACAATACATAGTACATATCTGGATCCTTACGCCCGGCGCAATCCGAGATAGGAGAAATGGTTCCTGTGCTCGCATCTTATCCACCTGTTAGCAAAAGGAAAATATCCTCACTCCTTTGTACCACCAGATGTACCAGACACCACAGCTGGTTCCGGATAGCGGCAAGCACGCAAGAAGAATACCACGGCTCTGGCAGTCTCCCCTCGCCGTGCTACCATCGAGCGCAACGTAACTCAATGCGTACCAGGCCCGATCGATCCTCGTCTCCAAAATCTGCCACGAGGAATAGGTGGGAACCTGGAAGGACTCGGAGGACACGCTTGCTCCCAAGCTGGTACAGTGCTATGGCTCGGTCGTACAAGGTCTAGACCTACAGCATTTGTGCGAGGCATACAAGAGTATAATGCAGTCATCCGCGACGTCTACTACGACATTCTGTCTGTCGTGAACCAGATCTTTTTTCTTTCACGAACTGTCGCCAGATTACGTTCATGCATATGCAGAGCGGGCTACTTTGAGACATGCACCGATCACGTTGCACCACCTATCCCTGGCTGAGAGGGACTTGATAATGGTTACTTCGTGCGGAGGGTTCAAATGAGTATCGGGGAAGACTCCGTCTGGCAGGCGTAGAAGAGACCAAGACTGCAAGAGATTGGATGATGGACGAACACACGTTCACCTGCGTAGGGGACCAGAGCTGAACCAGTTCCTCGAGGCATTCACCGGTCAGAATAATTTCGACCCCTTTTACTGTAGTCGGATCATGTATTACCCCGATAGAAATCGAAGACGCCTGTTAACAGCCTGATGGCATCCAGAGACACCGGAAGGCTGTCTCAAGCCCAGTGTATCCCTTGTTCGTGGAACGCCGGACTCGATATCGGAATGCGGCAACTTGAATACGATTTCCCGCAGACTGTTCGGCACGCAGTGGTCAGTGAGTCTTACGATCTTGGCTTGTGCGCCATTTTTCAGAAATCCATGATGTCGATGGCAGGGCTCACCTTGGGCCCGCATTAACGACAGCCCCACAGCGACTTGCCATAGTAATCCGTTCATTGCCCCTCGGGGTTCTGCTAAATTGGAATCATCATCTGCAGATTGATACTCGTATCGATGGATTTCTGGCAATTCAACATCTGAGAGTGTCAGAAACATGTCGCTATCAGTCTTGAGATGAGGCACGTTAAAGATGACAATACCAGTTTTTAAATCGTCAGTCCAAGAGGCGCTGACTGAAGACACCGCGCGGCCACTCTCATCAGTTCAGATGTTCAGACATTCTCGGCCATCATCTCGTTCATAGGAAACCAACTTTTGTTAGCTTGAAAGACAGGGATCACATGTTTTCGAAAACTACACACTCCCTCACACAACATTCTGTCCTACACGATCTTGAAAAACAGCATACAGGAGCTGGTGGACCAGGGTGAGTCAAGGCTGAGAAGCCTCTCTGGATATACACACAGCTGTCATCTTTTCCCCCAGTCGTAGTTTGTCGAATGCGTCCTATACTTGCCACATCTAGCATATCTTCTGTGTCCTACTAACTCCTTCCTAAGTAAGTTTCTCTACCTGAAATGGCTAGAAGAACGGACCGAACTCGAACCCGTCTTCCAACATGTTTCCCTCAATATCTGGCTCGTAAATCCATCGACTCCGTCCTTGGCTCATCTCAGGGCACAACCCCTAATCAACACCGATGCAATTCGAAAGATTGGACATAAAAACGACATGCAGCAGCGCTTAGTCGTTAGCGTTCACCCATCCCTCCAGACTCAACCGTTCTATTACCCCCCCACGAAACAATCTGCTGGTAATTTCAAGATGGCTTAATCAATACAGCGACCCTCCAACAACAGAGAAAAGTGTACCGAGCTAGACGACTGCTACTGCGATGGTTTCAGATGTCCCATAATTGGCTCGGGGCCTTGGATGTGGTGATCCCGAGGCTGTGAAGGTATCTTTGTGTTCGGATTTGGGAATTCTGGCAACATCTGTTGCCTCCCCCTTCCCACCGTCGTCTTTGTTGTTATGTTGGTAGAACAAACGCATGGGGTAGGTATGTCAGCTTTCTCCCATTTTGGATCGTACGTGGCACTCTTTTCGTATATTTTTGTAGGTAGAAATGGTTGAAGTACGTCCGAGACTGAACGGGGCATGTCCTGATAGTCCAAAGCTCACGAGCAGTAGGGGTGAGTTCTGATGTAGATGATATGATAGTGGTGAGCCATGATTGACTCCTCCAAGGTTGTCGCGATACTGACACTGACGGCGGAAGACACCGCTCCACTGAGTCTTCACGAGCAACCTTCTGGACTCGGTTACAGGTGAATCCTCTCTCTGCCAGAGATTGACAACCAGGATTTCTGGTAGTTGCAAGCCAAGAACTTGGAAGCCAGACTCACTACACAATTTGTGTGCTATCATTTCCACTGTCCCTGTACTTTCACGAGCTTATTTTGCTGACAGAACATCCTAAACGAAACCGAACTTATCTATGCGAGCAGGTTTTCGATCTATCTCTGCAGCGAGCCGCTCTCCTCGATTCCGTTCACAAGTTATCATCGTCGTCGCCAAGTTCCTTTGGTCTCTCCATTCCCTTCGCATTCATTCCTCCTTTCAACGCCATCATTTCAAAACCTGCTCCACCACATCGACAACCATGGATCAAAGCTCGTCGACGCTTTCTCCCACCGCCTCACCCTTGCCTCGTCGAAAACATCCATAACTGAAGGCTCAGCGCAGATTATTAAGACAATGTTGGGTACCATCATATAACATGAATCGGCAGATGCGAAGTGTCGATTACGGGGTTCTTCAAGCCTGCTCCAATCGCGGCTACGAAAAGGAAGAAGCTGACGCCAGAAGAAATTAGCTGCCCACTGGAGCTCAGCGTTTTGCCAATTTGGATGTCGTGAACACGCAAAGGCATCTCCGTTTCGGTAACAACGATGATGCCCAGTACAGCCTGGAGAAAAGTCGATAGAGCCACGGTCATTAGACTTTCCTTCTCAGGCTTTCAGTCGTTCCCGCTTCATGCGTGAGTCGCGTTTCAAAGAATTCCGACCAGGTCTGGGAGCTGAATAAACCTTCAATGGTGCAGCCGACAACTATTGACAACCGAAAGAATAACTGCAAGTTGCTGTTCCGCTTGCTGATTGTATGCATCAAAAAGTACCTTTGCACAGCACAGCCGTCCTTTTGACTGACATGCAACCCAGCAAACCACACCCACACATGGGCGATGATAAGGGCGGTCCATGTCAACATCATCGCCCCCAAGGCTTGAAGCGGAGCCAGCAATCAATTTGCGAAAAAGGAGGTATTTCCGATTTGCAAGAAAATGGTGTCGAAGCCGACGATGAACCATTTCAGGACAACGACGCCACTAATTTGCATTGATTAAGGCAAGAACAGCTGCCGTGATGTTGTTGGCAATGCTTCTCGCATAGCGCGTTGCTTCTGCTGCGATCCGAATGGCGACATTCAAAGAAGCCCCTTGGAGATAGAAACCGAGGACGGTTTCCGATGCCGTAGACATCGTCATCTCATCTGGACTATCCTCTATTTCGATATTGTGGACAAAGCCTCATACACATCAGCGGTATCGACGAACCGCCATTATGGTACCGATATTTCGATGGGTAGATGTATTTGCGATGTCAAAATCAAGAAAATTTCCTTCAACGGAGTCCTATCAACCAATCTTTGACCTACTTACTCATCTATCGCAGTGCCCATCTCCCACTCTCTCAAGATCTACTTCGGGTGTCCTCCAGCTCGCGTAGCAAGTAGCAAATGCACGAATGGTAGACACGAAGTGCATGAGCGAGGCTGAAAAGCCGAGATCTATTCTGATACTAGCGTTACCCCTTCTCTCATTTTGTCGCGCGAGACTAAAATCCAGGTTCTTTGTTTCAAGTAGATATGCGATCATTTCGTATACACGGTAGTTCCGAGTTCTAGAACGCGGTTCCACCCATTTCCTACTACACTAACACCCGATCTATCGAATGAAAGGCTTTCCGTCTTCCTCCTCATCTCATGCCTCCCATCTGCGACTTCAGCAGCAAGTCGCTATCGAAACGACGACTCGAAAACCTGCGAGACCATTGGAGACGCCAGGGTTGAAGGTCTTATCGTTCGACTAAGCCTCACCTTCACCTCCTCGCCGCGGTCGTTTCACCTTACTTTGCACCAGGCTAGATGAAGCACATCTTCTGGACTTCTGCACCATCGCCCTCGAGTTGTATGTTGCCGTTTTCGATATCGCCATCGGCTGTTGATTGGAGTTGTATCGTCTCTTTACCTATTAGTCTTATATTCACACTTATTAACTTAATCTAATTTCTAAGCGAGGAAGATAAGTTAGCCTTTCTTATATACTTGGCGTATTATTTCTCCTTATAATTATACTTCTTCTACTATTCCTCGCTTCGAATCATAAGAACCTATTAAGCCTAAGAACACTAGAGTCAATAAACTAAATTCTCAATACCTCTCTAACAATCAAACTCACATCCACATCTATAACTATATCTAAAATCTAGAATCCAAGCAAAGAAAACAAGCCAGCCTTTGTTCTTCACTAAAATACCCTCTCCCCTAAAATCAATAAACCTCTCCCCGATTCCTCGCGTGAATCCCTAAAACCCACTAAACCCAACTCCGCCTACATTTTCCCAACTCCACATAATATCAACACCTCCAACCCCCTCGCCTATTTCCCAAAAGCAAAAAAGGATATCACCCCGCCCTCTCGTCTTTTACCAGAATACCAGTACACCTCCCACTGCCCCGAAAAACCCAACAAGTCCTTACTCACCAACCAACAAAACTCCCTACCATCAAAAACAAAACAAATAAATATCCACCACTTTAAAACCCCCCTCTAAACATCAACCCCCAAAAACCCCATCCCCCCCAAGTGTTCCAGCAAATATCGAAATTCAAAGTTGAAGGCTACAAGGTCTTATCCCCTCAACCTCTTCTACCCTCAACCCTCCCACAAAAAGTGTTTCTTTATCGAAGGGTTGGGTATCTAGCGTGTTGATGAAACTTACGAGGAGGGCTTGTATAGATACCCGTAGCCGTAGCCGTTGTAGGTAGTAAATAATATCTTACCTACCTAACTTATATATAAAAAAGTGAGTAGAGCGGGATTCCCTAGGACCTTTTTCTATGGAAGAAATTTATACTAGTCTTACTAGGACTTTTCGTTTTCGTATTTGTGTTTGTGTGTAATATTGAATCGTACCCAAAAACGAGTGGGATATTGTGTTGATATTTATTCGCGACGTTCGTTGGGACTTTGGAAGCGCTAGTAGGAATTATTTACTCCACCTCTATAGGCGGGGATAAACGTGAGGAGTATTAGGCTTTACTAAGTAGAAGACTCCGGGATTTCTTGTTTCAAGTATAAATAACGAATAACGAATGTTCAACCAAGCACGAATAACGGTATACATTATTATTACAAATCGAACACAAAGAGTAAAAAAAAGCCCTCCACTAACCCCCCCCCCAATCCAAACAAATACCCCCTCAAAACGTCAACGTCAACGTCAACACCAGAAAAACGTCAAAATCACCACTCCACCCCACACCAACAAACAACACGCACACAAACCACAAAACACCCCATCCAACCGAAGAATCCAGCACAAAGAAAATCCCCAATCCATTCCCCAAAACCAAAGATCGACAAAAAAAAACACAGCGCCAACACAGCCTCATCAACCATCCCACCACAAGGCTGAAGAAACCACGAACATCGCCGATCCGGATTCCCGCGTACTCACATCACGTTCCCGTGTAAGCCAGGTTCTTCTACATAACAGTACATACAGGGGATAAAATTATCCCTTCCCAGAGGTACCGTACTACCTCCATAATCCTCGTCGAATCAAAACAGACGGAAACGCTGCCGGTGCCCCGCGGGAAGCACTGCGTACGTACGTCGGGGAATTACAATGGGGAAACCGTGGTATTGGTGCGCGTAAACGGGATCCGCAATCGAGGGTGTGAGGGATTCGGCAGCCGAGGACCAGTGATGCGAGGGCGAGGGGAAGATTGTGGGAAAATGTGGGTATTGATAGCGGGTATGGAGGGGATGTGTGAGGATGCGAGCGCTTGGATCCACATGTCGTGAGGTTCTGATTTGGTTGGGGGGCGTTGATACTCCATTGCTGATGCAGGTTTGGTGGGTGTCCGTTGTCTCGTTTCATGTCTTGGGGTTCGAGAGGGAGAGGTGGAGGGTTGTGAGGGAGGACAGGGCTTTGTCTGGATAGTTGTATCACTCCCGCCGAACTAGTTTCTGATTCTTCGAAGACTGCAGCTCGGATATATACAAGAGGTGGAGATATTCGGGTTTAAATTGGATGGTTGGGCCAGGCTCTCGAGAACGGATAGATTGCACATCTCTGCTGATCAAGTGTGGAGAATTCCATCCTCGACATGAGCGCTTGCGTCTCTTGTCGGTATTTTGCCATCTTGATCCAACGAGGCTGTCCAACACTGCCTGTGTGACTAGCTGAATCGACTGTATGCCTCCGTGGCCTCTAAGAAAACAAAAGGTGACAAGATCAGGATAACAGGGGGGCGTAATCAAGTCCCACATCACTCGGAGGGCTGGGATTATTTTCGTGCCTATTGTGTACCACAGTACAGTCTTCTGTACAAGGTATACATAGTAGTACCGGAGCGGCACGCTCCCGCCGGCATGTTGTGAAATCGCCTTCATGTGGATACAAAGTGGATACAGTGATGCGAAGGAATAATTGGACAAAGCGTGTGAACGCAGAAGGTGGATATTGCGCTTTGATGCGACGTGCAAGGCCTCTCCGCGGATTGAGGATCAGCGATATAGGATCTTGTATGCGAGTCATCCATGGTATTCGCGATACGCACGGTGTGCTTGAAATAAGTTACTCATTGCTTCCCAGGAATATTTAATACCTGGACACGAAACGAATAACGTCCGAAGCAAGGCTGCAAGCGCAGACTCCTGCACCATCTTTCCGTTGTGAGCGACTGTATAAGTAGAAGCGCGGAGAAGTTGGGAGAGGAGTGAATCGGCACGGGAATCTGTCGAGGGAGTTCGTAATGAGCCTGGAATGCGGAGAGATTTGGAGATGGGCGCGCGAACAGAATATTGTGGATTCCTAAGGCCATGGTTCGCAGGGAGGTGTTTTCAGACCCGTGTTGGTTGAAAACGGCATAGCAATAATATGAAAGCGGGTTGTTTGGGGGATATGTACCCCAGAGTAACGAGTTCAGATTGGACCGGATTGATGGACAGCTGAACGTCTCCTCCGCAGAACGATTTGTCTAATAGAACTGGTGGAAACCGTTGCGAGGCTTGCATTTGCAGGTTGGTTGGAGAGGCGGGTTGCGAACTCGTGGTTTGAGCGTTGGGGATACATACGCAGCGTGGGGGATTTTCATTGGCACCAACTCCGTATCTCTCCATTTCTGTGGATGACCCCCACAGTAGTTTCGATTGTAGATGGATGCAGATTGACGCAAATGCCCATGGCGGAACCTTAGAAGCACCCTGAGAACTCACCAACCTTGGCCCTTTACTACTGCACAACAGACGCGCAGCTTGCAAGGACCCCTCCAAGGATGGTTGGGGGAGTTCCGATGGCTTGCCCAATCGAAAGGTATGGACTATGGAGACAACATGGAACTCGGCAGCGGCTGTGTACATACAAAGAATAGTAGTACGACAGAGATTGAGAGCATACGGTCGACGTGAAGTTCCAATCTGAACGAAACAGAACCGCCGAGTGTGTTTCCGTCCAGTTGATCCGACTTCCAATGCTATCAACTACTAGTAGAATATGGCAGTGGAAAGATGCAACCCAGAAGATGACATCCAAGGTTGTGATTCGACGCGGCAGAGAACAGTGGTGCAACTGGAACTGGCTTGTCGCGACAATGCAGACGCAGACCCCGCCTACCCACAAAAGCGCTGCGCTGCACTGCACAGCAGTGGAGAGGAGAGGAGAATGGGATGGGAATGGGAATGGGATGGAAGTCTGAGCCAAAGTGAAGATTGGGTCGTCAGCTTGAGGGCATACTAGTAGCTTGGGAGATTGTGCGATAGCGAGGATCAGACGCCAGGCTGGATTGGTCAGTTGCAGACGCCAGGCTGGAGTGGTAGTGGTCAATTGCAGACACCAGGCTGGAGTGGTAGTGGTCAATTGCAGACGCCAGGCTGGATTGGTCAGTTGCACACACCAGGCTGGATTGGTCAATTGCACCCCCAGACGCTACCAGAAATGGCGATATGACGAGCTGGAACCTGGGATGTGTACTGTTATCGAGCTCGGTTTAGTCTCGATAGGGACAACATTGACCGCTCTTTGAGGCACTTCGGCGACACTCAACGCTGACGGTGAATTGTAGCAATAGTTTCAACGTCCAGGTGCGGAAGGGACGAGGTAGTTTTTTCACTTTAGTTTTGCTGTACTGTACGACTCCTTTTTCCCAATCACGACTATCTCGTAACGTGGAAGCATGGGCATGACTCGAGATGCCTTCGGACCTGGCCCATTCGCATGCCCATTTCTGCGGCAATGCAGATCCGATGGCTTCACTATGCTTTGTGCTATGTACTATGGTACCAGTATGTACTATGCTACCAGTATGTACTATGCTACCAGTATGTACTATGCTACCACAGTATGTACAGTGGAGGGGTACTTTCATGGCCATCCTCGCCCTCGCCTTATCGACAGCCGCCGGATCAGGGAACGAAGGAGACTTTCGACCAGTAGTATGACCGCATACAGACTAAGAGCGCCGTCTTCACTGCGTACGAATAGGAGCCAAAACATTCCGCGCGGCGGCCGAGGCCAAACCAAGGCCCTGGCGCTGTGGAGGGTGGACGGGGGAGGGTGGACTGCGGACGGGGGAGTGTGGACTGTGGACGGGGGAGTGTGGACTGTGGACGGGGGAGTGTGGACTGTGGACGGGGGAGTGTGGACTGTGGACGGGGGAGTGTGGACTGACGACGGGGGAGTGTGGACTGACGACTGTGGACTGTGGACGGGGGAGTGTGGATTGTGGACTAGTCCTACTCCGTACCATACTGTGGACAGTGGACAGAGGAGGCTGTTCGTAGCGAGCGAGAGTTGGCACACGGCAGTCGTAGTCATGGATGGTCATGCTATCTGAACACAGTCCATCCATGCGATTCGAATCCGCCTTCGCACGCGGAAGCGCATGGTCGATCCGGAATAGAGTGCCCTTCAGGCCACAGATGATCATGATTTCCTCCAGCGGCTTCATACTACTGTGTACTGTGTATGTACAAGGACGGAATGCCGCTTGCTGTCGTCGTCGTCGTCGTCTTCAGTATCTCAGAGGGCATCTGGGCGATTGTTCCCAAACAAAGCCGTGCCGTTGCCAGGCATATGCTCGTTTAATAATAGTCGACGTTTGGAGCCCTTTGAGAAGGTCAACGCTTGGGCCGTCTCCCCCACAGCACCAGGCTCAGTCTGTCAATCATCTAGATTTGCTCAAAGTCACGAAAGGCCGAGCCATCAACCTCCTCCGCCGCGTGACCATCAAGTCCGAGTGTGTCCCTTTGACCACACTGCCACTGAATATCCCCTCGGCCTGCCCTCGCACAGCTAAAGACACGTCCTTCGACTGGACTGACGACCCATCGCTCTCCCTCGCCCAATTCAACGCTGCCTCCCCCAATCCAACCCACCCTCTCGTATCGTGTGCAACTCGGTCCTTCTCGTGCTGCTCACTCACCCTCCGTCGCCACCATCGTCTAGCCGTAGCCCCACTGAACGCCTCAACACGCGCAACCCAACTCTGAGTCTGGACCCCAGACTTTCAGATTCTGCTCCCCAGACCCACAACCCCAAATCGCATGCAATTGACTTTGCCTGTCCAACTTCACTCCCACCACAACAAACTGCAAGCCCGAAGCGAGAATCTCACCCTTCTCGCCATCACTTCCTCTCCCCCCTCCTCCCTTGTCTGCCGAGTGCTTAGCCGTATGCTGTCTCGCCGATAGCAACTGGAAACCAGGTGCATGTCGTCGCTATCTACGACATCTATCCTCGGTGGAATTTAGGGGAGGACTCCGACAGAAACCTTCCTGTCAGAAACGTCAGGTCGTAACCCTTCAGAACCCCACGGGTCGATCCTTCCCTCACCATGGCAGAGGTTCTTCCAGTTCAGATTGCCGACGGTCAGCCATATTACACTTCCTCCAGCTTACGGCGTTCCCCTCCTTCGCAAACCTCATTGTTCATCGGCACCCCTCCATACTCTCCACGGAAAACCTCCAAATACGTCGCACCGGCAGCGTCTGCGGATTCCTACTCCGAATCCTCTTCTAATTCCTCCTCGTCCTCCTCGAGAACCTCTCAGATCGATCTCGCAAACGCCTCCTGCTTCGCATCAACTGTTGCCAGCAGTCTGACCTTAGACACGAGCTATGATTTGCACGAAGACATTAATTTCCCTACATATAATGGCGGTGGTTACATGGATCCTTACGAGGACGATGAGCCACCAAGCCCGCGTACAGACAACTCCTACACCGTCCCCTCTCCGACCACAGAATCGACTCCGACGCATACTCCGGATACGCATCTCGTAGCCGAGGATGACACCGCTATAAAACAACACCCATCACGGCATGTCGATTACTTATCGCACGAGTGGAGAGAAGAAGACATTTGGTCATCATGGCGCCATATCGTGTCGAAACGCCGAGTCTATGGTGAGCGATCTCGACTCGAAAATGCGTCATGGCGGACCTGGGCCAAGCAGAAGAACAAGCTTAGGACGATACCGCCAGATTCACTGAATTGGTAAGTTCTACCGTCCAATGTCGCACAGCTCCGGTAGCGTGCGTGTATACCATGGCCCTATCATTAACGTTCCACAGGTTGAAAGACTGCGACGTGACTTGGCTTTACGGCCCACTGCAGACTGCAACAAATTACACTGTTTCACAGCCAGCACACTCGCCTCCGAGCTATCTCTCGAGAACAAATTCGCATGCCAATCTTGGTCAGGATATTGATGAAGTGAAGAAGAAGCCAATTCTCAAGAAAAGGAGCATGTCCGAGGTCATGCTGCAAAAGTCGATATCTGCATCCTCGCTGGTAAAACAAGCCGCCGCAGCTGTGCAAGCAGAGCGAGATCTATCGAGACCCCGGTCACGAGATGACAGACCGATGTTCGGTCGGGCAGCGTCTGATTTCGTCACATCTGCTTATCCATCGCAACCCATCAGCAGAGACACGGTAGAAACATTCTCATCAAGTGCAACCTCTGGTCTACAGACACCGGACCAGGGAGAAAAACGACATATTCGATTTGCAGACAAGGTCGAGCAATGCATTGCCATAGATGGCAAAGGTAACGACGATGATGATGAGCCAACATCCTACCAAAACAACGATTCCGATTCCGACGACTCGGATGATGGGGTCCTTATGATGAGTACCAAAACCAACCGCAAGAAGCCGATATCGCGGAGCAACTCCAAGACGGATCTGTCAGAGAAGACGTTGATCGTCAATTTGGAGCCCACCACACTCAAATATCGCACAGATTCTCCGGATGTCCCCGAACACCCGTCACATTCGGTGGGACCTAGCTTCTGGAGGCGAGGTAATATTTCCCCTTCGCCATCACAAGAGACACTAAGACCTGCACACCCGTCTCGAAACTTTCTGCTTGAGGACGACGACGATGAGAGTGACCTGTCATGGGAACCATCAGGCGCGTTTGCGGATCGGCATGGCGACAGAGAAGAAGACGATGACGAATCGCATTCTGGAGGACTTGGTGGGATGCGGAGAACAGCCAGTGGTATGTTAATGCCTTATGAAGAAGGAGACGAAGCTCAAAACTCCGGGCTTTTTGGGAAAGTAGTTGACACGGTCAACACAGCAAAAGACATCGCTCACGTTATATGGAACGTGGGCTGGAGACCATGATTGCGACGATTCGATTTGCGATGTTACATATTATGAAGGTTCGGGCCTGGCGCTTGTGGCACATTTGATTTCATGCGAGTCGGGTATGCTCGCTCTGTCCTGGAATGGACTGGAGACTTCTTGTTTGATATTGGATTGGTGTACGGGTTGAATTGTATGGGCACGGCACTGGCATTATAGGCGGGCGTAGCCTTTGATTTCCAGCGACTGAGCTACTGCTTTGAGCATTTTGGATGGATGGATGGATGGATGGACATGATATAACAGGCACCTTCGAGCCTCGTCCCATGAGGCAATGACCCAGTGTGTTTATAGATCAGGATTTGTTGCATCGGGTTACACAAAATATGGACGATTGATCTTCTCTGATACCACTATCATGTTTCCCCACCGATCGTCCTTGTGTGAAAGTGAATTATCCTGGCCCCTGACCAACTCAAAGGCACAGACGTTGTATTTTCTCTTTGGGCCCCATGCATCGACTCGTCCAACACGGAGCCATTCAGTCGGATTCGGCGCGGGATTGCTCAGTGAAGGACAACATCCAAACACAACGCGCAGACACTCAATTCTCCGTCGCGTCAACCCCTCACCATGGGCGACATCAACGTGGCCGAGCTGGTGCAGCGACTTGGCAGCGATGAGGACTCGGTGCGCAAGATGGCCGTCTTCAAGCTGCAGTCGGTAATTGGAGATCCCTCCTTCGCAGACGTTTTCCTCCTCGAAGAAGGCCTGCCGAAGCTCGCCTACCTTACCCTCACCGCGCATGGAAACACTTTGGCCTACGCTTTGACGTCGTTCTCGCGGTTGCTGGAGTTGGACAAGGGCTGGGAATTTGTCTCTGGGGATCTGATCGAACGGGTGCGACCTCAACTCGTCACCTTGAGCTATATGCTACACAGAAAGAAGCTAACATGGGACTGTTGTAATACATACAGGCTGTCCAACTCGTAGTTACCCAACCCCTGGTCAACATTCTCCGCAGCGCCGTCTCCGTCCTCGTAGCCATCGTTTCGCATCCCCAACCTTCGCTCGATTGTCCCGAACCGGGGAACTTTGGGTTCAATGCCCTCAAACCGGCTGTGGGGATTTATCCCCAGTTTCTGGAAATGCTGGTTAACATGTTGAGTTCGGCGGAACATTTGCTGTGCGCCAATGCGTTGCATTTGATCAATTCGTTGATCAGAGATGCGGTTACGAACGATGAGGATACCGAGTGGCCCAAGTTTATCAAGAAGCTGCAGGATTTGGGTGTCATCAAGGCCGTGTACTTTTTGATGCAGGGGAACGCTATACAGGACCTTGCGCCGCCTTTGCTCGAGTTCCAGAGTTTGACAAAGGTTATGTTGAGGAAATGGCGGGAGGTCAGGGTAGAGCTGGAGAAGAGCGATCATAAGAGAGCGTTGAGGAGTATCAGTGCGGCGAGCTATCAAGAGGAGAGCATGCGGAATATGGGCAGTCGGCGGCATAGGGATACAGAGCGGTGGCGGAGGGTTGGTTTTGAGACTGAATTCCCTGGCAGCGAGTTTGACGATACTGGATTTTTGGGCATGATGGATTTGACGGACTATGTCATGAAAAATGAGGACCAATTCCGGAAGTTGGTCCTAGAGCAGAGCACGAAACTTCAGGATCTGAGAGTACCGATTGCGCGAGCAAGTTTGGCTGTTACGTTGGTCCTGTACGAACATTTCGATATTGAGAAAGGGGAAGCGGATGATGCGCAGAGGTATGCGATTATGGAGAGCCGGAACAACTTCGAGAAAGCGTTCAAACCTCTCCTCCTACACTGGTCACGACTACACACTGCTGGTCTGAATGCCTTCCTAAGGCTATGGAAAGCGACTGGAGCTGAGGTAGACGACTTTGATAAGGTTGCTGAGCTGGTCAGGATCTTGGTAGAGCAAGTTGTTGGGCAGGCCCCGAGGACGAGGGACATCTCAGAGGCTGAGGTTGAACTCCAGGACTTTGACTATCACAAATTGAGGGAACTCCAAATGGAGCTGTTGGAACTGGCATACGAGGATGCTTGGGGACATCACCTACGGTATGTAGCACGATTGCTTTTTGAATAGGCATGTCACTAACATTCACTCACAGACAAGTCCGGGACGAACTCAGCCATGAAGCCTTGCAATTCGTCAAAGAACAGCGTGTCCGCTGTCTTCTGGCTGGGGCATGGTTTCCTCACGCCGTCAGCTATGCAGATTCAGGTCCTGTAACCAAGCAGACGATCAATCGCAGTCTACCATCAAATTGGCGCTTCGTCAGGCTATCACACAACAGACGATATCTGCACTACGCCGATTTCGACACGATGAAAGAACCAGATCCAGGTCTAGACGACTTGTTAGAGAAGAGTAAGTCGTGGTCCAAGTCTCTAGCTATTATCGTCCATACTAATCAGAATCACAGTCGACCTCTCAGCAGTTTCCTCGGTCGTCAGTAACGTCTCCGCCTCCCCACCCTCTACCGCCTCCTCAACCACCACCCTAAAGGATCCCGCCAAATCAGCGCCCCCAGTGAAACCGGCCGTCTCCACCGCATCGACAAAAATAACAATACACGGATATCTACCTCACACAACCAACTCGACTGGAGAAGAGAACGAACAGGTCCTACTGCAGCTCCTACCAACTACACATACGCTGGCTTCGGAATGGCTGGATGGACTGTTGATGCTGTTGAACCAGCAGCCGATCACGGCGGATACGAATAAACTCGTCAATTTGATTGGTGGGTATGGATTGAAGATTCGACTGCTGAATGTTAGGTTTGACGAAGGCGAGGCCGGTGTTGGGAGGGGTGTTGTTATGCCCAGTCGGGAAGGTGTGGATGAGAGTTACTTTTATGATATTGGGGGTATGGATCAGGCGTAGACTAGGCACCATGGAAGGAAAGAAGGGTGGTGGAGGATATTGTTTCGATGTTTGGGGAGGGGCAGCGCACCTATCGTTTCCCTTCTGATGTGTTGGCTGGCTAAATAGTAGGGCCTCGGTGGATGCTTGGTGTAGAGCGGATGTTATTAGCGACTGGTGGTGTGGGGGGTCTTTTGCATTCACGATCGGAGGGGATCTGGTGGATGCTGCTTATCACTTGTTATATACCCTGGAGGGTGTTTTGCGATGGTTTCTTGAATAGACAATCTATTGGCTGTTTTGAATGGGTGGGCAGAGTGGGTGTTGGAAGGTATGTTTTTTTTTCCATTTTTTGTAGTCTCTTCCAGTCCGAGTCTTGACTGGCTCCTGTCCGTTTGTCCAAACTTGATTCTGATTCTTGATAGCATGTTGAAGGTGTAGATATCCTGATGACCTCACCAGAATCGAATTCGACACGCATATTCCTTTCGTTTTGCAATACGTATTTTTGAACTGGGAGATACTAGTTGCCACGTAGCGAGAAACTCGATTCTGGGTTCTTGTTCCTGATGCGAGAGTCTGAGCCGGATATAATAGTTAAGGGAGACAACGTGGGGGTAACACTCTTGACTTGTGGAAATAGGAGATTGTTGGGATGTTTTTGATGTGTGATGGTTGTGTTGTGTTTGTGTTGCTGGTTTGATTTTTGCTGGTTATTTGGTTTGCAGTCATATTATCTCAACTTTGAGGCACGTCAACACATCACATCTACATCGCAGCGCGACTCTATCATAGTTGTTGCGGCTGTCAGTTGAAGCGCCTCAGCGGCTGGCTCTGAGCGGCTACGAAAGAGATACACAAACTGTGGGTGATGCAAACACAGGATGAAGTACCTGGCTGATGGAATATAATAGGTTAGGCTGCACTCAGTCAACACGACTCCCATAATTGCTGTTGAATCGAACGAGCTTAAATCTCCCAAATCCCTCAATCCATCGGCCCTAACGTTCCTCCCTCAACCAAAACCAAAGACACCAACGCAACAGGCACCGCTCGAGATGTCCTCGACAATTGACACGCCAATGTCTGATGTCGCCAGCCCATTCGTCCTCTCGTAAATCTCCCCTCCAGCCGCAAATAAGCCATTTCTAATCTCAGGTCAGAGAACTCAATGCTGAGGCATTCGTCACCCTCACTGTCGGAGAATCTCAAACCCCTTTCGTCCTACTCAAGTCTCTACTATGTCTGCGTTCCGAATACTTCCGCGCCCTTTTCAACGGTAACTTCCAAGAGTCGGTCAGCCACACAAGCAGCCTCCCTGATATCGACCCTCCTATCTTCAGTCTCGTAGTCCAATGGCTCCACACCGACCGCGTCGTTTTCTCCAACGGGACAGACGCCTTACCCTTAGATCTAGCATCCCAAAACACATTCTTCGAGGCCATAAAGCTGTTCATCTTCGCAGATCAATACGACACCCGATCCCTCCGACTCGCCGTCTTCGATAAAATCGCCTCCGTCTTCGCCACATCGCCCGGTATCAAAGCCGCCGGTCTCATCGCCACTGCACAGGCAATCACGATGCTTCCTGAACACTCTGGACTGCGACGGTTACTCCTGGATCGCCTGATCTGGAATTGGGAACCCAAATCTGCTGAGCAGGCTGCTGATGTGCTTCGGCACCTTCCATGGGAGATCGTGGGTGTTCTCGTTTTCGAAGATAGAGGCGCGCATGGGAATCCCGTCCGTCAGCGCCGCGAGACGGAACCGTGGGAGAGGGATATGTGTCAGTACCATGAGCATGTTAATGAGAGGGAACGGAAGGAGTGTGCTGGTGTTATGGAGGTGAGGGCTCAGAAAATGGAGGCGGACCTGGCTGCTGTGAAACGCATGACTCGACGGCGAAGCTCAAGGGGTGATGTTTCTGTGTAAAGCTTGGCCTAGTAGTGATGAAGAGACTGGTTCCTTCATGCCTTGGTGAATAGGGTAGGGCATATCACCGTTTTCTACACTTGGTCGGATCGAGACATTGGTTTTGGCTGGGAGGTTGATCTCGTATTGTGAGTTTCCCTTTGTTCGTCAATAGAATAACGTATCAAGTAGAAATTTCATGAGTTTCCTTGCTCGTCAATAACCCAATATATCCCCAAATCCGAACCAAGCTTCGTCTACCTTAAAACCCTTCTACAACACATCCCTATATCCCCATACCGCCCTTCTTCAGCATCCCGGTTCTTTGTCAACAGATTCGTGCGTTATACCTTGAGGGGGGACGCTCAACAAACGAACCAAACAAACGAACAACAAACAAACAAACATACAAACAACCAACCCTTCCCAAAACAAAAATCCCACAAACGCACATCTAGCTCAACAACAACAAAAACCAGCGAGCGAGCGCCCGGTTCTGTAGCACAAAGCACCCGGGTTGCGGGAGAGATGGTGTCTACCAGTTTCGAATCGGGGGCTGCTCTCTGTTCTCTACCGATTCGCGGTGTCTCATCGCCAGATACGGGTGTAGAGTTTTTGCCGGGTCGCGAGGTTCGAAGTGGGTGGGTGGGTGGTTCGAATGGGGTTGGATTTCTTTTTTTTGGGGGATTCCTTTTTCGAGGTGGGTGGGTGGGT
>JEMP01000007.1:321383-350109 GCA_000738655.1 Venturia pyrina ICMP 11032
CTGGAGGGAGGGGGGATATGATGGATTGATTGTTTGGGTTGTTTGTTTGGTTTGTTTGTTTGTGTATATGTATGTAGATGGGATTTCACTATCCCTTAACCCCTCACTCTAACTCCATAGATACCCATCGGTATCTACTAACACTCTCCAGCGACCTACCTAATTTGTTTAGGAACCCGTTAAAGCTTTGGGGGAATAAATCATACTTAGCGCCAATGTGGAAGTATCTTGATAAAGGAATTTCCTTTTTTCGATTGGTCGGTCGTGTTGCTAAGGATGCGGTTGCTGTGGGGGAGATGTATCTGGGGTTTTGGGATTTGGATTTGAGACTGTGAGGTGGGGGCGGATGTAACTTGTTGCTTGGTTACTAGTTACGGCTGTGGTGGGCTGAGTATAAGGTACTTAAGGATAGGGGATTTTGTTATTTTCTTGTTTTGATGGTTTGAGGGTGGTGTTTTTATGGATTGGGTTTGTATTTTGAGGATAGAGGAGTTTGGAGGGTGAGGAACCGAAGTGGAAGTCGGGTTTGCCGTTTCAGAAGGGAAAAGGGCCTCGATTGATTGATTGAATTTGTACCGGTGGGGATGAGGTGGATGGGGAAGATGATAGAGATGGCGAAGATGATAGAGATGGCGAAGATGATAGCGACGACAGCGATTATGGAAATCTATGGGGCCCCACGAATCGGTTCAATTTGTTCTGGTGGGTAGAAGGATGAGTAGATGCTGACGGCAATCATAAGGGAAAAGAAAGCAAAGCAGATCTCAGGAATCAAATAGTGAAAAATTGCGGGATGCGGCGAACAAAGCCACTTGGTCAGGGTCTTTGTTGATGGATTCTCATAATTATCGAGTGGTCTTTCGATGGAAAAACAGCCATAACACGGGTTGCCTTTGATTCCGTGCCCCTCCAAGATCTCAAAATAATCGGGCGCTAAACTGCGATGATGAAAAGATGGTGTGTTTGCATTTTCGAGAATGTTCTCACCTCTTTCTCATTTCCACGTGGGCTTGCACCTGCTCCAGTTTCCATGATTTGAACGATGGGTTTGCATCTCATTGCATTTGGTTTTGACATCACTCAGGTGTCAATAACAACACTTGATGAATTGCGATAACCGCATATAGCCTGCCCATTCAGACTCGTCGAATCGATTTACTGCTGGAACTCAACCAATTTATGCCTCTGAGGCCTCTTGCTGGACCGCTCAAGTGTAACAACCTCTTGCTTCAAACGGTGTGGCTTAAATGCCATCTCGAACAGAATTCGACCAGAATCTCTTGTTCTCGAAACTTATGTAGAACCTCATGGCAAGCTTTTCCAGATCCTTTTCTTCATACACGTTCGCTAGAGAATCTAGCGCTCTAATGATTTGTATAGGCAAGTGACTCTGCTTAACCCCGTGGGCGAATGCTGACTCTATTCAACTTCTCCTGGACCAACACTTTGTTCCTGAGCTTGTCCATCTTGTCCTTCAATCTTTTGGGGCATTGGTCGCGTTCGGTCTCGCTGAGATGCTCATGGTATCGGCACATATCCTTATCGTATGGCGCTTTCTTGGATCTATAGGATATGGGCGAAAGTCCTCGCAAGAGAAGCTTTCCCATTACAACTGGAGGGAGGTAAAGTGCTATCTCGGTACACTGTTCCAGGTCGCGGGGGTCCCAATTGTAGGTGATGAGATCTTCGAAGAATTTGTACAGGCCAGAGCTCTCAGGTAATTGTGCCAATGCCTTTGCAACTAGAATGGAATCAAGATCACCGTTCGGATCAGCCTTTGAGTCTGCGAAGACGTCGAGTATTGCCAGGCGAAGGTCGCGAGTATCATACTGATCTGCGAAGAGAAACATTTGAACAGCTTCATTGAAGGTTTCGTCGTCCCCGGCGCAGACGAAATCGGATTCGTCCGAGAACATTACTAGACCTGTATAGAACCATCGTAAGACAAGAGCGAAATGTTCCGGCTCAATATCTGGCAGGCCGGTCGTTCGGCTCTGACTTTCTATGAATTTTCCCTCAAACATTGCGCGAAAGTAATCTGAGCGCATACACAGGATGGCCGTTGGTACAACGAAGGGTGCAGCATCTTTTCCTACTCTTAAAGTAACGAAGGCGCTTGTGTCCAGGTCTCTAATCAGCTATTAGTATCCAGTAAAAGTTATCGATGCACTCGAAACACCTGAGATAGAATGGTTTCGCAACATCTGGCAAGTCCACAACTACTTCCGTATCCCAGGAGTTTGGAATATTCTCTGCAATATCATCACAGTCGCGAGCAATGTGGCCTGGCTGCTTACACTTCCAGCACTTTCCCTCGTCGCGCAACTTATCCGCTTCTTCTGGTGTGAGCCCGAGGGCTTTGGCTGTGAAACAGCTTTGCGGTGACGGAGGTGAGAATGGTGGGATCGACGGATTGAGTAGATTGGGCGGTCTGCTGCGATTGCTGGCGCCATGGACTAGCCTCCTCAGATCCTCAATGTCGGCGGTGATTTGTATTCTGGTTTCGGGAGACATTGCGAGGACGGTGTTCGGTAACCGTTGGAAATCCTGTCCATGTGTATTAGCCAAGTACTCCCTGCAATGCTGATCATTACTGACTGTGTGTTTGCACTGCTCGTTTGTCCGCGCCCAGAGCCAGAGAGTACGGCACTTCAATTCATGAATGGAGCGCGAAAAGCGGCGCTCCGGCGTGTGTTGTTCAGTCGATGTGGCTACCTGAGAGTGATTGGAAGAACTGGCAGATGGTTAACACCTTCGGAAATTCATGACCTCGGGACCGGCAATGCGACGCGACAGTCACATGAGCTAATGTCAGTACTTCAGGAATATTCCATTCTTTTCACATCTCTCAATGACTTCGTATCTATTCTGGTCACACTTCTACCTTCTCTTGAATTTGTCCTCCAATACAGCCAGCTTACTAGCATAAACATCACGATCCAGATACACGCCCTTCAGCCACCTCTCACCTTGATCCGCTTCGAATGCTCTCCTGGCATGCAAGACCCGCCTGTTGTCAAACATGACACACTCGCCCTCGTTCATGCGATACTCGTACATATTGTCTGGATCGTTGACAAGCTCAGCAAATCGTTGTGCCGCAGCGTGGTACGTTCGCAAAGCTTTGCCTCCATCCCGGCTGCCAATATCTTGTGCGAATGGCCCTTGGAACGGCGGCGACCAGTTGATGAGTCTGATCGCGGATGAAGCATCATTGGGATCCACGAGCTCAATGGTAGGCCGAGTCTGTCGATAGGCCATACCATCGTTGAAATAGTTGTACGTGACCCCGAAGGTTCGGAGGGCTTCGAAGAGATCCGGACTCTCTCGACGTATGACTTCGGCCGCGTGGAAGGAATCGGAGAACATTGATTCTCCGCCTGGTGCGCGAGCACGCATGCTGTGGAGGAATTGGAGGTGAGGCGTTAGATCCATGTAGCATAGGTCCATGTGTAGCCCAAGAAAGACGTGTGTGTATGCTACATTCTTCGCGTTGGGAATAGACCGCACGTCCCAAGTCCGTCCGTAGAAGGTGTGACGGATAGGCCCGATCCGTTCGGCAATGGCAGCAACCGACAAAGCGCTGTCTGTAGAGATCGTGTCGGGGACATTTTTGAGAAAGACCAGACCATGGGTATAGAGGAGTTGCAGGACTCTGTAAAGTGTCTTTTCGTCAGACATGTAGGTGTTGTAGTCAATGAACTCAATATCCTTGGACATGGTGTCGGTCTCCCAGAGAACGCGGGCAGAAAGCGCATGCGTAGCTGGCTTGACCTGACCGTCCTTCTCAAGTGAGTCTCGTAGGAAATCCAGAGGAAGAGCGGTTTGATGACCTTCTGGCCAATCTGGGATATCGTTCTTCCAGTCGATAAGCACGCAGTCATGATCCTCCAATTCCGTGGTGACTTGGCATGATCCTTCAATCGAGGCGGGGATAGCGGCTGTCTCGAAATTCTTCTGGGTTGACGAGGGATTGACACATCGAGGGCATTTACAAGAATCCCTTAGGAAAATGCTGTCAAAGGTGGCCGGCTTGCCGTCTAACTCGACAGTGATCTTCTTCCCGAAAGCGGGCTTCACAGAGCTCGAAGAGATATCCTGAAAGACGACCTCCTTCTTCCGAGATCCGACGAGATGAGGAGCAATTGCATTCCCAATACCGCTTCCAGAAGATTGATTTTCCAATTGCCTCCTGATGCTCGAAACTTGATAGGCCCTAACCCAAGCTCTTTCAAATCTCAACCCCGTAGCAAAGACTCGTCTCGTACCCCCCAAAGCAGCTTGCAACAATGATCTTCTCGCAGCCATTGTGCCTTTGAAAGATCCAAGAACATCATGGCCTCTAGTGGGTCGTCGTAGTAATCTGAGGGGTGGTCACCAGACAAAAGAACCGAGCTTGCATCCGTTCAACCTGAAAATAGCCGAAGAAAGAAGCAACTTCAGCCATCAACTGCCGAGCACTTTTCTCCCGAAACGGCATCTTGTTTGATTCGGCGCGTCATCTCGTACGAGCTGGTCAGGCGTCCCATGGTCGGTCGCTCGCAATTGTACTATCATTTGGATGCCTGGGCGGGTTGAGTCGTTGAAAGATGAGGTTCGCTCATTATCGTTACTTTGGGTGACACGAAGAAGCTGACAAGGGATCAGGGCACCCAACTTCAGGTTGTTACTGCTGGAGCCGTAGCAGGTCTCGTCTCAAGGTATGCACTCAATTACTTCCTTCTTTCATATATAGAAAGAATTCGAAACTAACAATTCACCCCTAGATTCTGCGTAGCACCCCTCGACGTTATAAAAATCCGGCTCCAGCTTCAAATCCACTCCCTCAGCGACCCATTAAACCGTCCTCCCCCGGGAACCCCAATCTACAAAGGCATCTCAGGAACCCTAAAACAAATTCTCAAAGAAGAAGGCATCTTCGCCCTCTGGAAAGGAAACATCCCAGCTGAAGGTCTATACCTCTTCTACAGCGCCTTCCAATTCCTAACCTACCGGACAACATCTCAATTCCTCTCGGCCACCTCCTCCGGCGTAGATCTTGGCCCAAATGCAACGTCCTTCATATCAGGCGCATTTGCAGGCACAGTCTCGACTACGGCAACATACCCCCTCGATCTCCTACGTACACGATTCGCGGCACAGGGAACAACAAAGGTATACAATAGTCTCCTAGGCGGCATAAAACAAATCCACCATAATGAAGGAACAGCTGGATTCTTTCGTGGCTTGGGTGCGGCAAATGCACAGATAGTACCATACATGGGTCTCTTCTTCACCTTCTACGAGACCTTCAAACCCATTCTTCATGCTACCCCTTTACCGCTCGAGTACCTTGGTACAGCAGATGGTATCGCCGGAATTCTTGCCAGTGTCATATCGAAGACCGCCGTGTATCCGTTGGATACCGTGCGGAAGAGGTTACAAGTGCAAGGTCCGAGTAGAGAGAAATATGTACACCGGAACATCCCAGAATATAATACAGGCGTAGCCGGCACAATCAAGATGATGCTACGAAGAGAGGGAATGAGAGGCATGTATCGTGGTCTTACAGTGGCACTAGTCAAAGCAGCCCCGACGAGTGCAATCACGGTATGGACTTTTGAAAGAGTAATGGGCATACTCAGAAGGCGGGAAGATGAGGCGGAGGTGGCGAAGCAGGGGAAACTCTAGATTCGGAGAGTCGGACTGTTGCGGCGCTGGGTACCAACCTCGCATTCTCGATGCTTGGATACATGGATTTCAAGATCACTAAATCAGCGCCACGGACTGGATATCGAGAGAATTGCTATTTAAATTGTGTAAAATTAAGATGTGCTAATACAATCATTAGAGAAAGAGAGTCTGTCCAGAGGTTTCCAGCAACGACCACCAAATCTCATCCGCTGGATCGGGTGAAAATCGTACACAGCTTATATCGTCCAAACAAATTGAGAGGTCGCAAATATCCCGGAAACAATGATTGAGCCGGATGCAGAGGTTAACCGTCTCCCTGGTTATATTCTTTTCGGAAGTGGTGACCCCGAGTCGAGCTAGCGTGACTGATCTTGGTGCGATGTGGCTCCTCAGGCGAAAGGGTATGGCATCGGTGCATTTGAGATGTAAGGGTAGCAAGATTGAGAGATAGAAGGGACCGCGCGAGGAAGGTATGTCGTGTGATGAGGTATGGGAATATATGTCGTCAGTCGGTATCGTAAACGGGTGAGCGCGATGGCAAAGTCTGAAGGGTGGGCTTCGAAAAGGTGACAGCGCGTGGAACGAGGACATCGGAGATGGGTGTCGTAGGAAGGAGAGGTTGGGGTGAAGCGAGTGGGTGTTGTGATGGGTCATCGTATATGCCCGTCGAAAGAAAAAACGTTGAGAGAGGTGCCGCAATAGTGTGTGCTAAAAACCAAAATGTTGGGTTGGTCTGGGGTATCGTGAAGGTCATTGCTGCTGCCGTGAGACGTCCGTCTATAGATGGCGAATAGGGTGCCATAGAGCGTCGATCTATGTTCTAGCAAGAAGAGTCGCTAGCTTGAACGGAGCCGTGTAAAGGTATATTCGAGGGCCGGATCCTATTCAGAGCTGAAGGGAGATGGTTCCGCAGGTTCTGTGACAGCTTGCTCCATATTTGTGGTGAGTTCTTCGCATAAATCGCATCTGTAGTGCTGCTTCTCGCAGGTGCATCGATCAGGCGATGTAGCACCTCTTCTATTTGTACCCTTACACTCATGACAGATCCAAACATCCCTGGGTGCGTTCTCGGCAAGGATGTTTTCCAGGCCATATGGAGAAGGTATCGGTGATATTGCAGCTACTCCATTGACTGCGTTCCTCACTTCATCGGACGGAAATTGAAATATGCGCAAGAAGGAATTGGTCGATGAACGCTTGCGGTGTGTCCGGACTGTGCTTGACACGCTCACACGTCGCGGAGAGAAGATTTGCGAGATCTTATGGATGATCTGGCCGGCTCGTTGCTTCAAGGAAGCCATAAGAAATAGATGGCGATGCGAATTTGAGCTGATGAGAGATGTCGGTGCTTGGGCTGTGGCGTGATGGTCGTTCTCGTGCTTAATCGGTAGCAATTAGGTATCGACTTAGCTTCTGGAAATCTAATAGAGAATTTGGCATGAAGCAGCGGACTCGTACATTAAATATATGTCCTACACTCGGTGTGATCACCGAATTTGCGTGGCTCTTTCATCAGGTGGAAATTTCTAAGACGGACCTCTCTACAGGATTCCGTGCCCTGTAGAAGGTCACCTTCACGCTGTCGGCCTCTTCCGAGGCAGCCAAGGCGAGTTGGAGGAATGAAATTTCGGACCCGCCGGGCACATACAATGCTCTCCATGGATCGAAAATGTGCTTGTGATTACAGAATAGACCAGTATCCATAGCGAATAGGAAAACGCTAGTTGGCTCAAGGTATTCTTCTCATTCTAGCTTGACACCCGTTCCTCATATGACCTCAAAGGGGCGGACAGAAAGATCGTGATAGGCACAAAGATGGTGTTGTAGTGGCGCAGCGGGTCTACAACTTCATCTTCGTAACAACGTGTATACTCCTCCAAGGTGGCTGGGTGAGATATGAAGCCTCGTTTTCTTCTCCGGTCAACATATACTTGAATTCAACAGGTCAGACAAGTCCCGCTGTCCAAAGGACCATCCAGGGCGAGGACAAAGGGGTGATGTACGGAAGACCGAAGTTCGCCAAGGGGCCGACCGCCGAGATCGGAACTACGATAGCACGGAGGGACTTGGACGAGGCTGAGGATTTCGCAAGCAGCTCTTGCCGTCTAATTGCTCGGTGATACTCCGCGAATCTATGAGATCATCGATCCTCGTGCAGGAGACAGCTGTCAAGTAGTCTTGCGTGCGTCGTTTTGTGCATATAGACTATGTTTCTTGTCTCTCACCTGCTTATCGCGGAGGCTTCTCCTTCATCCCAGCCATTAAAGGAGCGCTCGGGAACCCCTAGAACAAGACAGCGAGCCGCGTTGCTCGCCCTTTCTGAAAGAGGGACTCGCTCAAACTTTGGAGACTAGATCTAATTGTTCTCTCTCTAATGCCCCTGCCGAAGGGCGACTGGAATAGATCATCCAGGCGCTAATAATACCATGCCTTGGGCCACAATGACGACATCAATAGGAAGGAGAAGGTTGTTAACGACAGAGGCTGTAGAGAAGCCGTCGACCGGTCAGCCTGCTGATCAGCCGCATGCAGAAGTGATCAGGTGTCGAAACGCGATAGGATGCCCTAAGAATCAATTCCTGAGCAAGCAATCAGTAATTCGTAGGCTTGTCTGGAATACCATATGGGTGAATTGATTCGCTGATATTGGTACTGTGCTACTCTCTAAATCCAAAACACCATGCTCTTATTCGTACATCTTGCATATAGCCATGCTACCGGCCAAAGAACCGGCTGATCATTCCAGTAGCCACATTTCTCGCCAGACCACCAGAGTATATGGCACTTGAGGCCATGCCCGTGGCGTGACTAAATTTGTCGCATCGGGAGAAAGCTAGGGTGTTGGTGCCTGTCAAGAGGAGAGCGATGACTGTGAAAGTTAGATCTTCAACTTTCCTTTAGTTCCTCGTTCATACTACGTACCGACAAGCGTAAGCCAAAGAGGCGTGAAGTCGATAAATCCAATGATTTTGATAATGGCAACCACACCGAGAAGGATCCATAGGGCAGGCTGAGCGTAGACTGCCAACCAGAAGAATCTTCTATCTGTAGCGCTGATTGTGCGCGTCTCCGGATCTGCCGATTCAAAGACCCAATGTGTCTCTCCTGTCTGGGGGTTGACCTCGTTCCACCATCTTAATCCTACCAGGCGGCGGCCAGCAATATTCTTGAGGTAGTAGAAATCGAAGGCGAGGAGGACAACGGTGAGGATGAAGACGAGGATAAAGTTCTTGGTGAACCACATGCCGAGTATGTAGACGAGTAGGCTTGCTATACAATTGTTAGTTGTGCTGCCTGAAGCGTGGCATCAAGGATAGCTTACATATCCTGAAGCCCAAGAAGGTGAGGAGGGTGATAGGGTGGCTACTCAAGCGCCAGCTCAAGTCGCCTTGCTGTGGCGCTTGCTGGGCTGATTCCATGTTTGCGAATTGGAAGTGTGGTGTTTGGTATAGTTGTTGTCGTGAAAGCTTTCCCGCTTGCAAGTTGATGCGGACTCTGAGGTTTGATTGAGAAAACACAAATGCGGCTCCACACAACAACAATCTCCCGATGGCTACATAAAGTCCTAATGGTCTGTAAGGAACAGGAAATCATTCGAAAGAAACAGGAAAACTAAACACAGTACCATATCACCATGACAGACCCACAGAGCGCTCTTCCCACGTTCAACTTCACCATCCATCCGTCGACCTCGTCCTTCAATGTCCCTCCGGAAGCGTACATCTCCAATCAAACGAATAAGCCCGACTACACAGCTATTGCTACAGGGGCCATGACCTTCGATGCGTCCAGTCCGCCACGCATTCTCTTAGTACAACGCGCAGGTCATGACAGCATGCCTCATCGGTGGGAAGTTCCAGGTGGAGGATGCGACAACGAGGACCCGAGCATTCTCTATGGAGCTGTCCGAGAATTGTGGGAAGAAGCAGGTCTTGTCGCTGCTAGCATAGGACCAAGAGTAGGTGCAGATCACATATTCGGCACGCGAAGAGGTTTGGTCTCTCGCTATAATTTCATCGTCGAACCGGTGATGGGTGAGGCTGGAGAACTGAACGTGAAGCTCGATCCAAACGAGCATGAGGCTTTTGTCTGGGCCACAGAAGAGGATGTCAGATCTAAAAAGGCAGGCAACATTGAGCTGAACTTCACAACCCGCCAGGCCGAGACTGCGATTCTTGAAGCTTTCACGACCAAGAAAGAGATGAAGACAACAGACAAGATCTAACCTCAAAGGGCACGAGGTCTCTCGAAGAGTTGACGAACGAGAATGTAAACCCTCCTCAAGGCGTGCGACAATCTACCGAAGACAACTTTTTGGAGACTAGCGGTGGCCTTCAATATTGGCACTGGGTCACTCAAAGTTTCTGTAATAAATACAAGAATACTTGAAGTCATCTATCTAATCTCAAAAATGACAGCAGGGATCGTTTTCGCTGAAGAATGCCCGTTCTGGGCTGCTATAGCCTCACCATCCATCATACCGTGCAGATAGCAGTCCCCAAGCAGGTTGTATGAGTAAAGGTAGCTCTGAAGAGACTTCTTCACGTTATTTCCGGTAGCAGAAGGCTCTAATGAGTGGTCCGATCTAAAAGTCGGTGCTCGCGAAGACAAGGAACCGGGTCGCTCATTGCCTTCGTCTCCATCGTCGCCGTCCTCTCCATTCTCACTAGGTTCGTCTCGCTTCTCATTTCGCATTGCCTTCTTTACATTGTCCAACCAAACATCCTCTGCCTGTTTTGCGCTTTCTTTCGTAAGTTTGGTCCTTTTCGTGGTTCCCTCTTGCACCTCTTCGGTGTCCAGGAGATGGATTTGTCTCTTTGCTGGTCGCTCTCTCAGCTTGAATCCGTTCGCTGCCCGTTTTTGATCCCTCAAAACCATCATCTCCTCCTTCTCCTCTTCTCGCCTTATCTGCAGGAATCTTTTCCATTTGCGACCGTACTTGAGACCTAACTCAAACCCTCTCCAGTTCACTCTTGGCTCCGCCCAAGAGCTTTCGATGGGCGCTGTAGCATCAACGATGGCCTTGTCTCGCAGTTCACGAGCCTTTTTTCTCTTCTCTCTCTTCCAGTCGTCGAACTCACAAGCTTCAAGGTGCTGATCATATCGAGACCGAAAGCCCTTTTTCTTGACGTCTTCCAAGGTGAGTCTTCGTTCTTTGATCTTCTCCGTGATATAATCCCATTCAGATTTTCCCCGCCCATGCTGTCCTAGAAGCTGTGGCACACGGCTGCCAGACGATCCATTCTCTTGCCCCTCGCCAAATATCGTTGCTTTGGGCGCTTCTTCCTCAAAGCCGTCCATGACATCCTCTGTTGACTGGTGCGTCTTCGCGTTCGTTGGAATCGACTGTCGCTCAAACCGCTCTCGTCCAGCGATTTCATTCTTCGAGCCTGGTGGTGCGTCGCGCTCCAGTCGTGTCCTTTTGCGACCCCACTCTGTGCGCCACTTGGAATCTTTGAAGAACAACAATTTCTTCGACATCTCCCAGACTCGAAACTTGGCCTTTTCGAGGTACCTCTTTCTCCGATAGTGCTGCGTTCTTGCCAACCATGTTTTTGCACAGCGCGTCATCCGATGTCTCAGCACTTCCAGCTCTAGTGTCGCCTCCATGGTGACCTGCTCGTCCGACTTTGCGTCACTCATTCGAAGAATAATCGGCACACTGCAGCCATATAGTATGCATACAAGATCACCTTCTTTGACACCTGGGGCCACCAAAGCGAGCTTTCCAGATTCTGTTTTCGCCAAAGCCCTTTTCCAGATGACAGATTGGACTCTCCAGCAGAACTGGGCTATGACCGATACCCTTTCGTTCCTAATTAGGTCTGATGTGCTGATGGATCCGCTGAGATACCCTCCTTTCTCGAACGATTCTTTGCACGCTCTTGCATAGTAGACAGGTGGATTCTTCCCATCTCGTCCTCTGTCTCCAACGAGTGTTCTCCAGAAGGCGTCCGGAGGGTCCCCTTGAGCTCTTGTCCACCCTGCAAAGTCTGCCCAATCGGAAGGAATGTTTCCGGATTGAGAGGCATCCTTGACTTCGACTATGGTATCAAGAACAAACCCCTTAACAAACATACTATAATAGTTACCGGTCCCTTGTCCTACTCTTTTCCTGAATTTCAGCGTCCGGAAGTCGAGTTCTTTTGTTTCTGCGGCCCTGTAATTTCTGACATTTTGGTTAGGGGTACCGACCAGAGGATCCGCATTGGTTCGTCCCACTTTCGGGCCTGAGACACCCGCTGCCCTCTGCATAGCGAACGGTGCTTTGGAAAGTTGTGGAACCCAAGAAGGCAAGGGTAGATAGTCTTCTCGCCGCAATGGGTTTTCAGGTTGGTCTCTTGATTCCACACGTTCATGAGCTGTTGCATGGCGAGTTCGAACACTGGGTCCATCAATTCTTTGTTTTTCTGCTTCTCTCTTCTGCTTCTCTTCCTGTTCTCTTAACTCTATCTCGAACCTCTCCAGGACCTTTGCTTCCTCCACAGCCCAGGGCCGTAGGATGAGGTCGAGGGCACGACTCCCGTCGACCTTGAGCGCGCGATGTATGCAGAATCGGATGAAGTACTGACAGACGTCGACATATGGTTTCTTGTAATCCACTTTGTATCGCCTCTGCTCTGTAAACTGCTCCAACGCCGCCTGAGTGTGGTTCTGCCATGATAGACTGTCGGTGGCCTTTGGCATGGTGTCTTTTGATATTGCGAGCAGGGCATAGATTGTATCGTGCTCTTTGGTGACGTCGAAAATAGCCAAGCTTGAGACCAACACCTCTAGACCTAACAAAGGCTGTCCTTTCATTGTTGGCGGAAGCTCAATGGTCCGAGAGGATGTATGTGGGGGCTGGTGCGCTTTTCGATTTGTCCTCGCCACATTCGTGATTTCTAAACCATGACCATTCAAGATAGCGGCACCACCATCTTGCGGAACTATATCCTCTTCTGCGCCAGAGTCATCAGACATGCCCTCCGAATCTGAGTCGTCCACAACATGTTTGGAACTACGATCTCTCAGCCTCCTCACCCGGGCTGGCATCTGATCTCTCATCTCTTTGTGGTCACGAAAGAGTTTACCTGTCGCATCCACCAATAGACTCGCACCGAGCTGTGAGACGTAATCGAACCATCCAGGTATGTGATGGAACTTCCGGTCTCTCTTCATAACCTCTGACAATCTGTGTGTAGCAGTCTCGACCTCGACGAATAGTTCCACGGCGACCGAGAACTTATTCCAGGAGATTCTATCCAAGCCACAATACAGTAGAGCTTTCTGTGCCAACGAAATCTCCTGGACTACCCATCGCCTCGAAAACCATGGTCGCTGCATAAGGTCAAGTAGCGCCTTCCATTTCGGCGAGTTGCTTTCCCTGTCGCATAGATCATCGAAGTCCTGGAGCTTCAATACCTCATCGCGAATGAACCTTATCGCCAGCCGGCTAGATTCATCGGGTTGCCCCAGCCAAACGCACACTCTCTTCGCTTTACCGTAGATCTCAGCCATCATCTCGACTTGCTGATTCTTTTCATTCATGTCCTCTTGATTGATACACACAGCATCAATCCAGAGGTACCGGTCCCATTTCTCACTCCTCAAAGCCAACAAAGCTTTGACAAGATCTGGCTTCGCCTTCTTCGCATACGCCTTCCCTCTCTTGCCGCGAATCCTAATGTAGTCCTCCTCCTGTGAAGTTCCCCAGCACCATGATAAAGCCTCGTACTTGATATGCTTTGAACTATCAAGGCGCGTTTCGACAAGTTCGCAATCAATTGTTGGGTTACCAGGAATGCCAGCAATCAATTTCAACAGCCGAATAGATTGTCCCTGGCTGGCGATCCGATCGTATTCGAAATCTGGAAGACCATGGCTTTCGTAATGGTTGCTTGGACCTACTTCGGACGAGGCATATTCGGTTTCAAAGCTGAACGAATTGGAGGAACCATTTGTCATGCTCCTGAACAGTTGCATTATTTCAAGGCGATCAAAATCTGAACGAGCACGCGAAGACATGTTGAAGGGACTACCGAAACAGCGAACGAGTAGTGCAAAAAGACGCATGCGCTTCAATTCTAACAGGCTGATGCCATCCCAGGATTTATAACTCGCTCCAGCGCTTAGCAGGAGAGGCCGGCGCAGGGCCATGATTACAATTCGTCGCGCGGCTGAGAACAAGAAAACACAATTTACTGGTACGAATCCAGCCTTGCCCTCCTACCATTCCTTCATCTGCAGCCACCAATAAATCTGCTGCCTGCGACCTTATCATCGACCAATCACCAACGCATTCAACGGTCGCCTTCTTTGCCTTAAACAGAACAAGCAAGCAGTCTTGCGGTTCGATGCGTTCCGAAAGAGATTTTCCGATTGGCCGCTCGCAAAATCCGCTCACGTGTTATGCAAGCGAAGTCGAACCGGGTAGGAGGTAAGTTGGGTGATTTACAGGTAACGCGGGATGGAAACTTCAGCTCTATCGGGCGACTGATTGGGGCGCATTCGCAATACGAACGAGGGGCGCGGGTCGTGGCTCGCTTCTTTCTCGCGAACCTCCAGTTGCGCCGATCTGTGTGTTACAAAGTCTTGTCGAGCTGCTCATGGATAGAACTGAGGGTCAAAGAGGTTGGATTAACTTGCATTTCAGACAATGAAAAACGGCTAAGGACGAAGGTGCGGATTGAAGAATAATGGTGGATTGGAACCATAAGTGAAGGCCCCAAACACTAAAGACGGGGGACATCGCTCAATACATGTCTCGTGCTCTTCGTAATCAAAGTCGCCACGTTTGGGTGGGAAGTCGTTGATTGTTGTGGGGTGTGGTGGGGGTTTAGGGGTTGAAGGGAATTTTAGAGTTTAGCGCATGTGGTGGCGGTGGTGGGACTTAGCCAGTCCATTTTCTTGATGAGGATTATTGAGAGTCGTTGTTGCGAAACGGGTTTGGATGATCTGGTGTGTTTATGAAGGTATGGAGGGAGTAGAAGAGGTTGGAATTCTGGGTGAGTGGTATTTACCCTCCATGACTTGCATAGCACTGTTACAAGGGAAATTTTAGAATTTGGTGCGAAGTGACGTAAGATGATTCTGAGGAGGAAAAAGTACTTGGAAGATTATCAGGAGTTGCAAACTCACCAAGAGAGTAGGACTACAATCACTTCATGACTTCAATGCCCGCATCACCTTTTGGAAGATACAACAGCGCGGAGGTAGCTTTCGGCATCCGCTTCATGGATTTGAGATTCCATCGATGATTTATGGCGATTTGGATAGAGATATTGTTGGGAATTTTGCGATATCGGTTTAGAGGTGAGAGAGCTTTATGAGGAAAATAGACGTTGGGAGAAGGCGATTGTTTGGTCTTCGACTAACCGTCTAGTGCTATTGGTAGATTGAAGAAAGGTATATGGCGTTTTTGTTCACTAGAATAAGCTTCTCTTAGATATGATTCTCTGTTGTAACTCTTAATCTTGACTTCACACGCTTCTAGACATGATCTCGAACGAATCCCTGTATTGAAATAAGGGATCCAGAGCTTGCTTTTCGTTTCGGATCTCTAGATTGCTTAATATATGCTCTCTCTAGGTACTTTCACATCAAGTCGAACATGCAGCCTCTATATCTGCCATCGACACTAAAGTCGCAGTGCGATTTCCCTTGCCGAAGGCTAATGCACTCCCGTTTGGGCTATACATCGGCCAGCCTTTGCCTACTAGACTCGAAGGATCCATAGCAAACGCGAGGTAGAGATCTGTCAATCCTTGTTAATCATTGACGAAGCGATTATGGTAGTAGAGTCTAACCTTGCATGCGATGGCCCACCGAAACTTCGAGATCACTGGGCTTTCCCCGCGATGGAGAGGCGACTTGGAATATTACCGGAAGCTCGGCTACATCTGTCAGCATAATACCTGCCATTTTGAAGTGTGTTACGTACAGGAGTGGTAAGGGCCTTCCCATGGGAGGGGCGAGATGTTAGTGAAGTTCCCCATGTAGTAATATGGGTAAGTCGTAAGATTCTGCGCGTACCGGTATCTGTCGCTAATTTAGATACCTACTTGACCCAAGGTTCAGACCTAAAACTTACGACCTGGTCTTCACAGTGGAGCACAAGAATTGACTAGTGATAGCCTGGACTGCCACTTTGGACGGACCACTGGCTGTGTACGGTCTTGCTAAAGATGCGCCTTCGTTTGCAGCTGTGCCAATAATAGCAGGCTAGTCGGAATTGTAAATTGGTAAGCCTACGAATACAAGTGGAATCGTTCTCGTTACGTACCTTTTTCAACTGGACCTGCTTCGCTCGAGTGGCCGGATCAGTAAAGAAAGTGACTTCGTCCTGTACTGGCAGGAAAGAGATAGTGGGCGTCGTCCCATTATCCTGATAAACCTTCAAAAAGCTTTCCAGCCGTTCAAAGGGAATACCTCTAACGCAATCCAGTTCGGCAGTACCTGTAGAGTTCTCACAACCCAATTTCTCAGCGACAAACGTGAAATTATTTCTGGCTTTGTCTTTACTAAAGGTCGGTAGCCATGCTGTTCCTGAGTCCATAATGTATCCGGTCACATTCGAATCATTAGGATAGGCGAGATTGTACGCATCCACGCCCACTGCACCGGCGGACTGGCCGAATAGGGTGATTCGAGAGGGATCGCCGCCGAAAGCTGCGATATTTGACTCTACCCACTGGACTCTAGGATATGTCTTAGCTTCAGTGAACTTAGATAGAGCTGAGAAGAGACACGCACGCCATTCTTTGGTCGAGAAATCCAAGGTTTACTGAGCTCGAATTTACGCCACGTGCATTGGGAAATCCGAAGATGTTCACCCGATAACTATGAGAATAATCAGTTAAGTCCGTGGGAATTTAAGGGAGATGGATATCGACTTGATCGAGACAGCAACGTGCTGCTGGGTCCTTTGTACCCAACGATGGGGTTTATGATAGGCGACTCGGGAACCTCCCACAATGAACTGGCCTCCATGGAAAAATATGATCACGGGTAGGTTTTTAGGTTTCCTTGTTGTCCGATGTACAGCTTTTGGGTTGTTTGAGAAATATTTCCGGGATTCGAGCGTCGGCAGCGGAGTCCATATATTCAAAGTTAGACATTCCTCCGCGGTCGGTCCTTCAATGTAATATTCTGGCTGAGCGACAGAAAAGAAGGTCGGAACAGAAGTGTTATATTGAGGACAAGAAGGACTGAATTTTGTTGCATTCAGAATAACAGCGCTTGGTGATTTAGGGACAGGCGCTGAGAATCGCAACATGCCAATTGGGTCTTCCGCGAAAGGTACCCCAAGGAATTGAACAACATTAGGAGCTGATGTAGAGTTAATGAATCCGGAGACTTCGCCAGCTGTCGTTAAGACGTTGAACTGGTTCTGCTGAGCGTGAGAATCATGGATTTGCAGGAGGATGATGAGGGTTGGGACCAAGTCACGTAGATAGCTTTTTGCCATGGCGACTGAAAGGACGAGAGATTGAAGACATTTTTGGTAGCATGGTAAATCTTTTGAGGCCGTCACTAAACGTGCCGTGTTCAACGACTCCACGTAGCTCCGTACCTGATCATCAATCTGAGCGTACCATCATATTTCCAGCCAATTGATACCCAACTAGGAACATCTTAAAACCAGGGAGGGACGCCATCCCCGCTGCGCTCGGAACTTTGGAAGAGGATGGTGGGGCAATAGCAGATATCCCGCTTCGAGTAACTTCCTCATGCGTACTTCTCCTCGTAAGCTGGGGGTTTAGCTATGCTCAAGCAAAGGGCAGTCGTGCGCTTACTTACGAGTCTTAATCTTCATCTTTACTTTAGTCCCTCGTGTTGCAGCGCGGTCTGGCATCTACCACGGATTTACTTTGCTCGAAAAGAAATACGATACGTCTCAAATATTGGCTACGATAAGTGAAGCAATCGAGCACGGTACGTTTAGAAAATTAGCGTACTCCACTGCGACGCGAATCAGGGCGGGTCGGAAAAGCCGAAGGAGAGACCATAACGGCAGTTGCATAGAGAAGGCAAAGGTCCCTATGGAGATGTCACCAAGAATGAATGAAAAGGAGAAGGATGGTGGATGTGTTGATGGGGGAGGATATACGTATTCTTATACCTTAGCTAGTGGTGGTGTATCTTGCTGTGTTGCCCGAATTATCAGGCCTTAAGGCCAGGATCATCTGCTAGTATCTTATCCAATTCTGAGCATCCTGGCAGGCGTGGTTGACGACATCATTAAACAGTAACTTTGCGACACTGCAGCGTCAAATCTCTACAACTACCTGGTCCTACGAATGCTTGGGTGGCAGCCATGTATTCTGCATCCGAGAGGATCTGCGAGCCATAGGTGTTACTATACGCAAGCACGGCAAGGTCCACAGAGCCTTGGCCTTGCTCAATATGTCATTCAAAGCATTCGTAAGTCCTAGGTTCTCTGGAAAGTTTTTCTTTGCCTCATTGACTGGGGTAGTACCGTTTGTGATCTTGTCGTTTTGCGAGAGAATGTGAGACAGAAACGCTGTCGGGTTGAGATTAAGACTCAGGCGAAGAAAGGAGTGCATGATGCAGGATTATGCTTTTGGGTAGCCAACGAATATGAAAAAGCAGATATACAGTAGGCCAGTAGGATGAAAAGGAAGTGACACTCTCGAGGGTTGGAAAGGAAGAGATGGAGACTTCAAGGCTGCGACATGTCAAGATGTCGGGATAGACAGAGAAGTACAAGTACCTTATCATTGTATAACTGTCCACATTCCCACTTTGAATTTAAGAAGCGGTAAGGAAATTGGAACTCAAATTCGGAAGCATTCTGCCTTGATTCAACAGTCCAATGGATAGGAGTACGATGCTGGGACCGACACCTGGGGTTGATGTTTACTGCTTGCTTTGGTCGACTGCGCACAACTTGAGCTAACATATAGCGTAGTGATTCAATTTCAACCAGGCTACTTTGGATCGGAAGCCATTGTTTACCGGTCGATGCCTCCATCCCTTATTCGATACCTGTACAATGGCTGTTCGGTGCCACACCAATGTGCACACCCTGTGCTGTCGGGCGACAGCCCGTCGTTGTTATTTGGGACCAGTGGGAACAACTCGGGCCGATTTTATTGACATAAATTGTACAACCTGCAAATGGGGTCCATGGTACCACTCCGCCGTCCTCGAAGTACGTATGAAATTGAAAGCCACCGAATTTGTCCCTATATTCGTAGCAGCAGAAGTATGCGAAGCTGGACTGGGCGAATAGGATGGCTGGAAGGAGGGTGTGGAATTGCATAATGGTTGGTTTATTGAAGGAGTTCTTTCCCTGGTAGGTAGATAAGTAAAGGTAGATGAGAGAGCGGAGAAGATCGGGACTAACGTCGTGAATAACAAATCTTGTTGTTGATGTGCGATTGGCGAGGCTAGGCTGAGTCCAAGGCGCGGAGTTGACGGCTGCAGGCCGTGATTGATAGCGATGATTCGTATGTAGGAACTTGTTGTAAAGGTTCAAGTTGTATTTCCGAAGTGGCGGGAAATCTTTAGTAGTTATATCATAGTCTGTACATACACAGTAGTATATCGACGAAGATAAATATAGAATTTCCTACTCCGTCAAATTCCGAGAGCCCGCCCGGCGCCCGCAATTCTAATCTACGGTCCACCACTTTACACAGTAGACAACGATCTTAGGTATTTGTTTATAGTAGATTTACCAACCACGAAGCAAGAATCAATCAATCGGCTAGCTATGGACCAGGGCTAGGCTTGATCAAATCAGATCAGAGTAGAAAAGCTACGTGAGACTCGGCGAGTAGCTTATTGTGTTGGAGATGAATATGATGGAATAACATCTGTTTGCCGACACTGATAGCGAGTCCTGGAGATTTGATTCAAAACCTGACCTATAGCTTAACGGTCATGGCAGCCAAGTCAGAAGACAAGTAATCTTCCTGAAAGCAACGGTTGACAAGGCTGAGAATTCAATCCAATGCAAATATGAACAGCTTTCGACAATAATTTTCTAAAATACCATATATAATTGTCCTAATCAGGAAGTAAAAACAATCATATCTAGAAAAACCACCCCGAATATATTATTATTCCACCCTATATAATTGTCCTAATTAGGAAGTAAAAATAATTATATCTAAAAAACCACCACGAGTATATTATTATTCTACCCCTCTTACTAATAATCTCGCCTTTCAACCTATAATCTATTTCTTTCCCGGCAATTACGCCCTAGCCTAATATACCAACCTACAGACAACTCGCCTGGCGGGGGGCTAATGTAAGAAGGGCGAGAGACCTCGCCGGCGAGTAGGCCTAGGCTTGCAGACCCCCTACTTTGTAGCATCCGGCCACCTTGAGCCGGTAAATTTAGGCGAACTGTTGAGAGGCCTGGTTGCTTCCCTCCATGGATGGCAGCCTCATTGCGCAGGGGCCACCTTTGTACTTTCAGCAATCGCTCCAAGCTTTACATTTCTCCAGTGCAGAACCATCAACTCAACAACCCCCACCATGAAGCTTCGAATCACCATACATCACCATCCAACAACATAAGAGTAACCTTGAACCCCGCTTTGGCCGCCAAAATGTCTGAAAAGCAACTTCACCACGCGCTTCTGAAGCCAGCAGTGCTCCAAATGCTGCGCGCCGCTGGCTTCGCTGGCACAAGGCCTGCCGTGGCCGATACCCTCACCGAGATCACTTCGCGATACATAATGCTTCTTGCTAGCCAGGCGATGGCCTTCGCCCACCTCAACCACGGCGACTCCATGCCGGACATCACGGACACGAGAATGGCACTCATGAATTGCGCGCTCCTACAACCCACCCAGACCGCAAGCGAGGAAATGTGGAAAGAGCTGCTTAGACAACCCATCGAAGAGATCCCGGAAGGAAGTGTGCTTAGGAAGAAGGAGGCCGAGAAAAGAGATGAAGAGGATACTCACGAGATCAAAGCTTTCGTTAATTGGTTTGATGGACCGGTTTACAAGGAACAGATGAGAATTGCAGGGTTGGCCAAAGAGAGTATCCCGGCTGAACAGCTTGTGGAGGGCATTGAAGTAGTCAAACACGTGGACTACTTCACGGCGTTAAAACAAAAGCACAGCAAGACTGGTGAGGTGTCACGATTTCAAGGCACTGTGCTGGGCAAAGAGTCAGAAGCTCGGCAAATCAAGATTGAAGGGACAACTGGGCTTCCCGAGTCGATTGAGCAATGGAATGAGACTGTCAAGCAAAAATCACGAAAGCTGGATGCTATAAAGGAAGGAAATGCATATGTTGCACCGTCTACTGAAACGCCAGAGGCGACGATGACTGGATGAAGGCTTGATGGTATTTTCCTGTCCTCAATACATCCAGGACTACCGTTCTTGTACGAACATCAATACCAACAGCTGCACTCTACTAAACCATGGCCATGTGGGCATATCGAACATCGGATATCCAGGCTCAGAAACCACGACTGGAAAGGTCATTTACCAGCGCCTCGGATGGATTTCAAACTCAGGTCATCACTGCGATTTTGAGGGCAGGATCAGCCAAAAAAGGCATGATAGCCATGCTGATTGAACCGTGCGTACATTTCTACACAACAATAACCAAACGCCGAATCTCCCGCTCGTTCAGCAGTTAGGTGATGGGCCCTACGTTCAGTACGGCAACACAGCCTAAGCCGGCGGGGATAGGGGCATTTCGAAATTGAAGGTCACAATCCTGGTTAGATTTGGGCTTGAACAAAGGAGTTTTTGCATTTGTCAGTGCGTATCAACGACCCAAGACTGGACTCAACAGGGTCTGGAGGTCACCAGCTACCTGCACCGGGTTGTTGTCTGCGACTGGCCTGTTCGGGTCGTATCGATGGTCATGCTTATGAGAGCCAGGTCATCCAATTGGGGTAGTGGTATGTTCAAGTTCACTTTTCAAGAATCAGATGGCTTTCTCTCTTAAGTTTGATATCTCTCTGCCTCTGTTGGTCTTGTAAATGTCACGCGCCAACATACCAGGAGTGACTGCGAGGGTCTGCGAAAATCGGAGAGGCTCCATGTACGTCATAACAACGGTTTTTAACAACGGTTTTTCTATGACCCGCATGCCAATCTTTCAGATCCAACCACGGAAAGTTTACACACCAAATCATTTCATAGCAACTCATTTCAAATCATATACACAAACCCAATTTAAGACCGAATCACCACCACAATGTCTGCCCAACCACCAAACGATCAAGCCTACAACACTACAGGCAACCAAGTCGACAAACAACCATTAGAGCAATCTCAATCCTCAATAAACAAAGCCTCCGCCAATGCCAGCGGCGTTGATCAAAAGATCCCCCAAAAGCAATCGCAAGGCATCGAAGATGCAACACCCTCCTCCTTAGGTCGCGGTATCCACGGCGCACCAGCAGGTGAAGAAGCAAAGGGTCTCTCGGAAGAAGATGTAGGCAGGAATCAAGAGCTGGATGCTGAACAAATGGCTGCGCCGGGTGAGGGAAAAGTTGCGAGTGCCGTGGACAGGAAGCCAGGTGCCTCGGGCGCGGAGCAGGGTATGGAGACGGATTTGGATAGGAAGAAGGCTGAGCAAGCGCCATTGAGGGAAGGTATTAAGGAGGAGAGGGAGAAGAATATTGATGTTGGGGGTATACTTGGACAGAGGAGCGCACCTGCTGATCCTACGACTTGAGCTACGAGCACGCTGAATTATGCTGCAAGGTGGGGAGGTTGTGAAGTAATAATTGTTACTACATTCTAATGTCTGGTCAGTCAGTACAGACGAGCTGTATGAATATGATCAATAGTAGAGTTTTACTACCACACCAAGTTCTCGCATCGTGGCGTTTGCCGTCTAATTTCGACTGGCGCATGTTTTCCGTGACACTAAATCGCGGAATCCGCTAGAAAGCAACGAGGCGAAGCTGCAGGAGGACAACAAGACGGGTTTCTCATCATGAGATACGAACCCCGCGACATGAGCTCAGTCCAATCCCATGTGCTTCGTCTAGGCCTTGCCGTCTTTTTCAGTTGAACGTATGCTCTTACAGTATCTCTGGAACAGATAACCGCTGTCTACCTACCTACATACAATCATCATCATAAATCATATCCTCATCCATTCCTTCATACTAATCATGCAATACACAATAGCCCGCATACGCATCAGCTCAACTCGCCCCAACAAGTCCCTTCTTATCCCTACTGAACAATACAGCTCTATGTCCCCTCTCCTCAAACCCAGCGCCCTTGGATATGTGTCCCTCATCCCAACATTCCTGACAGTATATATCGCCGTCGCAGTCTAGACAGCGGATTGTGGCGTCTGAGGTGCATATTGTGCACCAGGTTGATATTTCTGTGTCTGTGTATTGCGGGGTGGTGTTTTTGGGGGGCGGTTTTTGTTTGCGTTTGGGGGTTGGTTTGGTGGTTGGGGTTTTTGGGAGGGTGAGGGTGGAGGGGGGTTTTAGGGCGAGGAGACGGGCTGTTAGGGGGTCGATTCTTTCGTCTGGAGAGGTGGTGGGTGGGAGGGGTGTTGGGGCGGTGGAGGGTGGCGAGGGGATTTGGGAGAGGGGTGTTGATTCTCTTTCGGTTCGAGGGCGAGCTGGTGTTTTTGGAGGTGATTCGGGGGAGTTTTCTTCGTCGTGATCTGGAGGCTTGGAGTGAGGTTCTTCCTCTTCGTCTTCACTATCTGGGATTCCTTGTTGCCGTCGTATCTCGATATCAGCCATGACCTGTTGGATGTATTCCTCTGCTGCCTCGTCGTCTTCGTGTTCTCCATCTCCACCGCCTGGATCCTCTTCTTTCCCTTGCTTCCCTTCTTCCGTTTTTTCGCTTTCCTCACTTGCCCTTCCCTTCTCCAAAACATCCCTAGCTTCAGCCAACAACTTCACCACCCCCTCATCCTCTCCATCCCCTCCTTCACCTCCCCACCCCTCCCCCTCCTTCAAATCAAGCTCAGCAAGCAACTCATCCAAATCAACCTCATCCTCTTCATTCCCAACAGTCTCACTTCTCAACCCCGAAACCTGTAGCTCCACATCCCCAGAGCCTCCCTCCCTCCCACCTAGCCCTCCAAAGCTTTCCCTCCCACTCCTCTCCCCCGCACTCCCTTCTACCGATACCTTTCCCCCCGAAGCCAACCGCCGAAACCTCGCCTCAATATCTACATCCCTCGATCGCGGGGTGATACTAGGATGTAACACCCTCCTCTGCTTCGTTCCGGGTTCAGGAGAGATCGGGGGATTGGAAGATCCTTTCAGGGCGTTAAGACGGGAGAGGAGGGAGCTGAGATCTGTATCGTTGTCTTTGGACATTATGAGCCGGTGCGTTTTCGAAGGATTTCGGGGGGTGGAGGGTTGGGAACGAGGGAGGGTGTTATTTCATTTTAGAATGAGTTGTCAGCTGGATTTTATAGTGAGGAGGAGGTGGAGGAGCAAAGGAGGGGTTTGGGGCGAGGAGTGGTTTTAGGTTCGAAGCGAGATCCATGAAGATTCGAGCGGGTGATCTACGGATACGGTCGCTTGAGGCCGCCTCTGTACATCCTGGCTATTACCGTAACTATTCAACCTCGAGATCAAGATCAATTCTGTTTTTTTGCAGCAATTTTCCTTTATGTAACCACCGTAGATTTACCGATACTAAGGCTGAATTAATATACCTTACAATTAGATATTACGTCAACTTCAAATCGGCGCAAGGCGACATCAATCAAGGTTCGCAAAAGCCATCGCCTTCAAGGTCACCAGCACCTAGGTACAGATCAGGAAATCGATCAAAAATCCTCTCCTCGCTATGAATTACGCCCAATCCTACAACAATATCAGGTATCTAACCTCTGTACAACAAAAACCCATACCAAGCCAGAACCGCATAAGCAACCCTGATAACACTCCACTGGAACTCGGCGTAGAAAAGTTTTAACCCCTTCAAATTTCTCCTCTTATCAACAAACACACCTTCCCTCTCCAAATCCCTCTCATCCCTGTCAGGGTAATAACCCGCATACGAAACAAGCGGCACACTGTACGGATTCGCACTTCGTTGTACTTGTTGAGGATGTGCCGGGGCTGGTAATCCATAGCCACCCAACGGAGAAACACTTCTCTCTTTTTTGCTGGCTGAAGATCTGGAAGCCAGGTATCCTCCATTGTTTTCCGCGTAAGAATTTTGGGTAATCCCATCATCACTAGACGTCCCCGAACTCGAACACTTTTCTCCATCGGCACCGTTCGAAGTAGGTAACAACGGACTCGCCGGACCCGCAAATTGTGATTTCTGAGGATTTGTCGCCATATGTCCCGCTCTCAGCAATAGACAAGAAAGCGTGAAAACGAGGAGGAGGATATATCTGATGAAAATGCCTAGTTGGTCCGGCATGAGGCACAGGTGATGTTGTAAAGTTTCTTCGGCAGAGGTGTGAATAGGTTTGCCGTTGGTATCAATAGGATTGTATAGACTCAGAACCGAAACCCCAGGTCTTCGCACGCCCATTGCCCATGAAATTGATTTCTCGGTAAATTCTTTGATACCACCACCACTTGAGGGATAACGCCTGTGAACGACTTCACAGTAGTCGTGGTCATCTCCAGAGAAGGCGTATTGAATGTCGCCAATTTTTGTGGTGATGTCTTTCGTCAGATCTGCGGATATGACGTTTTGATATTGGTATCCTCGTGATATAGAAAGGGCGTTTCGATCGTCCTTTTCCATTGGTGTGCCGTCCGCATTCTTCGAAGGAGGCCAATGTTCTCGGAAGGGACCGCATGGAGTTCCTGCATCTCTGTATAAGGGAACATGCGACAGGAGAATCGTCGGCAGGGACAAATCTTCAAACCCCTTCGTAGGTGGTAGTGTAGCAGCTGTGAGCTGGTCCGTCTGAAGAACATTATGCCCATAACGAGGTCTCTTATCCGCCACTTCACTCCCAAACTGATATTTGAGCTCCCTCGCAATCGCGATCTTTCTCTTCTCTTGCACATTGTCCAAAAACTCCATCGTCGGCCCCCAAATATCCTCATTCATCCTCCCATGATCTGGATCCTTCGCACTGATCGAAACCGCATCAATCGAAACAAAAGTATGATTCCCCACCACATCAACTCGATTGCCCTCTCCGAAATAAGCATGGAACCTATTCCGCACAGGTCTATGCACTCCATCTCCAAACCCCAAATCGTGATTTCCAGGTAGTGTCGAAATAATCTTTCTCCTCATCATTTGGCCTGTCCTAGGTTCCACACCCGTTTTCGTGAATGTCTCGAAAAAGATCTTGCTGAAGCGTTTGTACTCCTTCACCCAGAAGACCTCACCGTATCTCTTGAAACCTTTGTCAGGATTATCCCAACTCTCTCCACCTCGGACACTCCATTCTCTTCCTCCGTCGAACAGATCCCCAAGGAAAATGGTGGTATCAGGGTACAACCTTTGCTGCATCAATCTATAAACTCTTTCCAGATAAACATCCGTGTACCATATTGTGAGTGTGGACAGTGGCCAAGGACGTCCGGGGTAGGTATGAGGATCGACGAGCTGAGGGTCCGCGACGAAAGCGACATGGTGAGGTTGTGCTCCTGCGGGCTGCCAATTCAATTAGTATACCAGCTACAAACAAAACCAACCCAGCCCCTTAATCCATCGAATGGGAAAACGTACCCAGTTCTCCCAATTCCTCCAATCACACTCGTCAATCGCCCGATCAAACACAGTCCTCTCCCCCCAATACACCACATACACCCAAAGTAAAATAAGTATATTCCCCAGACTGCAGATCCTCCTCACTAAGCTCTTCCTAGGCACATTACCTCCTCCGCCTGATCCAAGATTACTCTTCTGCCTCGTCCATAATCCCTTCGCACTCTTAAGTGCCCAAGTAAAAGCCAACGTAACTTGACCACTCAATCCCTGCGGCTCACGGAAGTTGTTTCGACTCGATCGCAAGTCGTCGTAGGCATAGCTCATGATTTAATCGGTGTGTTTGGAGTGCTCATGGTCTCCAGCTGTACACGTAGAGAGAGAGTCTTGAGAGGGAGAGTCTTGTTGTGGAGTTTGTTGCGAGGACTTTGGGGAAGTTGTTCGGTTGCCTCCTGACGTGACGCAAGGGTATGGGAAACTTTGCAGGGATTGTGACCGAAGCCTTGGAAACCCGTTCCCGTTCGAGATCGTGAGATGGATTTTGGCCAATGAGCATGGGTGAAGCAATTTGATGTATTGCGATGGGATTTTTCTATTATATTTCGCTTCTAGTGGAGGCGAGGTGGCTGCATCAATCCAGGCCTCCCCGTAGACACATTAAACACGAATTCGCCATTCCTGCTGAGGATCGATATCGATAGATTTCTGGCAATAGTTCTATAGAATAACTTTTGAACCTCATTCAAAGTCGTTTCTCATAAAATTCGTCCACACAGCTCGCCACAATCAAAAAGCCTTGAACAAATCCACACTCACGCCCTCTGTCTCCCTCCCCATCTTCTCCGCATTCGCCTTCAACAGCGTCTCAGCCATAATCCAATCCTTCCTCTCCTCATCACCCGGATAATATCCCGGACAACAATGACCCTCAATCCTCTCCATGAATGGGAAAGCCCCGTCTGTAAACCACATTTCTAAATCAGAAGCACCGATCCGGTCATCAAATCCATCTGCCCCTACATCCAATATCTTCAGTCGCTTCAAAGGATGTGTCAACGTGTAAGGTAGAATGGCGAGTGACTCGTCCAGTGCGAAGCCATCAGATATATAGGTATGAGATATAGCCAGAGACTCGAGATCGGGGCAGAATTCCAGGATCTCGTCCAGTGCACTTGGTTGTCGCGATGGAAACCTCGTCATATCCGTGATGCTGAGGTGTTTGAGCTGTGGTCCCGCAAGAGTGAGCAACAACTTCACGCTGTGGAGATCGAGTGCACAATGTTGAATCGTCAAGTTCGCGAGTCCTGGTGGTAAGTTGGTCGGTCGTCCATCCTGCGGGTTCACATCGTTCCACATCAGCGCGTACAGATCGCCAGACAATCTCAGATTCGCCAATTTTGGTGGCCATTCCATCCGAACAGGGGTATCCGGAGTTGAAAATTTGCCGGCAGACCTGGGCCAAGCGAGGGTATGTAAATGCTTCAGATTCCGCAAAGTAGTGGAAAGCTCTTTGTAAGTCATGGCTTCAGAAACAAGACTGAGATCCAAGTCTCTCAAAGCTGTACATTTGGATAGCGCAGCGAGACAGTTGATTCCAAAATTCGCCTGCGGCGCAACATAAGTATGCAATTGCGCCTTTGTTCGTCCCAAGAGCCGCGCCGTAGTTGATTTAGATCCCTGATGAACAAGCGCACTCATATTCAACTCATGGACCAACCCAGCAAGATCTGATTTCCGGACATGTGCATTTAGAGAAGGACATATCGTTTTGACAAATTTCTCGAAGTTGTTGCCGTACAGGAAGGGTCGATTATAAAGCCGCGCGATCGCAACGTTATACCATTGCCATGACACCAAACACGCCGCATGTAGCGTGATTTGAGCAAGCCTCCATTCGCGTCTGTCTTGGGCATCGGGCAAATAGGCTATGATTTGAAGGACGACTTCGTCTGGCAGAAAAACCGGTTCTTTATCACTCGATGATGTCGTGCTTGATGATGAGGTGAAACTCTCTGCAGGGGACGGTGGTTGAGACAAAATGGATAGCGATCTAGTCCTGGATATCAGTGTGTCGATGACCATGCCTGGATTCAGTTCAGCTCAAGAGTTGTATGTTGAAGTTGTTTGCAGTGGCGACTTTATAACTTAAGGTTGAAGGAAAGATTGTCTGTCAGGAATCTACCACGTGATCGCTAAACGCACACGTATTATTATATAGAGAACACTCGCTAAGATCCTAACGATCTCTAGCGATTGTCTTATTAAATAAAATACACGTTCCGATCTAACTTTAAATCTACTCTTCTTAATATTATAATCGCTCTTAGTACCTTAAAGAGACGAGACGAACAAAACGATACCGAAATAGCTTAGATTAGACCTTAGAGCGCTCGAGACGACTCGTCTACGGACGGAGGTAGTCTAAGAGGCCCCTTTAGCCCTCTAGG